>CM061748.1:232790718-233150849 GCA_030979885.1 Lolium multiflorum | reverse complement strand
ATTGCCTGGGGCTTGGGCGAGATTTTGCTCTCTTATTGGAGCTCTTTGCCTGACCATGATTTAGAAAAGCACAGACTTGATATATTTATAGTGGACTAACCATTGATTCTAGGGCATACCCGGATAGTTGTGCTGGTTGTGTTTTGAGGAAAAGAACTCCGACGCCGAAGAATTATTGGCTAAAATAAGTAGAATTATGATGATTGGAATACGCCTGAACCAACTTAATAGTGAAGAAGAGGGTTTAATTAAATTGAATGATGAAGATGTTGAGGAAAGCCAAGAAGTCTCTCAAGGAGAAAGGTATTAAATCACGAAGATGTGAAGAATCTACCTCTATTGAAGATATATGTGAGATAATTCCCCCTTCGTCCATGATTGAGAGTAAACTCCCTTCAAGCGCTTTACCTGGGATATTCCGTATTCAAAACCTCCTGCTCAATTCTTAGATGAGTTTGATAATTATATTGATAATAAGCAAGAAAATTTTAATATGAGGGGTTGAGAATCATTTAATGGAAAATTCTCAAGCTATTAGTGAATTGCATGGTATTGTGGAGAGAACCTCAAATGATGTTAAGATGCTTGTTAAACATTTTCAAATGATTCAAACTCAAATTGATCAACTCACTAAAGTGCAAAATGACTTGTTAGGGAATAATTCTAAAGAGAAACATGCTTATGATAACAACTAGAGGTGGTGTCTCTACCAAGGATCCTCTATATCCTGAAGGGCACCCAAAAAGAATTGAACAAGATTCTCAATGCATTGAACCTAGTGCTCATTCTAAGAAAAGAAGAAGAAACATAAAAATGTTGTAGAATCCTCAGAACCTGCTAATGATCCTAATAGTATTTCTATTTATGATGCTTGAAACTGAAAGTAGTAATGAACATGATAATGATAAAGATAATGATAAGGCCAATACTCTGATAAAGAGAAGAGGTGAAGAAGAACACGAGAAGCATGCTAAAATAAAAAAGTACTAAAGAGCTTTATTGCTTGAAAACATGGTAATAGAAAAGGTGTAGGTGCAAAACAATTATTTCTGCTAAGAAACTAAAATCAAAGGAAGAAGAACACTATAATAAATTTTGCGAATGGATAAAACCTTTATTCTTGCAAATCCCTTGACTGATGCCATTAAATTGCCTCCTTATTCAAAGTATATGAAAGATATTGTTACTAACAAAAGAAAAATCCCAAATGAGGAAATTTCCACCATGCTTGCTAATTACTCTTTCAATGGCAAAGTTCCAAAGAAGTTGGGCGACCAAGGTATACCTACTATTCCTTGTTCTATTAAGAATAATTATGTTAAAACTGCTCTATGTGATTGGGAGGCGGTGTTAGTGTTATGCCTTTTCTCTTTATAAGAGAGACTTTACCTAGATAAGTTGATACCCTACCGATATATCTTTGCAAATGGCTGATAAATCTCCTGCTGCTATTTCTGTTGGTATATGTGAGAATGTTCTGTTCAAGTTACTACTAACCTTGCTTGATATTAACTGATTTTATTGTGTTGGGAAATGCCTGAAGATGATATTATGTCTATTATTCTTGGGAGACCTTTTCTTAACACCGCAGGGGCTGTTATTGATTGCAATAAAGGAAAGGTTACTTTCAATGTTGATGATAGGGAGCATACCGTTTATTTTCCCAAGAGGATTGAGAAGGCATGTGGAGTTAATACTATTTCTAATGTGAGAACTATCAAAGTGGGAACTATTGATTGTCCTATATATGAGCCTAAGGAAGAATATCACACTCTCGTGATTGGATCCATATCAATACAATTCAAGGTAACATGATTGATTTGAGGTTTATTTCTTCTTATGCTATGAAAAAGTTATTTGGTGACAAGACTTGATCAACCTTGTTAACGGATACTTTTTATATGCATGGAAGATGTAACAACATCTCTTTCCTCCACTTGCTCTAGTTGCTGTAGCACTTTTAATTTGCAAAGTTCTTGAGTTATTGAAGATTTCAAAATTTTCCTGGCCAGTAATAATAAACTAAATACCCAGAAATGTGCAGTTTTCAAAGTTTTCAAAAATTCGCGAAAATTATACGTTGGTCCTATTTTTGACGAGGCACCTGGGGTACGAGAGGATGACTGTTAGGGCACCGGAGGCGCCGCACCCACACGCGCGGCCAAGGAGGTAACCGCGCCACCATGTGGTGTGAGACCCCCTCCCATGCCTTTGTCATCTCTTCATGAGCTCAGTCTCTCTCCATGAAAAAGCTTCGTGCCAAGTTCCTCTCACTCGTGTTTTTGCTCCAGAACTCCAGATTTTTCGATCTCTTTACTCAGCCCAGATTTATGCAAAAATTGGCACATTTGCTCTTCGGTATGTGACTCCTCCGCCCATCCAAGTAGAATTTCGTTTGGTTGAGTATATCTTGAATATTTTGCTGCTGTAGGTAACATGATTAGTGAGCTTGCATGCTTGTTCTAAGTGGTAGAAACTAGTTTTGATGCATGATTAGTACTCTAGCAAGTTCCTATGGTAGTTTCCCCCAATTATTTGTCACCAAATCAAATTTCTATATTGGTTGTTGAAATTTCAGAAAATGGAGTGGAATAGATATCACTTGAACCAGCAAGAATTGGAAGTCCAACAAGTTATGATGGTCAATCGTGAAGAGGGAGTATACCCCTCTTACTACCCATGTGCGGATTTCATGAGAAGCGCAGGGATATTTGAAGATGTTCAAACTCTAATTTCTCATGCAGGGCTGAGTGACTTTGTTGAAGGAGAGCCAAGACAATATGTAAAATTAACTATGGCTTTTGTGCAGGACTTCAAGTTTAATTGGTCGCGATCTAACCCCACGGTCCAGTATAAAATTTACAATAAAGCTGCTTGCCATTTAGTGCTTTTTGTGCAGCGATTAGAGTACCGCAATGGGGATCATGTGAGAAGATAAAGGGATCGCCGCAAGAACTCTCGGATCTCTACAAGATGATTTGCGATGGAAGGAGTTTCTCAGGTGAAAGTGGTAAAATCACTAGTATTCAGCTCCCGGCTATCCGCTACTTTGCCTATTTTATTACCAAGTGCGTTCTCGCTAAAAGGATTGGTGGTAAACTTTCTATCCCGGATTTGGCTTTTCTAGCTGCAGCACTGCAAAATAGTAGGTCTTATAATTTGGGAGCATTAATAGCTTATAGACTTGCTACTAACCGTGAGAAAGGTGGAATTTGTGGAGGTCTCATCGCCTCCCGTTTACTAGCTTTTCATGATGTAGAACCTCATCATTTTGATATTCCATTCCCCATAGAAAAACTTGATATAGCCTCTATGATTAAACATGAATTTGTTTCAGATTCCTCCAACTTGGGTAACCTGTATTATAAGATGATATTTTATAAGAAAGTTTGGAGAATAACTAAGAAAGCGAGGAAACTAGTAGATTACTGCTGTTTGTCTAACCTTGATTCCGGGGAGAGTTAATTGAAGTTCTGAAGGTGCCTTTGGATGCATACATAGAGAGAGAGGGAGGTCAACATGCAAGGAACGACATGGAGTGGGAGCATATGGGCTCGTCATCGATGCGGCAAGTTCCTCGCATCAACATATTGGGCATGAGGAGCCTCCACGCCTCCACGCTTTTCTTCTGCGCAGGAGCTTTATTATGACTACTCCATGGACTACCCACCGGCAAGAAACAATGACCCTCGTTGGGGTTGAACTTAGGCCAAAAGCCTAGCTTGGGGGGAGGTATACCGGCATCACTCATTCTTTGCATATTATGATTGCTGGATACTTGCACATACTTGTTTTGTTCGTTTGAGTGGTTTTCTAATGAGAGGAAGATGATATTTGGGAAAATGCTGCCTGAAAACAGATTCTGGAACGTTACCGTAAAAATTCTCAAAAATAGCCAGAGCGTCATTTTAAGCTGCAAATTTTTGTGCAGGTTCCCCAGGTTGTTATCTAACTTTCATTAGTTGAACACTTGTCGAGCTGAGCAACGTAAGCTTTTTGTAAAAATCGATTTCTGTACTGCTGTCAGGTTTTGGCAGATTTGTTGTCATCCTGCTTTTTCTGTGTTTCTTTTAGTTTGCTATTTTCTTGTTTTTGCTTTTGTTTCCTTCCCAAAACACAAAAAGACCAAAAAATATTTCTGTTGTTTCTCTTCACCATTTGTTTACTTTGGTTTCTTGCATTTGTTTCGCTTTATTTGCTATTGCTAGTTTGCTATAAGAAAACCCCAAAAGAATTTTTGTTTTCTTTGTTTGTTTGTTTCCTCTTGTTCTTATTTGCAATTCGAAAACACCAAAAATATTTGCTGTTCTTCTCTGGTTTGTAAAGTTCTTTATGAGTTCAATGGTCTTCGGTGGCTGGAGCGTGGTTTTCATTTCATATTATCCAAGCTACACAAGTGAAAAGGCAATAATAACGATCTACGACTGATTGTGGTGAGAGGCTGGTATGAACTCTATTTGTTTCATTTTTGTACATATACTCATCCATGTGAGCATGCTTAGTTGGTTCATGTGAGGTATATGTTATTTGAGAAAGTCTAGTAGTTCATGATCTCTCATGTTTAGCTCAATTTATTAATATGAGTAGCATGTCATGGATGTTTGTTTGCATTGTTTTATTCATAAGTAAGTATGGCATTGTGGTATCCTCCTATGAATAATTCGTTTATATCGACTTGGCACATGCTCACGCATGCATATGACTGAACAAAAAAGTCAATTAAGCCTCAATGATCTTTGTTTTAGAGTTCTTGTATCACTTTTATACTTCCTCAGATTAATTTATTTTGCCGCAAGCATGATTATGACGGTTCTGATCTCTTGATTTGTCGCTCCCTAGTCTATTGCTAGCCTTCACTTGTGCTGAGCGGAACGCTGCTCGTGCTTCCAACCACATGAAAACCAAGTTACTCCAGAGCGTGTCCACCATAAATACCTATGCATGGCATTTCAAACCATTCCAAGTATATTCTCATGCGCTACCTTTAAAACCTTCAAAATGCTTCTCAATTTGTGTTATGTTTCATAGCTCATGAGAGAGTATGTGGTGTTTAGCTTTCAACCTTGTCATTACTTTTTGACGGACTCTCATATGGACTAGTGGCACATGCTTATCAATAATTTTGCAAAAGAGCTGGCAATGGGATTCCGAGTCCCAAATTAATTTAGCAAATAGACACTCCTCCATGGTTTGTGATTGTTGGACGCCACCCGAGGATTCGTTAGCCATGGCTTGTGTAAGCAAAGGTTGGGGAAGTGTCATCATCATAATAAAAATAAAATAAAAAGGCACTCCTTCATGGTATGAGATTGTTGGCAGGCATTCGGTTAGCCGTGGTTTGTGAAAGAAAGGTTGGAAGGAGTGCCAAATAAATATGCAATAATTCATGGGAACTCTTGAAAGTCCGGTTGGCGAGGTAGTTAGAGAGTACCATTACCATTCGTTGACAACAACAAACACCTCTCAAAATAATTTTACTCTGACTTTATAAAAATGAAAAGCTCTAGCGCATGTTAATCCACTTCCTACTTGAAGGTCAATCTTTACTTTTATGTTGTGTCTTCATTATTTCTTTGAGCACTATCTTGGGAGCACAATTGTCATTCTTAGTATAATATGCTTGTCTCAAAATATGATTGATTGTGGTATAACTTTGATGCATTTATCTTTTGACAATCACTACTTCTAGTCTTTCTATGAACTCGAGAGGTGCCCGGGCATTTATGTTTTGCCAATCAAATACAGGCAAGCGAGATACCACTTTATCATGCTCTCTTATGAACATTGCAATCCTGCTTATACATGATTCATGATGCTTATTATTAATTATTGGTGCTTCTCCATGATTGACATAGGCACATTGAATGATCTTGTTTGCATGTATCTCATTATGAACTACTTAAGTATTAGCCATAGCATGAGAATATATACATCATATGAACAAATGTGTTCGTGAAAGTTCTTTTATCGCTCGGTTGTTAACTGAATTGCTTGAGGACAAGCAATAAGCTAAGCTTGGGGGGAGTTGATACGTCAAAGCGTATCTACTTTCCCGAACACTGCTATTGTTTTGCCTCTAATTTGTGTATTTTGGATGCAACTAGCACGGACTAACGCTGTTTTTCGTGACGCCTCACAGTGTCTCGTTTTTGTGCAGAAATCCAACTTTTGGGAAAAACCTCGGAATTTATACGGAAGGCCCTATTTTCCCAGAAACTAACGGAGCCAGAAGGGCAATTGAAGTGGAGCCCGAGGGCCCCACACCATGGGGCGGCGCGGCCAGGCCCTGGCAGCGCGGCCCTGTGGTGTGGCCTCCTCGGTTGAACGCCCTCTTTCGGACTACTTATTCGCTTCGACCTAAAAACACCGGGGAAGTCGAGTCGCGAGAAACCCTCCGGAACGCGCCACATCGCGAGCTCCGTCGCGGGGGCCGAGTCAGATTACGGCACTCGCCGAGACGGGGGAGTTGGAGGAGATCATCACCGCCATCACCGCCAACGCCTCTCCATCAACCAGCAATGTTTTCCCCATCCATGTGTGAGTAATTCCCCCGCTGTAGGCGAAGGGGATGGTAGGGATTGAATGAGATTAGTCATGTAATAGCATAAGATTGTTAGGGCATAGTGCCTAGTGTCAGTTATTGGTACTTTGATGATATTGTTACAACTTTTTATGCTTAATGCTTGTCACTAGGGCCAGAGTGCCATCTCAGATCCGAACATGTTATTGTTTCATGAAGATAATCATTGTTTATGGTCTTATCTATAAGTTGTATACACATGTCGCTGTCCGGAACCGATGGCCCCAAAGTGACAACCGGAAGGAATGGTAGCGATGTGAGGATCTGTGTTCACGAGTGTTAATGCTTTGCTCCGGTACTCTATTAAAAGGAGTACCTTAATATCCAGTAGTTTCCCTTGAGGCCCGGCTGCCACCGGCTGGTAGGACAAAAGATGTTGTGCAAGTTTCTCATTGCGACTATATATGGAACACATGCCTATTGATTGCTTTGTACTTGGACACCGTTTTATTATTATCTGCAAATGCCACTATGATTGTTACATGAGTTTCTCTCATCCATGCAACGCCCCGTCATCAGTCCCCGTCTCACGGTATTTTAATCCTGTGCATTTCTTATAATCATTTCTCTATTTTGTCTCTTGTTACTCTGCTGCTTGTTGTTCCTCTGCTCTTGCTATAAAAGCTGACCCTCTTGATAAACTCTTACTGCGAGCAAATGCATTTCCGAGTGCAACTGAATTGACAACTCCGTTGTTAAGGCTTCCAAGTGTTCTTTGTCTCTGTGTGTCGAATCAATAAATTGGGTTTTACTTCCCTCGAAGACTGTTGCGATCCCCTATACTTGTGGGTCATCACTCCTCGTGATGTCCTGGATCCCATCCGAGACTCCGAAAAAAACTTCGAACTCCATTCCATATTCCATATCTACTTAAACGACATCAAACCTTAAGTGTGTCACCTACGGTTAAGTGAACTATGTAGACATGTGACGAGGGAATACCTGTTGAAGCTGCCTGCGTATTGTAGACTGAGGTTTCGGAGAGACGACGATGGAGATTCCGGGGACGGGATTAGGCACACGACGTACCCAGCTCCGGGTCCCCTCGTGGAGGATCCTACGTCTTGCTAGCAATCCGATGTATGATCATAGATGTGTTTTACGGGGGTGCGCCGTAGGCGAAGGCTATGTGTCTATATTAAACTCTGTCATTGGCCTCCTATTTCGGTGCCCTGGCTGGCTTATATATGCAACCAGCCTAGGGTTTTACAAGAGGCCTAGTCGACTACTTCTTCGGTTTGCTTGTTGGGCCTTCTCCATATTGGGTATTCTCCATATTGGGCCGAGCCAGGTATACTAATAATGGGTACCCAAAGGGTATGCCCATGTCAGTAGCCCCCGAGTTTATAGGGAAGTCGAAGACTTGCATAGAAACTCCAAGCATAACCATCTCCGAAGTCGAAGAAATACAAGGCGAGGTCCATGTCGTAGATCATGTGTAGCGTAGATGATGTCGACGATTCTTGAAATTATCGGGTGCGCGACAGCGCTCCGATGGGAGTAGCCCCCGAGTCTATGGGCGAGTGCTTGCACTTGGGCATAGACTCAAGTTGTACTACTCGATGAAGAACTTAACTATATTTGTGAAGTACTTGATGAAATCCATGTGCTCCCGATCCATGTGCTCCCGATGGGAGTAGGCTCCACTCGAGTCGTAGAATCGAGTTGAGTCTACAAACCTTAATTGCCGTAGATACTGTCGAAGTTATCTTTCTATCGGGTGCGCGACCAGCGCTCCCGATGGGAGTAGCCCCGGCTACAGCCAAGTGTTTGCACTTGGGTGTAGGCTCAACTTGCTTGTAATCGACACCACAATTTTTCCTCTTTCTTGTATCTTATCGGGAGGGTGAACAATACTCTTGATAAGAGTAGCCCCCGAGCCTATGGGCAGGTGCTTGCACCTAGACATAGGCTCAAGTTGTACTACTCGATAAACAAGTTGGCGCAGCCCCTCTTTTTATCGACTCTAGGCCATTGCTATTTTTATTTGACATCCATATCTATATTGTACAGGGATAATGGTAATTGGGGCTAGTTCATCTGACGGATCAGGTACTAGTTAACTGCTCTAGTGGCAATCCGCAAAAACCTACTTCAAGATCACGTTCCTGGACATGATCTCGGGACCTGGCGTAATTCGTCACGTGCGAAGCAGGACTTACCATGACCCGAATTCCGGTAATGTTATCGGGTCACGACGCGTCTGCCCGGGATATTTCTTCACATACGGTGATATGGAAAAAAAGTAACGAGGCCTTGAGTCTTTAGCGATGCCGCCACACGGGACGGATCCCGGGGTCTTACCTTCGCGAGTTTTGCGGCATTCAGAGATTATTCGCGACTTTGGCGCTCCTGAGAATATTTTGTCAAGTGCCTTGTTCGGACGTGCAATGCCCCATTTTGAGGTTCTTCTATTTTCTCTCGGGCTTGATGAAACACTTGAATATATTTAGTTATTCTATATTGTAGGGTACATCATAGATGCTCTTGCTCGGAATAATATGACGAGTATGGACCCGAAGATTTGTCCACCTTTTTTTTTTTTGGATCCTCCTTGATGAAAATTTCGTCAAGTTCCTCCTTCAGGAAAATTTTCTTCGGGTCACTCAGCAGAAGATAATTCTTCGGGGCCTCCTTGAAGATAATTCTTCCTTGAAGATAATTCTTCGGGACCTCCTTGAAGATAATTCTTCGGGTCCTGTTCTTTCTTGAAGACAATTTCGTCGAGTTCTCCCTGTAGACAATTTCGTCGGGTTCTCTCATATATATATTGAATTTTTCTTTCTCCTGCACAAATAAACAAACTTTTTCTATATTTCCTTGACTCTCTTTTTCGCATGCGGTGTTAGATGCTCAGATTCGATGATATATAAAGTGAATATATGCCGCGCAGCCCCCGAGTGTCGAGTGCGACGAAAGTAAACGATAATCAACTTTGTGCAAAATAAAAGAACACTTAGCTTTTTGGACACGATGAAGTCGATGCGCGATGAGGTCTTCGAGTGTAGATAAGAAATCTAGCCAAAGTAGAAACCACCAAATAGCAAAAGTGGATGCCGCGAAATTGTTGATGAAGAAATAGCCGAGCCCCCGAGCGTTGTTGAGGTGATGTCATGATTGTTGTGTCGCAGTCGTGACCCGAGGCGAAATCATTGTCGAGCCCCCGAGCGTTAGGCGTGACGTCGAAATAAGTTGATGGAGTCGCGGCGTCATATTTGGTGAAGCCATTTAGGATGAAGCCATAGACAATAATATACGAAGATGAATCCCAGATGAAATATTTAAGATGAATCCATATTGAAGATTACGCCATTAAATATAGAGCATATATTGAAGATAAATCCGTCGATATCATAGAGGATGAATCCATTGGCCCGAAGAATCCAGTAATAATCATAGAAGATGAATCCACCGATATCATAGAAGATGAATCCATTGATCCGAAGAAAATAGTTCTAAGTAATAACCATAGAAGATGAATCCATTATCCCGGAAACGCATCGGATAATATTGTATAAGAGTGAACCAATAATAACCAAAGAGAAACATTCCGACCAAGCCAAATGAAATAAATCCCCATAGCTGAAGAATATAAATCCACAATGAAGAAAATAATTCCCACTTTGGGCGGAGAGATAATTCCAGCAGAAGAAGATAATTCCACTAAACCGAAGAAAAGAGATTCACGAAGTAGCAGAGTATATTTGCGTGAAGTAGTAGACAGTAATGTCGGGTGTATTTGTTGTAATAGTGCAATGGCACAACCCCCGAGTATTCGTGCATGGCGAAAGTAAATAAATAATTGAATCTTGGAGGGAGAGGAAAACTTAGCTTTTTATCGGGTGCGGCGAAGCCGATGTGGAACAAATCGTGTCTTGGACGTAATCTGTAGTTATGCGGCGCCAAGTCGGAAGTAGTAGATGTGGCCGACATAGTCGATGAAGAGAACGCAACTGATGCAACAGAAACATGCGACTTACTTTCTCGTCGGATGCGTGTTCGTCTGCGCAAAGAAGAAGCAACTCGGCAGATCTTAAAAAATAAAAAATCTGAAATTACTCTAGAAAAATTCATAGCAAAGATCGATCTATTTTTTTATGCCATGTTTTTCTTGTTAGAGATAGGATCAAGTGTGTTGTCTGCTAACTTTACATGAATAATTGCTGAATCAAAGATCTGACAAAACAAATTATAAATACGAGTAAGAGATAATAGTAGGAGTACTTAGCTTTTGTTTTCTGGAGAGAGCACATCGATCAGATGTTGGATGTCGTGAAGTATGGGCAGGTCAAAGCCTGCGAGCTCATGCTTTCCTTGCTTCGGATCAAACGTCTGCAATACGTCTTGAGGTGACTGGGCAGCATACGGCAGATTGGTATCTGACCGCCATGAATCGTGTACGCACATCTGCCCGAGATTTTTTTTCTCCCTGGACGTGATCCATGCCCTTTGATTGATTTTACTTGGCCGAAGTCATGAATCTTGTATGCACGTACATGCAAAGTTTTCTCTGGATGCCAGCTTGTGACATACATTGCTTGCACCGCATGTGTGCGAATTCTCTCACTTTGTACGATGAAGAGGATCCGCCAGATTGGATCACGAGATACGACCCTGATGATGTTGATAGCGAAGTATATCTCGCCGGATGACGAAATCAGCGTGCTAAAATCCCCACGGTGGCGCCAATTGAGGAATGCCTCGGCAGCCTGCATTATATTGTAGACTAGGGTTTCAGGAGGAGAGCGACGATGGAGATTCCGGGGACGAGATTAGGCACATGACGTACCCAGCTTCGGGTCCCTCGGTGGAGGATCCCTACGTGCTGCTAGCAATCCGGTATATGATGCAGATGTGTTTACGAGGGTGCCGCCGTGGCGAGCCTGTATTGTCTGTTGTCTTTTTGTTGGCATCCCTGGCCCAGTTGCCACAGCTGTTTATGCAACCAGCCTAGGGTTTACAGAACCTGGTGGACTTCACTTACCGGTTGCTGTTGGACTTTCTCTGCTTTGTAACCCTCACTCTTGGGCTGAGCAGGTATACTAATATGGTGCATGAAGGGGTGTTTCCATGTCATGTGTGAGACTACAGACCAATAACCAATAGCGATAGGATACAGTGGGCCACATATTCTAGCTTGATGACTTGGTGATCGAATGAACCATTCACATACGATACCAATTCCCTTTGTCACGCGATATTTTACTTGTTCGGTTTGATCATCGGTATCACTCTATACCTTGTTCAACCTCGTCTCTGACAAGTACTCTTTACTCGTATACCGTGGTATGTGGTCTCCTATGAACTTATTCATATGCTTGCAAGACATTTAGACGACATTCCACCGAGAGGGCCCCAGTATATCTATCCATCATCGGGATGGACAAATCCTTTGTTGATCCATATGCCTCAACTCATACTTCCCGGATACTAATCCCATCTGTATAACCACCCATTTACGCGATAGCGTTTGATGTAATCAAAGTACCTTTACGATATAAGTGATTTCCATGATCTCATGGTCATAAGGACTAGATAACTATCGAAAGCTCATAGCAAATAACTTAATGACGTGATATTTATGCTACGCTTAATTGGGAGTGTGTCCATTATATCATTCATACAATGATATAACCTTGTTGATAATAACATCCAATGTTCATGATCACGAAACCATGATCATCTATTAATCAACAAGCTAGTTATACAAAGAAGCTTACTAGGGACTCCTTGTTGTTTACATAACACACATGTATCAATGTTTCGGTTAATACAATTATAGCATAGTATGTAAACATTATCATAAACACAAAGATATATAATAACCATTTATTACTGCCTCTTGGGCATATCTCCAACAATCTCCCACATTAGAGTCAATAATCTAGTTTGTTGTAAAGATATAACACCTTGGCCTTCTGGTGCTTTATCATGTTTTGCTCACAGGAGAGGTTTTAGTCAACGGATCTGACTTGCTCAGAGACGTATGTATTTTGTAATTCATTTGCGTCTTAACGCATCACTCATTTCCAAATGAGTCGGCATTAAATATGTTTGGTGTTCTGGTGGAACCTTAATTCCGCGGTCTGAAATATGTCACTAATATTGTCACACACAATATAGCTTCAAAGTTATGACACTATCGGAACTACACCAAGTTCTTAAAGAATCTCTTGACTTAACATCCTTTGTTATTGTCAAAACAATGACATACTCTGCCTTCTTTTGTAGAATCCGTCACAATAATTAGAACTCTTCTAAATCTAGCATAGACAACTTCTAGCTCATTGTGCTACCTTTTAAACAACACTTAGTTTAATTTGAGATTGAAATTTTATTTTCATATGTGACAAAACATATATCGGTGCAACACCTTACAGTGATTTGTTTGTCATTTCTCCATACAAAACTATATATATATCCTTGGTTCTTCTTAAGTACTCAAGAATATTCTTACTGTTTTTCAATGATCATTACATGAATCATTCTGGTACATGCTCATAACATTTTTAGAGCACAGGACATCTGATTGTGTACATATTATTTGTGATCTATAATCACTCATGTGTTTTTTACTCATTGAGTGTCAGATACACTCCAGTCTTGTTAAAACTTCACATGACAAGAACATTTTCTTAACCTTTCTATATTGAACTACTTCAATATCTATTCTATGTACTTTGACTTAAACTTATGTGTTTAAATCTATCTTCATAGATCTTGTCACTAAATTTGTTTGTCCATATCCTTTCATTAAAGTTAATTTCTCAATGAAACCTTTTTGATCAGTATATAATTACATCATTTTATAACCAACTATATGTCATCTACATAAATTATTATAAATATGTCTCGGCGCTCCCACTTAATTTCTTGCAAATGTAAGCCTCTTCATCGTCTCTCCGATGAAATCAAAACTCTTTGACAATTTTCATCTGGTAGAAGATTCCAACTCCGCGATACTTACTTCATTCAATTGAAGTTCGTATACCTATCTAGTATTCTATGGACTAGCAAAACTCTTGGTTGTATCTTGTATACACCTTTTAATACACACTTCTGATAAGTTATGTATTTTGCCATCCTACTAACATATCTCATAAAAAATATGTAGTGAATACTAGAATAATCCACATACACTATAAGCATTGCTACGGAAGATCTAATCTTATCGTAGTCAACTCTTTGAACTTTGTCGTAAACAACTTTTCGACAAGTCGAGCTTCTTCAAGGATATTTCATCCAAGTCCATCAAATTTATAGATCCATTACTTTCAAAAAGTATTCATCTATCTTGGATTTCATGGCGTATAGCCATTTTAACGGAGTCGGGGCCCATCATAACTTCTTTGTTTGTAGTTGGTTTATCATTGTTCAAAATCAACCCTTTGTCCACAAATCATTTATTTGATCACAAAGTAAACCATACCTACCAAGGTTCAATATGTACTTCGATCTCCATGACTAAAACACTTTGTAGTCATGGGAGCCATGATACGTCGTGACCGCTTAGGAGCCCGATTCCGATCTTTGCGCTACTGCGATCATTACTCGAGTTCATAAACTTTATCCTGATTCTATTGTCCTCACATCAAAAACTTCGCTAGAAACAATTTCTTGGAAATAAGAAACATTGACAAACACACTTTTGTCTTTGTCTCCCATAGTGGGAAGAATTCCCAATCAATTCTGTGATAACCAACAAAGACATTCATCCGATTTGGTTGTAAACTTATTTACTTATGCTATTGATACGTCTCCAACGATAATTTCTTGTGTTCCATGCCACATTATTGATGATATCTACATGTTTTATGCACACTTTATGTCATATTCGTGCATTTCTGGAACTAACCTATTAACAAGATGCCGAAGTGCCAGTTCCTGTTTTTCTGATGTTTTTGGTTTCGAAATCCTAGTAACGAAATATTCTCGGAATTGGACGAAATCAACGCCCCGAGGGTCCTATTTTGCCCCGAAGCTTCCAGAAGACCGCAGAGGAGACAGAGTGGGGCCACGAGGTGGCCAAACCCTAGGGCGGCGCGGCCCTGGCCCCCTGGCCGCGCCAACCTATGGTGTGGGCCCCTCGTCACCGCATACGACTACCCTTCAGCCTACTTAAAGCCTCCGTCTCGAAAACCCCGATCACCAGGGAGCCACGATACGGAAAACCTTCCGGAGAACGCCGCCGCAGCAATCTATCTCGGGGGGATTCGGAGATGCGCCTCCGGCGCCTGGGAGGGGAGTCATCTCTGGGAGGACTCTCGCCGCCATGGTCGCCTCGGATGATGAGTGAGTAGTCTACCCACCTGGACTATGGGTCCATAGCGGTGTACCTAGATGGTTGTCTTCTCCCCGTTGTGCTTAATTGTCGGGTCTTGTGGGCTGCCGAAATGATCAAGATCATCTATACGTAATTCTATATGTTGCGTTTGTTGGGATCAGATGAATAGAATACTTGTTATGTTGATTATCAAAGTTATGTCTATGTGTTGTTTATGATCTTGCATGCTCTCTGTTATTAGTAGATGCTCTGGCCAAGTTGATGCTAGTAACTCCAAGAGGGAGTATTTATACTCGATAGTGGGTTCATGTCTCCGTGAATCTGGAGGAGTGACAAGAACCTCTAAGGTTATGGATGTCTGTTGCCACTAGGGATAAAACATTGGTGCTATGTTTGAGGATGTAGTCACTGATTACATTACGCGCAATACTTAATGCAATTATGCATTGTTAGCAACCAATGCGGAGGGGTTGGGATGATAACCTGGTGGACTTTTTAGGCATAGATGCATGCGATAGCGGTCTGTGTACTTTGTCCTTAATGCCCAATTAAATCTCACAGTACTCATCATAATATGTATGTGCATGGTCATGCCCTCTCTATTTGTCCATTTGCCAAGCTGTAATTTGTTCACCCAACATCTTGTTTATCTTATGGGAGAGACACACTCTAGTGAGCGCTGGACCCGGTCCAGGAATTCTCTATCTTGAAATACAATCTCACACTTGTCTTCATTCTCTTTTCTGCAAACAATCATCTTCTATACATCTAATCCTTTTGTTACAGCAAGCCGGTGAGATTGGCAACCTCACACTATTTCGTTGGGACAAAGTACTTTGTTTGTGTTGTGCAGGTTCCGTTAACGGCCAGGAATCACGGTGTTGCGCCGCACTACGTCTCGCCCTGCTATCAACCTTCAACGTGCTTCTGGCTCCCCTCTTGGTTCGATAAACCTTGGTTTCATCCTGAGGGAAAACGTATCATGCGCATCACACCTTCCTCTTGGGGTTCCCAGCAGGGCGTGTGATGTACAACGCAAATCAAGCAATTTTAAGGCATAGATTCTTAGGGAATCAAGACACGGCTGAGAAGTCTCCACTTCCCAATCTCTTTACTTTGTTTTATGCTTTATTTTATTTACTACTTTGTTTGCTGCATTATATCAAAACACAAAAAAATTAGTTGCTAGCTTTACTTTATTCACTATCTTCTTGCTCTCTATATCAAAAACACGAAAAAATTAGTTACTTGCATTTACTTTATCTAGTTTTGCTTTATTTACTACTGCTAAAATGGCCACTCCTGAAAATACTAAGTGTGACCACAACCACAAATAATGATTTCTTATGAACACCTATTGCTCCACTGCTACTACGGCAGAATTCTTTGAGAATTAAACACCTTTCTTGAATCTTGTTATGCGAAATTATTTCCAAGTGTTAGTTACGATGATCTTTATGCCCATCTTAATAATTTTGTTGAACTATAAAAAATGTAAAAATATAAAGATGTAGATGGTGACATTATAAAAAATTCAAATTGTTCCCTTTCTCATTAAGGGGAGAGCTAAAGATTAGTTGCTATCTCTGCCTAAGAATGTATTGATTCCTGGACTAAATGCAAGGATGCTTTTATTGGTAGATATTATCCTGCTGCTAAAATTATATCTTTGAGGAGTAGCATAATGAATTTTAAACAATTGAATATATTGAACATGTTGCACAAGCATGGAAAAGAATGAAATCTTCGGTTAAAAATTGCCCAACCCATGGGTGACTACTTGGATGATCATCCAAACCTTCTATGCGAGGACTGAATTTTTCTTCACAGAACCTATTGGATTCAGCACTGCTGGAGGTACCTTTATGTTCATCACTCTTGGTGAAGCAACAAAGCTTCTTGATGATATGATGATTAGTTACTCCCGATTTTGGCCAAATCCGGAGGTGGGCCGTAAGAGATGGGCTTGGAAGACTACACGTGGAAGATCTACGAAGCGGCCTTGCACGGAGAATTTGGGCTAGTTTGCCCGTGTATCTTTAATTATAGTAGATTATTTCTTAGATCAAGATTTAGAGTTTGTATCGCACACGGTGGGATATTCCCACATTAGAAAGTCCCTGGACTATAAATATGTATCTAGGGTTTATGGAATAAAACAACAACTCACGTTCAACCCAAAACAAACCAATCTCGGCGCATCGCCAACTCCTTCGTCTCGAGGGTTTCAATCAGGTAAGCGACATGCTCCCTAGATCGCATCTTGCGATCTAGGCAGCACAAGCTCCACGTTGTTCATGCGTTGCTCATACTGAAGCGTCTTTGATGGCGAGCAACGTAGTTATCATAGATGTGTTAGGGTTAGCATAGTTCTTAGTATAACATGCGTACGTAGTGCAACCCTTGCATGTCTAGCCGCCCTCACACCTATCTCGGGTGTGGGGGCGGCCGCCTGATCTTTATTTAGTAGATCGGATCCGTTAGGTCTCCTTGTTACGCAAGGATTAGTTTAATATCTGTATAGTTAGGCCTTACCAAGGGGTGGAGGATCGGCACGTGGGGTGGCGTTCGCAAGTCCTAAACGGGATGCCGAGGATCAACTTCATGTTGGTTTTTAGGCCTTGTGTAGGATGAAACTGCGATCACTAGTGCGTGGCCGAGGCTAACTGAGTAGGATGATCCGGTCTATGCGGTGAAAACCCTAAATCGTCGTAGATCTAATTAGCTTTATCTTGATCAAGCGGGATCACCATATATTCGTGCACCGTACGAATCATGGGTGGATCGGCTCTTTGAGCCGATTACGAGATAACTGAACGATCGGGCGCCGTGTTTTAATGTTCCCGTGTATGCCACTGCGGGGAAACTAAGCGAGGCATCCCCATCGCCTTCCTGACCAGGTATGGTCGGGTGGCACGCCCTTGCACTTCGCATCGCCGCGTGTGACCAGAAGAGCATTGCGGGCCGTCGCTCGGAAGGGTCTCAGCCTGCCGCGCAGCCCTAGTTGTTTCCGGCTCTACGGTGTTGACAAGTCACTGCCCGCCGGTGGGTTTTGGCAGGCAACACATTCTGACACGCCCGGTGGGACAATCGTCTACATCAACCACATACCATCTACATCTGAGATGGCGGGCGGCCGCATCGATCACCTCGAGCTGCACAGCGAGCTCAGAAGAACTGACGAGATCAAGGTCACCACAGAAGCCGACCTCATCCGGCTCTTTTCGAAGAACTGTTCCACTGGCATCGAGATGGAAGGATTCTCACCGCAAGGTACTCGATGGGATAGACCTCTGCCCGTCGGAGGAACGCACCAGAGGCCTACGGCAGGAAATCAACTACTTGGTGGCTCACTCGCTACACCGCCACTGCAGCTTGGTCGGCATGTTGGAGGCGTCTCGCTACTGCCGTGATCGAGATCATGAGCCACAGTGCTCGCCGTCGGGACCAGCTCTCGGGACGCATCAGGGAGAGTTGCCACTCCGGTCCCGTCCACCGCTGCCATATGCGTTGGCGACACCCAATGAAAATCTTGAAAGCTACACGGCATTCGTAAATCTAAGATTGGTAGTGACCCTGACTACCGATTCTTGGTGAGCGCCAGGAAATCCCACTCGGGATACGCGTGCCGTATGTGCAGTTGTGGCTGTGGGCACTCTCAAACGGAAGAAAGCCACAACATCAGGGACTCCGGCGAAGGCAGAGAACGTGAGCGAACGAGCCGAGAAGCGAGACGTGGCTAACTTCGTGACACCCAAACGAAACTCCAGAGCCAGCTCCCTGCGATTCAGCTCGGGCTGGAAAAAGCAAGCATGGCTGGCTAAATGCATACCCGGCGAATCTTGATGCAACTCTGCGGCCCGGCCACGACGGATCGAGATCGTACCATCTTGAGAGACCAGTTGACATGGTCATAGAAAGAAGAGACAATCGGCTATTCAACCCCGTACCCGGCAGTACGAGATGATCCATTTGCCACCTAGCTCTCGGCTCACGGCTTCTCAAATTCGATGGAATCCAGATGGCTCAGCTCCATCGAGCACGTCGGCCGATATTTGGCGCAACTAGAACCCGGCCGGTGTCGGATCGGCTACGCGTGAGCTCTTTACGGGTCCTGCAGGATCGGCATTGGATACACCTCTCACCAAACAAACTCCATCAGTCTTGAAGCAATTGGAAGAACAATTATCGCAATACCATTCGGAAAGCTTAGTCTAACGTGCCGTCTAGCACAAGCTGCGTCGAAGCGCGGACGACGGTGGCGAGTACATCCAGCGCTTCGGGGAATCTTAGGATCCGATGTTATTCGGTTAAATATTGAAAAGGAAACGATCGGTTAGCGATGGCGCGCACAACACGGCTCAAGGACATGGCCTCCCAAGCAGTTATCCCTCGGCGGCGCACATGGTTGGCTCTCCCGATAGACGAGCGCCACCGGACTGTACCAAGACAAGTTCAGCGTGCGATGGTCACGGTCGATGCGGAGGAAGACGAAGTTCCGGTGGGAGACCAAGAAGTAGCAGAGTGGCTGAGTGGACTCGGGGAGGAACCCCCGTGTCATGCAAATGGGTAAAGCCACCACCAGGGCCGCCCAGGGGATTTGATTTTGACGTGACCAGGGTAGACCGTCCGCCCGACCTCCTGCTCAGGAGAAACAATTGACGATTCCTGAAGGTCTCAAGTTCCCCACGGCGCAAGAGCTAAACGGAAAGCCGTACTGCAAATTCCACAACTCGCTCTCCCATGCCACCAACGACTGCAGGGTGTGGCCAGCACATCCAAGCGGCGATAGAGAAGGGGCGTTTAATTTTCAACCAGTACGCCATGAAGGTCGACACCCAACCCTTCCCCGCCGTTAACATGGTGGAAGTCACCTACCACGAGGGTTGCGACCCGGTCCCTCGTTCGGTATCAACATGGTAGGACACGGAAACCACTACGGCAAAGATGGAGATGAGAGCGGCTGCTCATAGCAAAGGCCAAGGGAGGCGCTCCACGCGGTGGCTCCATCATGATGGCAAGCGCTACGTCACGGAGGGAGGTGAAGAACATAAGATATCAACGACCTCTTTCTGATTGATCACCTCCTCAGCAAATATGTGAGTCAGTATGACCAACGCCGACGGTCCAATTGTGATGATGAAGGAGATCGTCTGGCTAGAGAAGCCAGAAGACATCGTCGGCATGATCGCGTTGAGGAAGAGCACGAGCGCCGTGCCACGGACACATCAAGGGAGCAAGGTGACAACGCCAGACACTGGGACTGCCCTTTCTTTAGACACTGCTGGGATTCAGGAATGAGCCGATTGCCCACAATCGGCAATTGCCCAGAATGCAACAAGAAGAAGAAGGAGGCAGCCAACGTGTCTGTGTTCGAGCGCTTAGGGCCTCTCCCGCCACAAAGCAAACGCGCTGAGTCACCTCGTTGGGCAGATCTTGAGGATTCCGAAGACGAGGGACTAGAAGAAGAAGAAGAAGACAGGTACCACCGTCCAAGGTGGTGCCCTGACGGACTCAGCCGTTCACAAAAACGCAGGGTTCAGCGGCTGCGCGGCCTAGAGGAAGCCGAAAGGTTATACCTGCATACGTTAAGAAAGGCACGGCCTGATCTGGCTGCAAAGGTTCAGCGAGCCCTGGATGGAGAGGGTCGTCCACGGAGAATGGAGTGGCGTCCCAAGCAAAAGAAAGCCGATGATGAAACATCGGCTGGCACAGCATGGTGCTCGTCTTGCCGACAGAGCTTAGCGCTCCACGAGTCTACGATGCACTCAAGGTGGACGACAACGAGTGCATCGACATGACAAAGGATGAGGTTGGGATGGTCTTGTCCACCGGCCGGACCGGGTAGCAAGGACAAACCAATGAGCAAACGTGGCGAGGCTGATCCTTGTGATCGGCCCCAAAAAGTTATGGAGGGACATTACAAAACCTTCATCGAACAAGCAATGTGGAGGCCGATTCCAGCAATCGGCCAAAATTACCCTCTGCACATATTCTGTTTGTGTTCAGCAACGATCCACTGGGCGGCGGCCACGTCGGCGGACGAAAGTCAGCGTGAATCTTTGCGAAGCCGACGTGCAAGTGCAGTGCCCTGACTAACCATGAAAGCCGATATCTGCAGTCATTTGGCAGATTCGGCTCGGGGGGCATATGGTCAGATGAACATGTGCAGATAAACATGTGCAAACTTGCGTGCAGTGGAACATTGGGGGCCGATTAAGGAAAAATCGGCCAAATAAAAAAAAAATTCGCACGAAGCGAAGCCGATGCGCAGCCATCGACTCTAGTACAGACCAAGACCAAGACCAAGACCTACTGGCTATCGCAAGATGTGCTCAAGGCTCACGTTTTCGCTAGGATGGTTTCCAGTTTGGTGTTTCATCTACAACATCGGCGTTCAGTGGAGGGGAGCTGATCAATGACATGTGCATCTTCGCCGGTATTCTCGCCTTGATTAAGGCTCGGGGGGCGACTCACCCTAGAAAGATCTTTGCCCTGAAGAGCCGATCTGGCCAGAATCGGCTGGTTCTGTGTTCTAACTGAGAAGCCAGTGGCAGCTCACCCCGAAAGTTCTTGGCCCTGGGGACCCAATTTGGTTGGAATCGGCTGGTTCTACATCACAATTACTGAAGAATGGTGCTTTTGTTATAGGAGTGCCAGTCTCACCATCCAAGCTGATTCAGCGACAGTCCCGGGGTCCTTTTGAAGCTTATCAGGAACCAATGCGTTGCCAACAGTCATTGAGCTTTGTTTGAGTTGACAGCCGACGAAGTCAGAAGAGGTGAGGCTCGGGGGGCAGCAGGCTTGGTGGATGCTCTATTCAGGAGCTGATGGGGATACCATCGGCTAGACCTTTATGGCGACCTTCTTCACAAAATGATGAGCGTTCAAGGAAGATTAGTTGGTCTGGTTGGAAGAATTCAAAGGCGTTCCGGGAGACTCTATTTTGCCCACCAGATCTCAAGATCATCAGTGAAGAATCGATGGATAGTAAAATGTGGAGGCCGGTACACGAAATCGGCCAGTAAAAAAGTTTTTGAAACAGCCGCTGCACAGACATCGACTTTAGAGTTGCAAATGTTGTGGTCAGATATCAAGTTGCAGTCTGAATCGAGGAGTGTTTGCTTGGATATCTGTCCGATTTGGGATTTAAGTTCGGCCTTATGGGCGTGTGAGGGTGAAAAGCCGATACGTTGCTATCGGTTCTTGGTGCATTGACCTGTTTTGGCAGTCGGAGGATTCGATATTGAACAAATGGAGAATCACATTGAAAGAACAATTTTCATTGATTCGAAGAGGGATTTTTACAAGGAAGAGCCGATGGCTCTCAAAAGATCATCCGATGCCTAATGCACTACTACTACTGGCCCTATGCTACTCCCTGATCTAAGGGCCGTCGCCGCCCTCGTCGTCGCCATACGCGTGGCTCGCGCAATCCCGTGGCCTCTTGACGGGCTCCTCGTCGCTGCTGATGAAGCCGCCGGTAGGGGTTTCATCTTCCTCGTCATCGTGGTCGTCTGTCAGGCCGAGCCCAGCACGGAAGCGCTTGGCCGGCGGGTATCCCGCGGAGGAGGAGTCGTCTTCCGTCCTCTCGCCTCTTCTTCCTCCTCGTCGGAGGAGGGGTCCCCATGGGAAGAGGTCGTCGTCGCCCGCCGGTACCAGCTCCCCGTCGACGAGGGGCGGTCTTCTTCTCCGTCGGTGAGGAGTTCGTCGTCTTCGATTCGAGGGAGAAGTCCCAGTCCCGCGCGTCCCAAACTCTGGGGCGCGGGCCTCATAGATGGCCATCGAGATTGACCTCTGCTCGGAGCTCGGCCCGGAGAGGAGGAGCTGAACGAGCTGGAGGGAAGAGGAATCCCATGGGCGGAGCCAGAAGGTTTGTTGCGAGGCTTCTTTGCGAGAGCAGGAGGATGAAGAAGCAAACCGCTCGATGCGGTTAAAAATAAAGGGGACGGGGAGGTTTAATGCTGTGGTGATTTCCGAGGAGGTGGTGCCAAAACTGTCAAATCGTGCGGAGAAGTTGGGAAGGTAAATTGTCATGATGAAAACTGCTGCGACGGTTTTGCTCTGCCACGACATGACCCGACGAAAGAGAAGCGTAATGATTTTGGAAATGTCATTTCCAAAACCGAGGGGAGCATGTGTTATCACCGGATTTTGGACAAATCAGGAGGTGCCGTAAGAGAGATGGGCTTGGAAGACTACGCGTGGGAAAATCTACGAAGCGGCCTTGCACGGAGAATTTGGGCTAGTTTGCCCATGTATCTTTAATTATAGTAGATTATTTCTTAGATCAAGATTTAGAGTTTGTATCGCACACGGTGGGATATTCCCACGTTAGAAAAGTCCCTCTATGGACTATAAATATGTATCTAGGGTTTATGGAGTAAAAAAACAACAACTCACGTTCAACCCAAAACAAACCAATCTCGGCGCATACGCCAACTCCTTCGTCTCGAGGGTTTCTATCGGTAAGAGACATGCTGCCTAGATCGCATCTTGCGATCTAGGCAGCACAAACACGTTGTTCATGCGTTGCTCGTCCTGAAGCCTCTTTTGATGGCGAGCAACGTGGTTATCATAGATGTGTTAGGGTTAGCATAGTTCTTCGTATAGCAACATGCTTACGTGAGTGCAACCCTTGCATGTCTGCCGCCCTCACACCTATCTCGGGTGTGGGGGCCGCCTGATCTTTATTTAGTAGATCTGATCCGTTACGATTGCTCCTTGTTACGCAAGGATTAGTTTAATATACGCAGCTAGTTGGGCCTTACAGGGGTGGAGGATCGACACGTGGGGTGGCGCGTTATGAGAGTCCTGGCAAAGGTGTTCAGGGGATCAACTTCATGTTGGTTTTAGGCCTTGTGTAGGATCGGCTTACGATCACCGTGCGTGGCCACGAGGCCCAACCTGGAGTAGGATGTTCCGGTTATACGGTGAAAACCCTAAATCGTCGTAGATCTAATTAGCTTTATCTTGATCAAGCAGGATCACCAATATTCGTGCACCCCGTACGAATCATGGGTGGATCGGCTCTTTGAGCGATTCACGGGATAACTGAGAGCGATCGAGGCTCGTATTTGTGTTCCGATGTATGCCTGCGGGGAAATGGCGAGGCATCCCCATCACCTTCCTGACCGTATAGGTCGGGTGGCACGCCCTTGCAACCTCGCATCGCCGCGTGTGACCAGAAGAGCATTGCGGGCCGTGTTCGGAGGGTCTCGGCCCCGCAGCCCTAGTTGTTTCCGGCTCTACGGTGTTGACAAGTCGCTGCCCGCCGGTGGGTTTTGGCGGTCAACAATACTCCGAATGGCACACGGAAAGAGCTCCACAAGTTAAGAAGGTAAATTATGTCGAAGAAACCTCTTCCTTGAGTGATAAGATTGATGCTATTATGTCTATGCTTGTGAATGGTAGGACTAATGTTGATCCTAATAATGTTCCGGTTAGCTTCGTTGGCTGCTCAAAAAGATTATGTTGATGTGAATTTCATTAAGAATAACAATTACAATAACTCTATGCCATATCCTGCTAATGGTAACTCTTATGGTAGATACACTTCACCTGAGGAAAAGATGTTAGAAATTGAAAGATCCACCAAGAACTTTATGCAATTGCAATATGAGAAAAATAAATTGTTTACTAAAACTATGAATGAGCAATCTACCTTGTTGAAGAATATGGAAATCAACTTGAAAATCTGAATATGGAAATCTCTGGGTTGCAAACTAAACTTGCGAATGCTGAAACCCGAATCTCATACATGTCTGCGTCACAATCTTCTTTAATTAATAAAATGGCTGCTAAACCTGAGGATATAGAAAATAAAATTGTTACTACAGCAAATGCCATCCAAGTTAGAATTAATGAGAATATAAGATTAATGGCTGAATTGCGTGCTGAGTGGGATAGAGAAGAAAATGAAAAACTAGTAAAGAGAAAAATGTAGCTAAAGTTTGGACTATTACCCCCCACAAGTAATGTTGATTCTTCATGTTGCTGCACCTCCTACTATTAATGGTAAAATAATAATTGGTGTTAATGTTTCTACTCCTAATTAAAGCGTACAATGCTGGCTTGCTAAAAGCTAGCTGGCTTGCTGCAATGATAGCTTGCTGGAAATTTTTCCAACATTGGGGATGATGATCCCATTGATTTAGATTATAATGGTTTGAATTTTGATGATTGCCACATCTCTGAAGTTATAAAGTTCTTGCAAAAACTTGCTAAAAGTCCTAATGCTAGTGCTATAAATTTGGCTTTCACGCAACATATTACAAATGCTCTCATAAAAGATAGAGAAGAGAAACTAGAGCGCGAAACCTCTATTCCTAGAAAGCTAGAGGATGGTTGGGAGCCCATCATTAAGATGAAGGTTAAAGATTTTGATTATAATGCTTTATGTGATCTTGGTGCAAGTATTTCCGTTATGCCTAAGAAAATCTATAATATGCTTGACTTGCCACCGCTGAAAAATTGTTATTTGGATGTTAATCTTGATGATCATTCTAGAAAGAAACCTTTGGGGAGAGTTGATAATGTTCACATTACCGTTAACAATAACCTTGTCCCCGTTGATTTGTTGTCTTGGATATTGAATGCAATGCATCTTGTCCCATTATATTGGGAAGACATTTTTCTAGGAAGGTAATATAAAATATCAATTTCCTCTCAAGAAAGGTATGAAACACTTCCCTAGAAAGAAAGAAGTTACCTTTTGATTCTATTATTAGAACAAATTATGATGTTGACATTTCGTCTCGATAATACGTGATACACACTTTCTGCGCCTAGCTGAAAGCGTTAAAAGCGCTTATGGGAGACAACCCATGTTTTTACTACAGTACTTTGTTTTTATTTTGTGTCTTGGAGTTGTTTACTACTGTAGCAGCCTCTCCTTATCTTAGTTTAGTGTTTTTTTGTGTTCCAAGTAAAGTCGTTGATAGTAAAGTTCATACTAGATTTGGATTATTGCGGAGAAACAGATTTCTTTGCTGTCACGAATATGGCTATTTTCTCTGTAGGTAACTCAGAAAATTATGCCAATTTACGTGAGTGATCCTCAGATATATACGCAACTTTCATTCAATTTGAGCATTTTCATTTGAGCAAGTCTGGTGGCCTAATAAAATCCATCTTTACGGACTGTTCTGTTTTGACCGATTCTGTCTTTTATTTCGCATTGCCTCTTTTGCTATGTTGGATGAATTTATTTAGATCCATTAATGTCCAGTGGCTTTATGCAATGTCCAGAAGTGTTGAGAATGATTGTGTCACCTCTGAACATGTATATTTGATTGTGCACTAACCCTCTAATGAGTTGTTCGGTTGGTGTGGAGGAAGTTTTCAAGGATCAAGGAGTATGATGCAATATGATCAAGGAGAGTGAAAGCTCTAAAGCTTGGGGATGCCCAAGGCAGCCTTTCTTCATCGACAACATTATCGGGTTCCTCCCCTGAAACTATATTTTTATTCCGTCACATCTTATGTGCTTTGCTTGGAGCGGCGGTTTGTTTTTGTTTTTGTTTTGTTTGAATAAAATGGATCCTAGCATTCACTTTATGGGAGAGAGACATGTCCGCTGTAGCATATGGACAAGTATGTCCTTAGGCTTTACTCATATTATTCATGAAGTTTCTTCTTCGTTAAATTGTCATATGGTTGGAATTGGAAAATGATACATGTAATAATTGGTATAACATCTTGGATAATGTGATACTTGGTAATTGTTGTGCTCATGTTTAGCTCTTGCATCACTTATTTTGTACCCATTAATGAAGAAACACCTAGAGCATGCTAAAATTTGGTTTGCATATTTGGTCTCTCTAAAGTCTAGATAATATCTAGTATTGAGTTTTGAACGACAAGGAAGACGATTGTAGATTCTTATAATGTTTAACAATATGTCTTTTATGTGAGTTTTGCTGCACCGGTTCATCCTTGTGTTTGTTTCAAATAACCTTGCTAACCTAAACCTTGTATCGAGAGGAATTACTTCTCATGCATCCAAAATCCTTGAGCCAATATTCATGCCATTTGTGTCCACCATACCTACCTACTACATGGTATTTCTCAACCATTCCAAAGTAAATTGCTTGAGTGCTACCTTTAAAATTCCATCGTTCACCTTTGCAATATATAGCTCATGGGACAAATAGCTTAAAAACTATTGTGGTGGTGAATATGTAGCTATGTATCTATCTCTTATTAATTTGCTTGTTGTGCGATAACCATGTTCTGGGGGCGCCATCAACTATTCTTTGTTGAGAATATCATGTGAGTTGCTATGCATGTTGAGTCTTGTCACGACCACCGAGATCTACACCTTATGGTTAAGCATGCATATTGTTAGAGAAGAACATTGGGCCGCTAACTAAAGCCATGATCCATGGTGGAAGTTTCGGTTTTGGACAATATCCTCAATCTCAAATGAGAAAATTAATTGTTGCTACATGCTTATGCATAAAAGAGGAGTCCATTATATATTGTCTATGTTGTCCCGATCGTCTCCCGACGATATCGATAATTCTTATGTTCCATGCCACAATGATGTTATCTACATGTTTTATGCACACTTTATATCATATTCTGCATTTTACGGAACTAACCTATTAACAAGATGCCCGAAGTGCCGATTCTGTTTTCTGCAATTTTTGGTTTCAGAAATCCTAGTAAGGAAATATTCTCGGGAGTGGACGAAATCAAAGCCAGGGGGCCTATTCCTCACGAAGCTTCCCGGTAGAAGGAGGGCGAAGAGGGGCCACGGAGGGGGCCACACCCTGGGGCGGCGCGGCCCCCCCTCGCCAGCGGCTGTGGTGTGGGGCCCCGTGCAGCCTCTTGACCTGCTTGCTTAGCCTATAAAAAGTCTCGTGACCAGAAACCCCGATGCAAGAGAGCCACGATCTGGAAAGCCTTCCGAGAGACGCGCCGCCGCCGAGTCCCATCTCGGGGGATCCGGAGATACCTCAGGCACCACTGCCCGGAGAGGAATCATCTCCCGGAGGACTCTACGCCGCCATGGTAGCCTTCGGTGTGATGTGTGAGTAGTCTACCCCTGGACTATGGGTCCATAGCGGTAGCTAGATGGTTGTCTTCCTCCCCCCGTTGTGCTATCATTGTCGGATCTTGTGAGCTGCCTAACATAATTAAGATCATCTATCTGTAATTCTATATGTTGCGTTTGTTGGGGTCCGGTGAATAGAGAATACTTGTTATGTTGATTATCAAAGTTATATCTATGTATTGTTTATGATCTTGCATGCTCTCGGTTACTAGTAGAGGCTCTAGCCAAGTTTTTGCTATTAACTCCAAGAGGGAGTACTTATGCTCGATAGTGGGTTCATGCCTGCATTGACACCTGGGACAGTGAGAGAAAGTTCTAAGGTTGTGTTGTGCTGTTGCCACTAGGGATAAAACATTAGTGCTATGTTCAAGGATGTAGTCACTAGTTACATTACTTTATACTTAATGCAATTATGCATTGTTTGCAACTTAATGTTTGGAGGGTTCGGATGATAACTTTGAAGGTGGACTTTTTAGGCATAGATGCGGTTGGATGACGGTCTATGTACTTTGTCATAATGCCATGAAAATCCCACTATACTCATCATGATATGTATGTGCCTGGTCATGTCTCTTTATTTGTCAATTGCCCATTATAATTTGTTCACCCAACATGCGTATTCGTCTTATGGGAGAGACACCTCTAGTGGTAGCCGGACCGGTCCAATTCTCTTTCTTTGATACAATCTCTTTGCAATACTTGTTCTCTTTGTTTGCCAAACAATCATCTTCCACACAATACGGTTAACTCTTTATTACCGACAAGCCGGTGAGATTGACAACCTCCTTGGTTTCGTTGAGACAAAGTACTTTAGTTGTGTTTTGCGGGTTCCACGTTGGTAGCGGGAATCAACGGTGTTGCGCCGCACCTGCATCTCGCCGCCATCAACCTTCAACGATATTGACTCCTACTGGTCCGATTAAACCTTGGTTTCTTCTGAGGGAAACTTGCCGCCGTGCGCATCACACCTTCCTCTTGGGGTTCCCAACGGACGTGCCAACCACACGCATCAAGCAAATTTCTGGCGCCGTTGCCGGGAGATCAAGACACGCTGCAAGGGGAGTCTCCACTTCTCAATCTCTTTACTTTGTTTTTGTCTTGCTTAGTTTTAGTTACTACTTTGTTTGCTGCACTAAATCAAAATACAAAAATTAGTTATAGTTTTACTTTATTTGCTATCTTGTTTGCTATATCTAAAACACAAAAAAATTAGTTCTTGCGCATTTTACTTTATCTAGTTTGTTTTATTTACTGATATGCTAAATGGCCAACCATGAAAACACTAAGTTGTGTGACTTCACAACAACAAAATAATGATTTCTTATGCACACCTATTACTCCACCTGCTACTACATCAGAATTCTTTGAAATTAAACCTGCTTTATTGAATCTTGTTATGCGAGAGCAATTGTCTGGTGTTAGTTCTGTCTGATGATGCTGTTGCCCATCTTAATAATTTTGTTGAATTATGTGAAATGCAAAAATATAAAGATGTAGATGGTGATATTAAACTAAAATTGTTCCCTTTCTCATTAAGAGGAAGAGCTAAAGATTGGTTGCTATCTCTACCTAAGAATAGTATTGATTCATGGACTAAATGCAAGGATGCTTTTATTGGTAGATATTATCCCCTGCTAAAATTATATCTTTGAGGAGTAGCATAATGAATTTTAAACAATTGGATAATGAACATGTTGCTCAAGCTTGGGAAAGAATAAAATCTTTGGTTAAAAATTGCCCAACCCATGGACTGACTACTTGGATGATCATCCAAACCTTCTATGGAGGACTAAATTTTTCTTCGCGGAATTTATTGGATTCAGCTGCTGGAGGTACCTTTATGTCCATCACTCTTGGTGAAGCAACAAAGCTTCATGATAATATGATGATTAATTACTCTGAATGGCACACGGAAAGAGCTCCACAAGGTAAGAAGGTAAATTCTGATGAAGAAACCTCTTCCTTGAGTGATAAGATTGATGCTATTATGTCTATGCTTGTAAATGATAGGACTAATATTGATCCTAATAATGTTCCGTTAGCTTAATTGGTTGCACAAGAAGAACATGTTGATGTAAACTTCATTAAAAATAATAATTTCAACAACAACGCTTATCGGAACAATTCTAGTAACAACTATATAGGCCATATCCTTATAATAATGGCAACGACTATGGTAATTCTTATGGGAATTCTTACAACAATAATAGGAGTTCACCCCCTGGACTTGAAGCCATGCTTAAAGAATTTATTAGTACACAAACTGCTTTTAACAAATATGTTGAGGAAAAGCTTGATAAAATTGATATACTTGCTTCTAAAGTCGATAGTCTTGCTGCTGATGTTGATCTTTTGAAATCAAAAGTTTTGCCTAATGAGAATCATCATAATAAAATTACTACTACAACAAATGCCATTCAAGTTAGAATTAATGAGAATATAAGATTAATGGCTGAACCTGCGTGCTAGGTGGGATAGAGAAGAAAATGAAAAACTAGCTAAAGAAAAGAATATAGCTAAAGTTTGGACTATTATCACCACTAGTAATGCTAATGCTACACATGTTGCTGCACCTCCTACTCATACTAATAAAAGAATTGGTGTTAGCAATGTTTTCACTTCTAATGCAAAGCGCGAAAAACTGCCCGAAATTGCTAAAACTGCTGAAACTGCCTGTGATAAAAGTGCTGAAATTTTTTCCAACATTGGGGATGATGATCCCATTGCTTTAGATTATAATGGTTTGAATTTTGATGATTTCCACATCTCTGAAGTTATAAAGTTCTTGCCAAAACTTGCTAAAAGTCCTAATGCTAGTGCTATAAATTTGGCTTTTACACATCATATTACAAATGCTCTTATAAAAGCTAGAAAGAGAAACTAGAGCGCGAAGCCTCTATTCCTAAAAAGCTAGAGGATGGTTGGGAGCCCATCATTAAGATAAAGGTTAAAGATTTTGATTGTAATGCTTTATGTGATCTTGGTGCAAGTATTTACGTTATTATTCCTAAGAAAATTTATAATATGCTTGACTTGCCACTACTTTGAAAAATTGTTATTTGGATGTTAATCTTCCTGATCATTCTACAAAGAAACCTTTGGGTAAAGTTGATAATGTTCGCATTACCGTTAACAATAACCTTGTTTCCGTTGATTTTGTTGTCTTGGATATTGAATGCAATGCATCTTGTCCCATTATATTGGGGAGACCTTTTCTTCGAACTGTTGGTGTTGTTATTGATATGAAGGAAGGTAATATAAAATATCAATTTCCTCTCAAGAAAGGTATGGAACACTTCCCTAGAAAGAAGAATGAAGGTACCTTTTGATTCCATTATGAGAACAAATTATGATGTTGACACTTTGTCTCTTGATAATACTTGATACACACTTTCTGCGCCTAGCTGAAAGGCGTTAAAGAAAGCGCTTATGAGATAACCCATGTGTTTATTTTACTACAGCAATTTTGTTTTTTATTTGTGTCTTGGAAGTTTTTACTACTGTAGCAACCTCTCCTTATCTTAGTTTTGTGTTTTGTTGTGCCAAGTTAAGCCGTTGATAGAAAAGTAAGTACTAGATTTGGATTACTGCACAGTTCCAGATTTCTTTGCTGTCACGAATCTGGGTCCACCTCCTTGTAGGTAGCTCAGAAAATTAAGCCAATTTACGTGCATGATCCTCATATATGTACGCAACTTTCATTCAATTTGAGCATTTCATTTGAGCAAGTCTGGTGCCATTTTAAAATTCGTCAATACGAACTGTTCTGTTTGACAGATTCTGCCTTTTATTTAACGCATTGCCTCTTTTGCTATGTTGGATCAATTTCTTTGATCCATTAATGTCAGTAGCATTATGCAATGTCCAGAAGTGTTGAAATGATTGTGTCACCTCTGAATATGTCAATTTATATTGTGCACTAACCCTCCTAATGAGTTGTTTCGAGTTTGGTGTGGAGGGAGTTTTCAAGAAAGGAGTATGATGCAACATGATCAAGGAGAGTGAAAGCTCTAAGCTTGGGGATGCACCGGTGGTTCACCCCTGCATATAACAAGAAGACTCAAGCGTCTATAGCTTGGGGATGCCCAAAGGCATCCCCTTCTTCATCGACAACATTATCGGGTTCCTCCCCTTGAAACATATTTTTATTCCATCACATCTTATGTGTTTTTTTCTTGGAGCGTCGGTTTGTTTTTTGTTTTTGTTTTGTTAAAATGGATCCTAGCATTCACTTTATGGGAGAGAGACACGCTCGGCCGCTGCAGCATATGGACAAGTATGTCATGGTTTCTACTTATAGTATTCATGGCGAAGTTTCTCCTTCGTTAAATTGTTATATGGTTGGAATTGAAATGATACATGTAGTAATTGCTATAAATGTCTTGGGTAATGTGATACTTGGCAATTGTTGTGCTCATGATTAAGCTCTTGCATCATATACTTTGCACCCATTAATGAAGAAATACATAGAGCATGCTAAAATTTGGTTTGCATATTTGGTTTCTCTAAGGTCTAGATAATTTCTAGTATTGAGTTTGAACAACAAGGAAGACGGTGTAGAGTCTTATAATGTTTTCAATATGTCTTTTATGTGAGTTTTGCTGCATCGGTTCATCCTTGTGTTTGTTTCAAATAAGCCTTGCTAGCCTAAACCTTGTATCGAGAGGAATACTTCTCATGCATCCAAATACTTGAGCCAACCACTATGCCATTTGTGTCCACCATACCTACCTACTACATGGTATTTTCCGCCATTCCAAAGTAAATTGCTTGAGTGCTACCTTTAAAATTCCATCATTCTTTTGCAATATATAGCTCATGGGACAGAATTTGACCCAGTTGGAGGTGGGCCACGATCAAGATAAGCTTGAAGGTTATATATGGAGAGAATACGAAGATCGGCCTTATACACGAAGTTGGGCTGAATTGCCCATGTATCTGTAATATATTAGATCGTATCTTTAGATTAAAAGTTAGAGTTTTACTCGTGCACGGTTAGGTGCACGTCCGAATTAGAAAGTCCCGTGGACTATAAATATGTATCTAGGGTTTATGGAATAAACAACAACTCACGTTCAACCCAAAACAAACCAATCTCGGCGCATCGCAAACTCCTTCGTCTCGAGGGTTTCTATCAGGTAGCGACATCTTGCCTAGATCGCATCTTGCGATCTAGGCAGCACAACTCCACGTTGTTCATGCGTTGCTCGTACTGAAGCGTCTTTGATGGCGAGCAACATAGTTATCATAGATGTGTTAGGGTTAGCATAGTTCTTAGTATAACATGCTTCGTAGTGCAGCCTTGCATGTCTAGCCGCCCTCACACCTATCTCGGGTGTGGGGCACCCCGCCTGATCTTTATTTAGTAGATCTGATCGTTACGATTGCTCCTTGTTCCGCCAGGATTAGTTTAATATCTGCAATAGTTAGGCCTTACGAAGGGTGGAGGATCAGCGGCACGTAGAGGTGGCGTTCGCAAGTCCTAAACGGGATTTTCGAGGATCAACTTCATGTTGGTTTTTAGGCCTTGTTTAGGATCGGCTTACGATCACCGTGCGTGGCCGCGAGGCTCACCTGAGTAGGATGATCCGATTATGCGGTGAAAACCCTAAATCGTCGTAGATCTAATTAGCTTTATCTTGATCAAGCAGGATCACCATATGTTCGTGCACCCCGTACGAACCATGGGTGGATCGGCTCTTTGAGCCGATTCACGGGATAACTGAGAGCCGATCGAGGCTCGTATTTAATGTTTACGTGTATGCCCTGCAGGAAACTAAGCGAGGCATCCCCATCACCTTCTGACCAGGTATAGGTCAGGTGGCATGCACTTCGCATCGCCGCGTGTGACCAGAAGAGCATTACGGGCCGTCGCTCGGAGGGTCTCAGCCAGCCGCAGCTCTAGGCTCTTCCGGCTCTGGTGTTGACGGTCGCTGCCGCCGGTGGGTTTTGGTAGTCAACACATTAGCACGCCCGGTGGGACAATCGTCTACATCAACCACATCGCCATCTACATGCGAGATGGCGGACGCCACGTCACCTACGAGGAGCTGCCCGACGAGCTCAAGAAGAGGTATGACGAGATCAAAGTCACCCTCGAAGCCGACCTCATCGGCTCATATCACAGAACCCGTGCGTATGGCGTCAGGCGGAAGGGGTTCTCACCGGAAGGCGCACTCGATGAAGTGGATCTATCTGTCCCGTCAGAGGAACGTACCAGGGCCGTGCGCCAGGAGATTGGTGGCATGGTGGCTCACTCGTTGCGTCTCCATTCCGAGAGCCTGGTGAATACTTTGGAGCATGTCGCCGTTCGGATGGTCAAGGAGGTCATGAAGAATCAGCACTCTCTATTAGAGCCAGCTCTCAGGACCTACCGAGGAAAAGTGCCACTCCAGCCCCGTCTGCCGTTGTCGTGCACATCGGCGGCACCAGGAGTGCCTCATTCACCGTCGCGCACCGTTGACAGGATCAACGGTACTTACCCTGGGAGGTGCCAACCAGGACACTCGTTCAACATCAACATGATAGAACTGGGACACCCCCTTGATGGAGATAAAGGCGAGGGCAACTGCTCTCGTGGCAAAGATAAGGAAGAGGCTGCTCCATGCGATCGGCCCCGACACCGCCAAAACATCTTGGTGATGATCAAGGTAGAAGCCGATGCTAGTAATCGGCCCGTAGTATCCGCATCACCTGCTCTCCCGGTATGTGGCGTCGACCTCACAGGTGACGGGAAGCTAGGGTACGGGTTTACATCAGCTGATGAGCTAGAGGAAGTCGACATCGGTCCTGGGGATAAGCCTCGACCCACTTTTATCAGCAAGAAGTTAGATCCACAGCTCAGGGGACGGATGATAGCCCTGTTGAAGGAATACCCGGATTGCTTTGCATGGGATTACACGGAGATGCCTGGGTTGGACAGGAGCATCATTGAGCATCGGCTCCCCCTTAAGAAAGGGTTTCGGCCGTTTCAACAACGAGCACGTCAGATGAGGGCCGAAATTCTGGAAGAAGTCAAGAAGGAGATCGAGAAAATGTTGGCCGCTGGATTCATCAGGCCATGCAGGTATGCTGAGTGGATCTCCAGTATCGTTCCGGTGGAGAAGAAGGACGGCCGATGGCGCGTGGCCATCGATTTCCGAGATCTTAACAGAGCCACCCCAAAGGACGAATACCCAATGCCCGTGGCAGAAACATTGATAAACGCCGCTGCTGGCCACAAGGTGTTGAGCTTCATGGATGGCAACGCCGGTTATAATCAGATTTTCATGGCTCCGGAAGATATACACAAGACCGCATTCAGAGTACCAGGGGCAGTAGGCTTGTTTGAATATGTGGTCATGACCTTTGGGCTGAAGAATGCTGGTGCAACGTACCAACGAGCCATGAATTATATATTTCATGATCTGATCGGCAAGTTGGTGGAGATTTATATCGACGACGTGGTGGTCAAATCGGTCTCCATGGAGGGGCACTTGGACGATCTACGGCGCGTCCTAGACCGAACTCGGAAATTCGGGCTGAGAATGAATCCGAAGAAGTGTGCCTTTGGCGTGACGGCTGGTCAATTCCTAGGTTTTCTGGTTCATGAACGGGGAATTGAGATCGGCCTGAAAAGTCAGGAGGCTGTGCGTACCATGCAGCCGCCAACCACGAAAAAGGAGCTCCAACGCCTCATCGGCAAGATCAATTTCGTCCGGCGGTTCATCTCTAATCTGTCAGGACGAATCGAGCCGTTCATGGCGTTGGTGAAGACTAAATCTGACGACGAGTTTCACTGGGGGGCAGAACAGCAACAGGCGTTTGATGAAATTAAGCGATATCTGACGACGCCGCCTGTACTAGTTCCGCCCCAGCAAGACAGGCCATTCTACATCTACCTGTCAGTAGCTGACACGTCCATTGCTTCGGTGGTGGTGCAACTCTACGATGGCGTTGAGAGAGTCGTTTTCTACCTCAGCAGAAGGATGCTGGACGCGGAGACAAGATATCCTGAGGTCGAGAAACTTTGCCTCTGCCTGTTCTTTACCTGCACTAAGCTTCATCACATCCTTCTGACGGCAGAGATCATCGTCATCTGTAAATCAGATGTTGTCAAGCACATGTTGTCGGCCCCTGTTTTGAAAGGCCGACTCGGTAAGTGGATGTTGGCGTTGTCAGAATTTGATCTCCGGTACTGCGAAGGCAGTCAAGGGCCAAGCGTTGGCCGATCTCATCGCTGAACGGATCAGTACCAATATAGCAGCTATCTATACGTGCATGGGCTATGTTCTTCGATGGATCGGTTTGTGACGGTGGTTGTGGCATCGGCATTCTGCTTGTGTCGCCTCGGGGGGCAGAATACTCCTTCTCCATCAGATTATCCCTTGCACCAACAAAGCAGAATATGAGGCAATACGCAAGGGAATGGAATTGCTATTAGAAGCTGGAGCGGAAGCTGTGGAGCTCTTTGGAGACTCAAAGTTGGTGATTAACCAGCTCACGGATGAATATAATTGCGAAAGTGAATCACTTTTCCCATATTGGGTGGAATGCCGTGAGTTGATGACACAGTTTCGGTACATCAACTTTAATTGGATCCCAAGATCCCAGAATACCGATGCCAACAATCTCGCACAAATGGCGTCAGGCTACATAGATATAGCCGACGGATCGGAAGTTCAGATACAATTCCTGGAACAGGATGATTGGAGAGCCGAGATCTTCGATTATCTGAAAGATTCGGCTCGGGGGGCACCTAAACGGGTAAGATACAGAGCCATGAAGTATGTCCTTATAGGAGACGACATGTTTTACAGGACATTGGAAGGGTTGCTACTCAAGTGCCTAGGACCGACTGAATCTAATCGGCTCTTACATGAGGTGCATGAAGGCGCCTGTGGAACGCATCAATCGGCTCATAAGATGAAGTGGTTGATCAGGCGATCAGGGTTTTATTGGCCCACTATGCTTGAAGATTGCTTCAATTATAAGGGGTGCCAAGCGTGTCAGATGTTTGGAAAGATTCAGATGGTGCCAGCATCAGCGATGAACCCCATCATCAAGCCTTGGCCGTTTCGGGGGTGGGGCATGGATATGATCGGCAAAATCCATCCGGCGTCAGGTAAAAAACATGAATGGATTTTGGTTATCACAGATTACTTCACTAAGTGGGTGGAAGCCGTCCCTATGAAAAAGGTGAAATCAGAAGATGTGATCAAGTTTGTGAAAGAACACGTCATTCATAGGTTTGGGATTCCCCAAACCATCACGACCGATGGAGGTTCGGTCTTTATTTCTAAAGAGTTCAGGAAGTTCTGTGATGACTTAGGGATTAAACTGATCCGATCATCCCCGTACTATGCTCAAGCTAACGGGCAGGCTGAGGCGTCCAATCAGAGTCTGATCAAGTTGATCAAGAGAAAAATCGACGAGAACCCTCGGGATTGGCATGAGAAGTTATCAGAAGCATTATGGGCCTACCGCATGTCGTGCCATGGAGCCATAAAGACTTCGCCGTACCAGCTTGTCTATGGACAGGAAGCCGTATTACCTTGGGAAATTACGGCTGGATCAAGACGTGTCACGTTTCAGAATGATCTGACAGCTGAAGAATATGCAGCTTTGATGAGCGACACTATTGAGGACGCAACAGAACTCAGGCTTTGGTCGTTGGAGAAGATTAAGGAGAACAAAGCCAGGGTGGCTCGTGCTTACAACAAAAAGGTTAGGCCAAAGGAGTTCCAAGTTGGTGATCTTGTGTGGGAAGCTGTGTTGCCATTGGGAACCAGGGATAAGGCATATGGCAAATGGTCTCCTAATTGGCACGGTCCGTACAAAGTTGTCCAGGCCTTGAAGGGTAATGCATACATGCTGGAGGAGTTGAGCGGCGAAAAGTTCCCAGTGGCTGTAAATGGTCAACACCTCAAGAAATATTTCCCAAGCATGTGGGATGATGGACAGTAAGATATGGGGGCCGATTTCAGAATCGGCCAGTAAAAAAAAATAATAAAAAAATCACAGCCGATGCACAGACATCGACTTGAGAAACATATGGAGATTAACAGTATGCAAAGTACAGCCGATGCAGGCATCGACTTCAGACAAAGCCGATACGCTGATATCGACTTTAGCGAAATAAGTTTATACAACAGCTTCCGACCACGACGTGAGATCTCTAATGATTGCTAGGGATTCAGTCTAATGGTTTGGGCGCGACTTAGGCCTGTTTATACAACAGCTTGGCCTCAGACAGCAATATGAGCCGATGTTCTGCTATCGGCTCCCTGTACGACAACTCCATTCGACAATCGGCAAGGGAGCGAAATTAATTAAGGGATTTTCTTCATTGATAAGGGGATTTCTTACAAAGAAAGAGCTGATTTCTCAGGAAGGAAGAACAAAAGAAGGGTCTATTGACCAATCTACTACTGCTAGGCCTACACTAGTAGATCCTAATCTACGGGCCATCGCTTCCTTCGTCGTCATCCTCGGAACTCTCATCGGCACTGCTGCCGATGGGTTCTTCGTCGCTGCTCCCATAGCCTTCTACGGGAGCTTCATCTTCGTCTTCGTCGTCGCTGCTGTCGTCGTCCCACTACATGCGGAGGCGCTTCGCTGGCGGGTAGCCCTCGAGGGAGTCGTCGTCGTCATCGTCGTCTTCCTCTTCCTCTTCTTCAGAGGTGGGGCAGCCGTCCCAGGGGAACTGATCGTCCTCGCTCTCCGACTCCCAGTTCCCCGACGGCAAGGAACGAAGATCTTCGTCCCCGCTGGTCGGGACTGGTCGTCTTCGGACCAGACGGAGGAGGCGTGGTCCAGGTCCCATGCTTCTGGGGCGCGGATATCCGGCGGCGTCTCGCGGGAGGAGGAGGACCCGTAGGAAAGCTCGGAGGAGGAGTCGTGGAAGACCGATGAGGAAGAGGAAGAAGAGGAAGACATGGCTGTGGGAGATTGGGGTTTTTTGGTGCGATGGCCAGAACAGAGCAGGATGGTGAAGTGGCGAACTGCTCAGAGCGGTTAAATAAAAGGGGGCTACGGTGAAGAAATTCAATGCCACAGCAGTTTTCGAGGAGGCAATGCCCATAGACAACGGTCATATCGGAACAGTCGAGAAGACAGGGCATCATGACGAAAATGCTGCAATGGTTCTGCTCTGCCACGACATGACCCGACGAAAGAAAAGTGTAATGATTTTGGAAATATCATTTCCAAAACCAGGGGGGCATGTGTTATCACCAGAATTTGACCCAGTTGGAAGTGGGCCACGATCAAGATAAGCTTGAAGGTTATATATGGAGAGAATACGAAGATCGGCCTTATACACGAAGTTGGGCTGAATTGCCCATGTATCTGTAATATATTAGATCGTATCTTTAGATTAAAAGTTAGAGTTTTACTCGTGCACGGTTAGGTGCACGTCCGAATTAGAAAGTCCTTTGGACTATAAATATGTATCTAGGGTTTATGGAATAAACAACAACTCACGTTCAACCCAAAACAAACCAATCTCGGCGCATCGCCAACTCCTTCGTCTCGAGGGTTTCTATCAGGTAAGCGACATGCTGCCTAGATCGCATCTTGCGATCTAGGCAGCACAAGCTGCACGTTGTTCATGCGTTGCTCGTACTGAAGCCTTTTTGATGGCGAGCAACGTAGTTATCATAGATGTGTTAGGGTTAGCATAGTTCTTCGTATAACATGCTTACGTAGTGCAACCCTTGCATGTCTAGCCGCCCTCACACCTATCTCAGGTGTGGGGGCGGCCCCGCCTGATCTTTATTTAGTAGATCTGATCCGTTACGATTGCTCCTTCTACAAGGATTAGTTTAATATCTGCAATAGTTAGGCCTTACGAAGGGGTGGAGGATCCAGCGGCACGTAGGGTGGCGTTCGCAAGTCCTAAACAGGATGTTCCGAGGATCAACTTCATGTTGGTTTTAGGCCTTGTTTAGGATCGGCTTACGATCACCGTGCGTGGCCGCGAGCCCAACCTGGAGTAGGATGATCCGATTATGCGGTGAAAACCCTAAATCGTCGTAGATCTAATTAGCTTTATCTTGATCAAGCAGGATCACCATATGTTCGTGCACCCGTACGAACCATGGGTGAATCGGCTCTTTGAGCCGATTCACGGGATAACTGAGAGCCGATCGAGGCTCGTATTTAATGTTTACGTGTATGCCTGCGAAACTAAGCGAGGCATCCCCATCACCTTCTGACCGAGGTATAGGTCAGGTGGCACGCCCCACGCCGCATCGCCGCGTGTGACGAGAAGAGCATTGCGGGCCGTCGCTCGGAGGGGTCTCAGCCAGCCGCAGCTCTAGGCTCTTCCCGGCTCTACGGTGTTGACAGTCGCTGCCCGCCGGTGGGTTTTGGCAGTCAACAATAGCTCATGGGACAAATAGCTTAAAAACTATTGTGGTATTGAATATGTAATTATGCACTTTATCTCTTATTAAGTTGCTTGTTGTGCGATAACCATGTTCACTGGGGACGCCATCAACTTTTCATTGTTGAATTTCATGTGAGTTGCTATGCATGTCCGTCTTGTCTGAGAGATCTACCACCATATGGTTAAGCATGCATATGTTAGAGAAGAACATTGGGCCGCTAACTAAAGCCATGCTCCATGGTGGAAGTTTCATTTTGGACAACAATCCTCAAATCTCAAATGAGAAAATTATTAATTGTTGGTATATGCTTATGCATAAAAGAGGAGTCCATTATCTGTTGTCTATGTTGTCCCGGTATGGATGTCTAAGTTGAAGAATAATCAATAGCGAGAAATCCAATGCGAGCTTTCTCCTTAGACCTTTGTACGGGCGGCATAGAGGTACCCCTTTGTGACACTTGGTAAAAACAATGCATTGTGATGATCCGGTAGTCAAGCTAATTAGGACAAGGTGCGGGCACTATTAGTACACTATGCATGAGGCTTGCAACTTATAAGATATAATTTACATGATGCATATGCTTTATTACTACCGTTGACAAAATTGTTTCATGTTTTCAAAATCAAAGCTCTAGCACAAATATAGCAATCGATGCTTTTCCTCTATGGAGGACCATTCTTTTACTTTCAATGTTGAGTCAGTTCACTTTTTCTCTCCACCTCAAGAAGCAAAACTTGTGTGAACTGTGCATTGATTCCTACATACTTACTTATTGCACTTATTATATTACTCTATATGTTGACAATATCCATGAGATATACATGTTACAAGTTGAAAGCAACCGCTGAAACTTAATCTTCTTTTGTGTTGCTTCAATGCCTTTACTTTGAATTATTGCTTTATGAGTTAACTCTTATGCAAGACTTATTGATGCTTGTCTTGAAGTGCTATTCATGAAAAGTCTTTGCTATATGATTCACTTGTTTACTCATGTCATATACATTGTTTTGATCGCTGCATTCACTACATATGCTTTACAAATAGTATGATCAAGATTATGATGGCATGTCACTCGGAAATTATCTGTGTTATCGTTTTACCTGCTCGGGACGAGGAGAACTAAGCTTGGGGATGCTGATACGTCTCAGACGTATCGATAATTTCTTATGTTCCATGCCACATTATTGATGTTATCTACATGTTTTGTATGCACACTTTATGTCATATTCGTGCATTTTGGAACTAACCTATTAACAAGATGCCGTTCTTGTTCTGCTGTTTTTGGTTTCAGAAATCCTAGTAAGGAAATATTCTCGGAATTGGACGAAATCAAAGCCCGGGGGCCTATTTTCTCACGAAGCTTCCGGAAGTCCGAAGGAGAGACGAAGAGGGGCCACGGAGGGGCCACACCCTAGGGCGCGCCCCCCCTTGGCCGCGCGGCCTGTGGTGTGGGGCCCCGTGCCGCCTCTTGACCTGCCCTTCCGCCTATAAAAAGTCTCCGTGACGAACCCCCCCGAGAGCCACGATACGGAAAACCTTCGAGACGCCGCCGCCGCCGATCCCATCTCGGGGGATCCGGAGATCGCCTCCGCACCCTGCCGGAGAGGGAATCATCTCCCGGAGGACTCTACGCCGCCATGGTCGCCTCGGTGTGATGTGTGAGTAGTCTACCCTGGACTATGGGTCCATAGCAGTAGCTAGATGGTTGTCTTCTCCCCATTGTGCTATCATTGTAGGATCTTGTGAGCTGCCTAACATGATCAAGATCATCTATCTGTAATTCTATATGTTGCGTTTGTTGGGATCCGATGAATAGAGAATACTTGTTATGTTGATTATCAAAGTTATATCTATGTGTTGTTTATGATCTTGCATGCTCTCGTTACTAGTAGATACTCTGGCCAAGTTTTTGCTATTAACTCCAAGAGGGAGTACTTATGCTCGATAGTGGGTTCATGCTGCATTGACACCTGGGACAGTGACAGAAAGTTCTAAGGTTGTGTTGTGCTGTTGCCACTAGGGATAAATCATTAGTGCTATGTTCAAGGATGTAGTCACTAGTTACATTACGCACCATACTTAATGCAATTGTGTTGTTTGCAACTTAATACTGGAGGGTTTGGATGATAACCTGAAGGTGGACTTTTTAGGCATAGATGCAGTTGGATGACGGTCTATGTACTTTGTAATGCCCAATTAAATCTCACTATACTCATCATGATATGTATGTGCATGGTCATGCTCTCTTTATTTGTCAATTGCCCAACTGTAATTTGTTCACCCAACATGCTGTTCGTCTTATGGGAGAGACACCTCTAGTGAACTGTGGACCCCGGTCCAATTCTCTTTACTGAAATACAATCTACTGCAATACTTGTTCTCTGTTTTCTGCAAACAATCATCTTCCACACAATACGGTTAACTCTTTGTTACAGCAAGCCGGTGAGATTGACAACCTCACTGTTTCGTTGGGGCAAAGTACTTTGGTTGTGTTTTGCAGGTTCCACGTTGGCGCCGGAATCCCTGGTGTTGCGCCGCACTACATCTCGCCGCCATCAACCTTCAACGTGCTTCTTGACTCCCTACTGGTCCGATTAAACCTTGGTTTCTTACTGAGGGAAACTTGCCGCTGTGCGCATCACACCTTCCTCTTGGGGTTCCCAACGGACGTGCCAACCACACGCATCATCCCGGTATGGATGTCTAAGTTGAGAATAATCAATAGCGAGAAATCCAATGCGAGCTTTCTCCTTAGACCTTTGTACAGGCGGCATAGAGGTACCCCTTTGTGACACTTGGTTAAAACATGTGCATTGCGATGATCCGGTAGTCCAAGCTAATTAGGACAAGGTGCGGGCACTATTAGTATACTATGCATGAGGCTTGCAACTTGTAAGATATAATTTACATGATACATATGCTTTATTACTACCGTTGACAAAATTGTTTCATGTTTTCAAAATCAAAGCTCTAGCACAAATATAGCAATCGATGCTTTTCCTCTATGGAGGACCATTCTTTTACTTTCATTGTTGAGTCAGTTCACCTATTTCTCTCCACCTCAAGAAGCAAACACTTGTGTGAACTGTGCATTGATTCCTACATACTTGCATATTGCACTTATTATATTACTCTATGTTGACAATATCCATGAGATATACATGTTACAAGTTGAAAGCAACCGCTGAAACTTAATCTTCCTTTGTGTTGCTTCAATACCTTTACTTTGATTTATTGCTTTATGAGTTAACTCTTATGCAAGACTTATTGATGCTTGTCTTGAAGTACTATTCATGAAAAGTCTTTGCTATATGATTCACTTGTTTACTCATGTCATATACATTGTTTTGATCGCTGCATTCACTACATATGCTTTACAAATAGTATGATCAAGGTTATGATGGCATGTCACTCCAGAAATTATCTTTGTTATCGTTTACCTGCTCGGGACGAGCAGAACTAAGCTTGGGGATGCTGATACGTCTCCGGCGTATCGATAATTTCTTGTGTTCCATGCCACATTATTGATGATATCTACATGTTTTATGCACACTTTATGTCATATTCGTGCATTTTGGAACTAACCTATTAACAAGATGCCGAAGTGCCAGTTGCTATTTTCTGCTGTTTTGGTTTCAGAAATCCTAGTAACGAAATATTCTCGGAATTGGACGAAATCAACGCCCGGGGTCCTATTTTGCCACGAAGCTTCCGGAAGACCGAAGAGGAGATGAAGTGGGGCCACGAGGTGGCCAAACCCTAGGGCGGCGCGGCCCAGGCCCTGGCCGCGCCGACCTATGGTGTGGGCCCCTCGTGCCGCCTCCTGACCTGCCCTTCCGCCTACTTATAGCCTCGTCGCGAAACCCCGTACCGAGAGCCACGATACGGAAAACCTTCCAGAGAAGCCGCCGCCGCCAATCCCATCTCGGGGGATTCAGGAGATCGCCTCCGGCAGGAATCATCTCCTGGAGGACTCTACACCGCCATGGTCGCCTCCGGATTGATGAGTGAGTAGTCTACCCTGGACTATGGGTCCATAGCGTAGCTAGATGGTTGTCTTCCCCATTGTGCTTAATTGTCGGGTCTTGTGAGCTGCCGAACATGATCAAGATCATCTATCTGTAATTCTATATGTTGCGTTTGTTGGGATCCGATGAATAGAGAATACTTGTTATGTTGATTATCAAAGTTATGTCTATGTGTTGTTTATGATCTTGCATGCTCTCCGTTATTAGTAGATGCTCTGGCCAAGTTGATGCTAGTAACTCCAAGAGGGAGTATTTATGCTCGATAGTGGGTTCATGTCTCCGTGAATCTGGAGGAGTGACAAGAACCTCTAAGGTTATGGATGTGCTGTTTCCACTAGGGATAAAACATTGGTGCTATGTTTGAGGATGTAGTCACTGATTACATTACGCGCAATACTTAATGCAATTGTCTGTTGTTAGCAACTTAATACTGGAGGGTTCAGATGATAACCGAAGGTGGACTTTTTAGGCATAGATGCATGCTGGATAGCGGTCTATGTACTTTGTCGTAATGCCCAATTAAATCTCACAGTACTCATCATAATATGTATGTGCATGGTCATGCCCTCTCTATTTGTCAATTGCCCAACTGTAATTTGTTCACCCAACATGCTGTTTATCTTATGGGAGAGACACCTCTAGTGAGCTGTGGACCCCGGTCCAATTCTCTATCTGAAATACAATCTCTGCAATTGTTCTTTATTTTTCGCAAACAATCATCTTCCACTATACATCTAATCCTTTGTTACAGCAAGCCGGTGAGATTGACAACCTCACTGTTTCGTTGGGGCAAAGTACTTTGGTGTGTTGTGCAGGTTCCACATTGGCGCGGAATCCCTGGTGTTGCGCCGCACTACATCTCGCCGCCATCAACCTTCAACGTGCTTCTTGGCTCCCTCTGGTTCGATAAACCTTGGTTTCATACGGGGAAAACTTGCCGCTGTACGCATCACACCTTCCTCTTGGGGTTCCCAACGGACGTGTGCTGTACATGCCATCAGCTATGCATACCAAAATTTAAGAAAGGACTATTAGGGTTCATACCCATGCCATAACTCGTATGGTGTCATTTCTACGGATCATGATGATGCTCTATTCAGTGTAAAAGCGGTAGTCTCTAAAGCATAATCCACAAAAATATAATGGCTTTATTTTATTTTATCTCATCATTAATCCAACAAAGTTTGGATACATCTCTTGGATACTTCATCATCACTATGATACTCCAAGAAACGTGAGTTGTAGAACAATTTCATAACTCTCTTAGATGTTCGCTAAAACTCGTAATTCAAATATTTCCACCATGATCCAATCATAGATATTTGACTTTTCTATTACGATGATTTCCACTTCATGCTGAAAATTATTTGAATCCATTCAAATGTTTCAAACTTCTTCTTTATCGAATATATCCACATATATATACTCAATTCATTGTTGGAAGTTTTCATGAAGTAGAAGAATCTCCCGCACACAACTATGCCTAGTGAACCACATACATCATCATGTATTTTTTCACTAAGTTTGTTGCCCGTTCAACTCTTGGCCTATGAACGGTATTTTAATCATTCTCTTTAGAAAAGATTTGCAAGCGCCAAATGATTCAAAAATCAAATGACTCCAAAAATCCATTTGCATGGAGTTCCTTCATGCGTTCCTTTCTAACATGACCTAAATGGCGGTTCCACAAATAAGTGGAATTCAAATCATTTGCCTTATGGCATTTTAGCGTCAGTGTTATGTATGTGTGTTTCACCATTAAGATTTATAATAACTTATCCATCGTACATGGAGTAATGTCATAATTTGAACAACTCATTGTTTTTATTTGACCAGAGCAAAATAACAATTATTAAGTTCTTTATTATAAATTCTAAGGGCTAGATAGAATGCCAACGATGAACATAATAACACTTTATTTTTGTTCCAGACGTGCATTCCTATCATATTCCTTGTCAGTCACTTAGGCCATTGTATTCTTGTATTGCATTGTTTTGTATGACACTTCATACCAACCAATATGGTACTAATACCCAAGAATTTCATCGTGTGACCTAACTAGGAATACAACCATAACATGTATATCATTTATATACACACTGAGCTAGACTTTCTAGTCTTTTCTTTTCTTTCTGCCAAAATATCTTTTGTAGTTTCTCTTTTAGCTTTCCTCATTCTCAGAAAACACTTCACCTTCAATAACTTCTAGGTTTGTTGGTCAAATACCAATAACCTTGAGGTTCTTACTTTGAAGTTGATCATCATATGACAAGTGTTTCAGATTTCACTATTAGTAACTTTGTAATATGATGAACAATTTCACTCATAATTTTATCCATCATATCATGACGACTTTCCGAGACCATGTCTGTACATGCTAGGCTCGTAAAGTTTTAACCTTGGTATTGGCATGTGCAAATCTGACTTGCATCCATTGTATGCACACGTAGAATCTATCACACCCGATCATCACGTGATGCTTCGAAACGACGAGTCTTAGCAACGGTGCATACTAAGGACGATCACTTCATGGATATGCGAATATTGTTAGTGCCCCAATAGTTGGAGGATTGGGACGCTTGGCGTCTTCAACCTTCATACATTCCCATAAAACTTATGAGTTTATGTAGTCTCACTAGATTATATTCTATCATCTTGCAATAAGGTCTTAGATATCACATATATCTCATACCTTGCTTATTTCTGAAAACTAAATTTTCAGCTCCTTACTTTTCAAACAGATTTGAACTTCAAGTTTCATGGAGACAAGATAACTTTAGGTACTAATTGAAACCATAGCTCATTGAATCAACAATATGAGGTTTACTAAAAGTTTGCAATAGGACTTAATCAATTCTTGATTCTTTAACAATACGGTACCAATCCGTAAAGTTTCTTATCAGATTTTAACAGTATTTCTATCTCAATTACAAGACTAGCGCATAGTAGTAAACGGATGCCAATACTACAAAATTAATTCAAAATACTACTCAGACTATGTTTATGATAATTAGTTCATGTTTTAATCTAATTACTAATGAACTCCCACTTAATACAACATCCCTCATAGTTGTTAAGTGGTACACGATCCAAATCCACTACACCAAAACCGATCATCACGTGAGATGATGTAGCTTCAATAGTGAACATCAACATGTTGATCATATCATCCATATGACTCGTGTTCAACCTTTCGGTTTCCGTTGTCCCGAGGCCATGTCTGTACATGCTAGGCTCATCAAGCAAACCCAAGTATTCCGCGTGTGCAACATGGCTTACACCCGTTGTATGTGAACGTTGAGTCTATCACATCCGATCATCACGAGATGCTTCAAAACGACGAACTGTAGCAACGGTGCATACAGGGGAGAACACTTTATTATCTTGATATTAATGTGAGGGATCATCTTATAATGCTACCGTCGCGATCTAAGCAAAATAAGATGCATAAAGGATTAACATCACATGCAATTCATATGTGATATGATATGGCCCTTTTGTCTTTGCATCTTTGATCTTCATCTCCAAAGCACGGACATGATCTCCATCATCAACGAGCATGATCTCCATCATCGTCGGCGTAGCGTCAAGGTTCATGGCGCCGTCTTCATGGTTGTTCACCTCATGTAGCAACTATTACAACTACTTTGAAATACTACTCAACATGAAATTTAAAGACAACCATAAGGCTCCTGCCGGTTGCCACAATACAATAATGATCATCTCATACATATTCATCATCACATTATGGCCATATCACATCACCAAACCCTGCAAAAACAAGTTAGACGTCTCTAATTTGGTTTGCATATTTTACGTGGTTTAGGGTTTTGAGTAAGATCTAATCTACCTACGAACATGAACCACAACGGTGATACTAGTGTTGTCAATAGAAGAGTAAATTGAATCTTCACTATAGTAGGAGAGACAGACACCCGCAAAGCCTCTTATGCAATACAAGTTGCATGTCGAACGAGGAACAAGTCTCATGAACGCGGTCATGTAAAGTTAGTCCGAGCCGCTTCATCCCACTATGCCACAAAGATGCAAAGTACTCGAACTAAAGACAACAAGAGCATCAACGCCCACAAAACCATTGTGTTATACTCGTGCAACCATCTATGCATAGACACGGCTCTGATACCACTGTAGGGATTCGTTGCATAGAAAAAAAAAATTTCCTACCGCGAGAACGCAATCCAAGCCAAGATGCAATCTAGAAGATGGGAGCAACGAGGGGATGAACGAGACTAACCCTTGAAGATTTCCAAAGCCTATAAGAGTAGGCTCTTATTGCTGCGGTAGACGATCACTTGCCGCTTGCAAAAGCGCGTAGAAGATCTTGATAACGGTGCCACGATCGGGCAGCACCTCCGTACTCGGTCACACGTTCGTGTTGATGAAGACGACGTCCTTCTCCCCGTTCCAGCAGGCAGCGGAAGTAGTAGATACTCCTCGGAATCCCACAACACGACGGCGTGGTGACGGTGGTGGTGGAGATCTCCGACAGAGCTTCGCCTAAGCTATGTGGGAGAGAGAGGTAGGAGGGAACCGCTAGGGTTTGGGAGAGGGGCGCCGGCTAGGGCAGCCTTGAGGGGTGCGGCCATGGTGGTGTTGTGGTGGCCGGCCAGCCCCTCTCCTCCCCTCTTTATATAGGTGGAAGCCCCAAGGTTTAGGTCAAAGTGTCCGAATAAGACCCCAACAAAAACCTTCCATGTGACCAAACCTAGGGGGAGTGGGACTCCCCCCTTTCCTTGGTGGGGTGGCCGGCCACCATGGTGGGGAGTCCACTTGGGACTCCTCCTCCCTTAGGCTGGCCGGCCAAGGTGGGTGGAGTCCCTCTGGGACTCCACCTTCCATCCTTATTTCTTCCGGACTCTTCTAGAACCTTCTAGAACCTTCCAGAAAATACCGGATCATTTTCAAACCTAGAAAATGACTTCCTATATATGAATCTTATTCTCCGGACCATTCCGGAACTCCTCGTGATGTCCTGGATCCCATCCGAGACTCCGAACAAAACTTTGAACTCCATTCCATATTCCATATCTACTTAAACGACATCAAACCTTAAGTGTGTCACCCTACGGTTCGTGAACTATGTAGACATGGTTGAGACTTCTCTCCGACCAATAACCAATAGCGGGATCTGGAGATCCATAATGGCTCCCACATATTCAACGATGACTTGTGATCGAATGAACCATTCACATACGATACCAATTCCCTTTGTCACGCGATATTTTACTTGTCCGAGGTTTGATCATCGGTATCACTCTATACCTTGTTCAACCTCGTCTCTGACAAGTACTCTTTACTCGTACCATGGTATGTGGTCTCTTATGAACTTATTCATATGCTTGCAAGACATTTAGACGACATTCCACCGAGAGGGCCCAGAGTATATCTATCGTCATCGGGATGGACAAATCCCATTGTTGATCCATATGCCTCAACTCATACTTTCCGGATACTTAATCCCACCTTTATAACCACCCATTTACGCAGTGGCGTTTGATGTAATCAAAGTACCTTTACGGTATAAGTGATTTACATGATCTCATGGTCATAAGGACTAGGTAACTATGTATCGAAAGCTTATAGCAAATAACTTAATGACGTGATATTTATGCTACGCTTAATTGGGTGTGTCCATTATATCATTCATACAATGATATAACCTTGTTATTAATAACATCCAATGTTCATGATCACGAAACCATAATCATCTATTAATCAACAAGCTAGTTATATAAGAGGCTTACTAGGGACTCCTTGTTGTTTACATAACACACATGTATCAATGTTTCGGTTAATACAATTATAGCATGGTATGTAAACATTATCATAAACACAAAGATATATAATAACCATTTATTATTGCCTCTTGAGCATATCTCCAACAATAACAGGAGAGGTTCCTTCTCTTTCGGCGCCACCAAGATTGGTGGTGTCGAAATTGTGCGCTTTAAATCCTCGAAGGCTCTATCTGCCTCTTCGTTCCACTGGAATTTCTCTCCTTGTTTGATTAAAGCGTAGAATGGTAATGCTTTTTCTCCCAGCCTGGCGACAAATCTGCTTAAAGCTGCGACTCGCCCAGTTAGCTGTATTTCTTTCAACTTTGTTGCCTTCCTCATTGTTACGATAGCTTGGATTTTTTCGGGATTTGCTTCAATCACTCTTGCTGAAACTAGAAACTTAAGAAGTTCTCCTGCAGGGACACCAAAGGAACACTTCGTTGGGTTCAACTTGAGGCAAAACTTGTCGAGGTTATCGAAGGTTTCCTTCAGATCTTCGATTAACGTCGTCCCCTTTTTTGATGTTATGACGACATCGTCGATGTATACTTGTACGTTTTTCCCGATCTATGTTGCTAAGCACTTCTGCATCATCCTCTGGTATGTTGCTCCCGCGTTTTTCAGACCAAAGGGCATTGTCCTATAGCAAAACACGCCATAAGGTGTGATAAACGCTGTTTTGACTTCATCTTCTTCTTTCAATCTGATCTGGTTATAACTAGAATATGCATCCAGGAAGGAAAGACGTTCACATCCTGCCGTGGAGTCGATAATTTGATCGATCCTCGGGAGGGGAAAGTGATCCTTTGGACAATGTTTATTGAGACACGTAAAGTCGACGCACATGCGAAGGACTTTAGTGTTTTTCTTCGGCACCAACACTGGGTTCGCTACCCATGTGGCCTCTGTATGCAGCTCCTTGATAAAACCAGCTTCTCTCAGTCGATCGATTTCTGACAGCATAGCTTTGCGGTTTGGCTCGAAAACGCCGCAAAGGTTGTTTTATTGGTCTTCGCTAATGGATCCAAGTTTAGGTGGTGCTCGGCAAGTTCACTGGGTACTCCTGGCATGTCAGTTGGACACCATGCGAAGATTTTCCGGTGCTCACGGAGGAACTCGATGAGCACGCTTTCCTATGCGAGGTCCATGTCTGCCGCGATGGACGTCGTCTTTTTCGGGTCTGTCGGGTGAATCTGCACCTCCTTAGAATTTTTCTCGGTGTTGAAAGTTGATTCTTTGTTTGGCCTTCCTACATCTGGCAGCACATCATAGTCAGTCGTGAGCCTTGACGCCATGTACTCTGCTTGCATCTGATACGTCTCCGACGTATCGATAATTTCTTATGTTCCATGCCACATTATTGATGATATCTACATGTTTTATGCACACTTTATGTCATATTCGTGCATTTTACGGAACTAACCTATTAACAAGATGCCGAAGTGCTAGTTGCTGTTTTCTGCTGTTTTTGGTTTCAGAAATCCTAGTAAAGAAATATTCTCGGAATTGGACGAAATCAACGCCCGGGTCCTATGCGCATGAAGCTTCCAGAAGACCGAAGAGGAGACGAAGTGGGGCCACGAGGTGGCCAGACTATAGGGCGGCGCGGCCCAGGTCTTGGCCGCGCCGACCTGTAGTGTGGGCCCCTCGTGTGGCCCCCTGACCTGCCCTTCCGCCTACAAATAGCCTTCGTCGCGAAACCCCCAGTACCGAGAGCCACGATACGGAAAACCTTCCAGAGACGCCGCCGCCAATCCCATCTCGGGATTCAGGAGATCGCCTCGGCACCCTGCCGGAGAGGGGAATCATCTCCGGAGGACTCTACGCCGCCATGGTCGCCTCCGGAGTGATGTGTGAGTAGTCTACCCCTGGACTATGGGTCCATAGCAGTAGCTAGATGGTTGTCTTCTCCTCATTGTGCTTAATTGTCGGGTCTTGTGAGCTGCCGAACATGATCAAGATCATCTATCTGTAATTCTATATGTTGCGTTTATTGGGATCCGATGAATAGAGAATACTATGTTATATTGATTATCAATTCATGACTATGTGTTGTTTATGATCTTGCATGCTCTCCGTTATTAGTAGATGCTCTGGCCAAGTTGATGCTAGTAACTCCAAGAGGGAGTATTTATGCTCGATAATGGGTTCATGTCTCCGTGAATCTGGAGGAGTGACAAGAACCTCTAAGGTTATGGATGTGATGTTGCCACTAGGGATAAAACATTGGTGCTATGTTCGAGGATGTAGTTACTGATTACATTACGCGCAATACTTAATGCAATTGTCTATTGTTAGCAACTTAATACTGGAGGGGGTTCGGATGATAACTGAAGGTGGACTTTTTAGGCATAGATGCATGCTGGATAGCGGTCTATGTACTTTGTCGTAATGCCCAATTAAATCTCACTATACTCATCATAATATGTATGTGCATGGTCATGCCCTCTTTATTTGTCAATTGCCCAACTATAATTTGTTCACCCAACATGATGTTTATCTTATGGGAGAGACACCTCTAGTGACCTGTTGACCCCGGTCCAATTCTCTATGTGAAATACAATCTACTGTCTTTGTTCTATTTTCGCAAACAATCATCATCCACACTATACATCTAATCCTTTGTTACAGCAAGCCGGTGAGATTGACAACCTCGCTGTTTCGTTGGGGCAAAGTACTTTGTTTGTGTTGTGCAGGTTCCACGTTGGCGCCGGAATCCCTGGTGTTGCGCCGCACTACATCTCGCTGCCATCAACCTTCAACGTGCTTCTTGACTCCTACTGGTTCGATAAACCTTGGTTTCTAACTGAGGGAAACTTACTGCTGTACGCATCACACCTTCCACTTGGGGTTCCCAACGGTCGCGTGCTGTACGCGTGTCACATCCCGAAGGTTTCTGACAGTCGATGAAAATCTTTATCACACTTATCGGCTAGCGTAAAGCTTCCTTTGACTGTGATTGGTCCCTTAGGTCCAGGCATCCTCCACAACAGGTACGTATAATGTGGTACCGCCATAAACCTGGCATATGCTGGTCGTCCCAACAAAGCGTGGTATTGTGATGGGAAATCCACAACTTCAAATTTCAGCCTCTCTATTCTGTAATTTTCTCGGGTCCCAAACTGAACGTCGAGATTAATCTTCCCCAGCGGATAACTTGGTTTCTCCGGTGTAATACCGTGGAATCGCGTGTCGGTTGGTTTCAGGTTTGCTAGGGATATGTTCATCTTCCTTAGTGTATCTGCATACATAAGGTTTAAACTGCTGCCGCCATCTATGAACACTCGAGATACGTCAAATCCTGCAATTACTGCTGGTAAGATAAGTGTTGATTGCCCTGGTCGAGGGACTTGCTGTGGATGATCCGCTATTGTGAAGCCAATATCTTGCCCTGACCAGTTAAGATACTCAACCGTTGGTGGAGGCATTTTCTCTGCCATGAACACCTATCGCGAGATTACTTTCTGAGCTCTATTGGATGGCCTGCCTTTCTGAATCATCGAGACCGCTCCGTTAGAATTGGGATCAACATAAGGTGGTGGTGCAGGTGCTGCCGCTATTCTGAGCTGATGTCGATTGTCGTCCGTAATTGCGGGAGGAGGTGGCAAGTGAATCTCACTCCTGGGTCCTTGAGGATTTCTGTGAGCTGCCTGGGCATTGGCGTGCCCTGCCCACCTTAACATTGCTTGGAAATTTCGGCAATCCTTTTGCAAGTGTCCTGACTATCTTTTTCCATTATTGTCGAGATAAAAATGCATCTGACACGGCCCGTTCATCATCTCCTCGGGAGACACGAAAGGTCTCTGAAACCTTGACCCGGTATTTTGCCTGTTGTTTCGAGAGTCATCTCTATTGTCGCCTCGCTGCTCGTTGCTCCTCTGATAATCATCTCTATTGTTTCCTCCGGCGCTTGCTCGGAAGCCAGCCGAAATTTGCCCAGGAGCATCATAGCCCGAGTACTGCCGAGGAAATCGTCGCCTATTTTGATAATTTCGGCCGCGGTCCTCCTCTGGTGACCTATGTCGTTTGTTGTGAACAGCATCTTCTCCATCTGCCCATCTGTTTGCTATCTCCATTAATGCGGATACTGTCTTTGGATTGGTTCTCCCCAAGTCCTCGACAAAATCTCCTCGCCTGATTCCTGCGACAAACGCATCTATCGCTCTCTCGTCAGATATGTTTTCTGCCGAGTTTTTAATGATATTCCACCTTTGGATATATTTCCTCATTGATTCGTCTGGCTTTTGTCGACATGCCCTCAGTTCCTCTAGCGATGCAGGTTTTTTGCAAGTGGACCGAAAGTTTTTGACGAACACGTCCTCGAAGCTATCCCAGCTGTCGATAGATCCTGGAGGAAGTTTTTTATCCAAGATCGCGCGGCTCCACTTAAATGCACCTGGATGCTTTGCATAGCTGTTACTCTGGTTCCTCCTGTGAGCTTCACCGTCTCGAGGTAATCAACTAACCAATCCAGGTGAGGCTAGAAAGGTCTTTGCTAAATATGATATGCTTGGTTCTTATACCAATTTTGTTAGTCTCCTTGAAAAAATGGATATGGATAGAATAAAGTATACTAATAATATTAATGATGATGGGGAGATTAAAGCACCAATACCATGTAAGCTCCTAGCCATGAATGATGCACTAGAAAATAATTATGCTTGGCTTGTTCCGAAAAATTTATTTGATGAGAGTAGCAAGCCTAAGACTAATGAAAAGGGAGACGCTAAAACTTATGTATCCAATATACTATGCTTGGCTGAGAAAACTCCACACCCCGCTGTAGATGCACCATCCTTTGATAATACTTGATACACACTTTCTGCGCCTAGCTGAAAGGCGTTAAAGAAAAGCGCTTATGGGAGACAACCCATGTTTTTACTACAGTACTTGGTTTTTATTTTGTGTCTTGGAAGTTGTTTACTACTGTAGCAACCTCTCCTTATCTTAGTTTAGTGTTTTGTTGTGCCAAGTAAAGTCGTTGATAGAAAAGTTCATACTAGATTTGGATTACTGCGCAGAAACAGATTTCTTTGCTGTCACGAATCTGGGCTGTTTTCTCTGTAGGTAACTCAGAAAATTATGCCAATTTACGTGAGTGATCCTCAGATATGTACGCAACTTTTATTCAATTTGAGCATTTTCATTTGAGCAAGTCTGGTGCCTCGATAAAATTCGTCAATACGAACTGTTCTGTTTTGACAGATTCTGCCTTTTATTTCGCATTGCCAGTTTTGTTATGTTCGATGGATATTTCGATTCCATTGACTTTCAGTAGCTTTGTGCAATATCCAGAAGTGTTAAGAATGATTATGTCACCTCTGAACATGTATATTTTGATTGTGCACTAACCCTCTAATGAGTTGTTCTAAGTTTGGTGTGGAGGAAGTTTTCAAGGATCAAGAGAGGGAGATGATACAACATGATCAAGGAGAGTGAAAGCTCTAAGCTTGGGGATGCCCCGGTGGTTCACCCCTGCATATATCAAGAAGACTCAAGCTGTAGCGACCCGAACCTGGTAGGGTTCGAATCTCTGTGCTTACAGTGCTATCCCTGGATCATAGCTAGCACACACAGTAACAAATGAATATCAAGATATAACATACGTCATTTTATTACTCAAACGATGAATCCAGAGTTTATTACATCCTTGCACAGCATAGTGGCTGGCTCACATTACAGCGGAAACATAAAGATACATCTTGGGCTTCATCAACGCCACATGGCTTGTTGAGTATAGGCCCGTGATCCTAGTCGTCCTCACTCGTCATCTGCAACAGGTAAAGTTACAGCCAAAAACATTTGGTCAATACTTTGAATGTATTGGCAAGTTACACAAGTTGCAAAGTGGTTTATATTTTTATACATGCAAAGGTATGTCAAAGGAAGGCTCAGGGTTTATTTTGCGTAAAGCCAATTTTGTTTCATGAAAATCTTTTTTAGAAACTTTCTTTGTCTTTATATATTTTTAAAACAAAATAATATAGGGTTGGACAAACACAAGGAATCCACCAAGGTTCACCATCCTACATCCCATCCCCAAAACAAGCTAAACTAACTCCAGAGCCACTCACTGGATAGAGTTAGCATGCATTAAGTTTTTAGGCAACACTAAATTCAGAGCCACTCACTGGATGAAAATAGTAATTGCAAAACAGTTCGGACAATCCTAAGTTCAGAGCCACTCACTGGATAAACTTAGCATGCCAAAACAATTTTTGAAAAGGTTTTGAAAACATAGGAGATTCTTCATCCGCTTCAATCTTCAGTTGCTCAAATTGCTCATATCCGGGAGCACGGCTAATCGATTAGATCATACACTCTGCAGAGGTTGTACACTTTCCCCACATGTCACAATCCATCCTTTTTGTTGTATCCTTCATTTGGCTTAACCGGGCATGGATCATGACGAAGTTTTCCATAGAAGCCCCCTATACATAATCCCAGTCCGCCCGCAACTATGATCCGAAGACCCCTCTCCAATGGCGGTACCGATGCAAGGGTTTCCCTCTATGTACGACTAAGCCAGAGCCCATATAGCATGTGGCTGTACTGGAAGCTTCCTCAACTGAAACTTTGAAGATCTCTTTGACCCTGGGCGGCGGTCCCCACCAAAACCTGAGTCTGCAGAGCCACTCACTGGATGCAGCTCTTGTAGACGCTCCCAACATACCACTCCGCCCAGAGGAAAACATTTTGATAAGTTTTTATTTCAGAAATATTTTCATCATACAACCCCAGAATGGGCGCATGTCAATTTACATAAAAGGTTTTGTTCTTTGAAAACCCATATCCCACGTCTACCAAGCAATTGGCTAAGCACATACAATACGCATTTTAATAAAAAGGCTTCAAAGAACATGGTAAGGAAATCCTATGGCTCTCTACTAGGATAGCAAAGCATAATTTCCCTACACATGCATTTCTACGAAAATATTTGTAAAACATGCATATCAAAAATAGTAGGACAAAAGTTCATGTGTAACTTGCCTTTAATTGATGAAGAATAATTATCTTGTGAATTTAGCAACCAATGTTATTTCCTTGATAAACTATCCCGTCGCTCTTCGTGAAATCTATCGTAACGAAAAGAAAGAATACTATACATAAACATACACATATTTTAAAAGGAAATATCCAATAAAAATAAATACCAAAAATATAAATAAACTCCAAATAAAAACAAATTACTTTATTTAGTATTCACTAGCAACACTAATTTTATTACGGATAAATCCTAATTAAATTTGCGTAGTTTCCAATTTAGAATTTTGTGAGAGTTAAGTTTATATCCTAAGATATTCTGCACAAGGTCATGGACAAGATGGGAACTAAAGTTTAATGGTACTAACAGATGGCTACGGTCATATGGTTCAAGTTTGCCAAAGGAATCACAATGAAAAGAATTCTGGAATTTATGTTATTACAAAACTCAATATCTCTCATTTGAATTCGAGTATTTCATAACTGTCAAAACTTAAAGCGAATGGTTTCATGGGATTCTATACTTCCTAATGATTCCAACGATACCAAATTTACGAAATTTGGATGAGTAGAACTTAAGATATGATTTTTTGGAAGTTCACTGCTGTCCAAAATGACGAAAAAACTAAATTAGCATTTATCCAGTACACTGGTTCACCATAGCTAAATTAGCATTTGTTTTTGACGAAGGCACTGGTTCAACTCAGTGACCATACGATGTGCATACATCAGATCAGATTGTGCACCATACAGGAGTGTCAGAAAACAACGGATGCCAAGTGAGTAAACTGTGAGGAGATGCTCACCGACGGGATTTGAAAGAATGGTTGCCCGGGCACTCGCCTGCTGCGGCTGCCGCGGGTCTGGTGAAGGCAACGTCAACGAAGTAGATTTCAACCGGGCAAACGGAGTGTCGGACGACTGCATAAATAATTAAATCTAGGGGTTAGGGATGTGCGCACGACCAAGGTAAGATGAATGGAAGAAATTTTGGGCCTGGTTCCCCGTCTACACTTCGTCACACTCGTTGGCATCAGGAAGGCACACAGAGCGACGTCGAGCAATTCCTGCCGCTAGACTGGCAGCCTTTGGGCGTGGACTCTGAGGGGGTTTGGAGTTAAAGGAGAGGAGGATCTGGGGCTCTTATACAGAGGGATAAGGCTCGGTTGAGTGGGGAGGCGAAGGGGATCGGACTGGCTCGACAATGCGCATGATAGCCAAACTGACGATTTTAAGGTGCAATGAAACGAGATTTTATTCCCCTGAATGGAACCGTGGATTGAAGAGAAATAACTTTCGTGTTAAATGGAAAGTGAAACAGTTATTACAATAGGTGGAATCGGAAGGGGAAGAGCTACAACAGGGCAGCCCTAGCTGGCGCTCGATCGCCAGAAGGAATGAAGCGATCGGTTTCCGACGGGCTGACACGTAGCACCGAGGCAGTCACGTGTCTTACTATATAATTAATGTTAATAATCAATGTCTGAGTTAACGTGATAAAAGAAGGCGTCTCGTGGGATGGACCACCTTTCCTACTCTCTCGCGTCACGTGCATTCTAATTAGCATGGCTAATCACCGCATGCAAATTTAGGGATCACCCGTCGAATATATGTAAGCCATTGTGTAAAATGATTTAACTTTCAAACGACAACTCCAAATTAAGATCTGCTTTCACCAATAAATTCGTCTCGACGAGATTTTCAAAACTAGCACCCATGTTAATATGTTTCGACAAACTTTTTTTCGGGCTAAAAGTTATCAACCCTCTTTGTTTAAAATAATCAATACTCGTATTTAAGTGATCAGCGGTGAAAGTATAAAATTATCGGCCTAGTGTAATTTATTGAGGAAAGTTAAATGCATGCATGAATAGGCGAATATGCTGATGTAGCGGAATCTTTTCAAATTTGTAAATTCAAAACGTTTTAACTTTCAAACGACAACTCCAAATTAAGATTCGCTTTCACCAATAAATCCGTCTCGACAGAGATCTTCAAAACTAGCACCATGTTGATATGTTTGAGAAACTTTTTTAATTCAAAGTTATCAACCTCTCTATCTGAATAATCAACCCCTCCGTCTTGAGTGATCAGCGGTAAATGTATAAAATTATCAACCTGGTGCAGACTATTTAGAAAAAGTTAACAAAGTGCATGCCCAAATAGACGAATCTGCGATGTCAGCGGAATCTTTTCAAATTTGAAAATTCAAAACGTTTTAACTTTCAAACAACAACTCCAAATTAAGATCCGCTTTCACCAATAAATTCGTCTCGACGAGATCTTCAAAACTAGCACCCATGTTGATATGTTTGGACAAACTTTTTTTGGCTAAAAGTTATCAATCTCTTTTTTTAAATAATCAATTCGTAATTGAGTGATGATGAATGTATAAAATTATCGACTTGATGAAGGGTATTGAGGGAAAGTTATGCATGCATGACAAAAAAGAATCTGCTGATGTCAACGAGAATCTTTCCAAATTTGTAAATTCAAAACGTTTTAACTTTCAAACGACAACTCTAAATTAAGATTCGCTTTCACCAATAAATCCGTCTCGACGAGATCTTCAAAACTAGCACCCATGTTGATATGTTTAGAAACTTTGCTAAAAGTTATCAACCCTCTCTATCTCAGAATCAGCCCTCCGTATTTGAGTGATCAACGGTGAATGTATAAAATTATCAACCTGGTGCAGGCTATTGAGAAAAAGTTCTGCATGCATGCACAAATAGACGAATCTGCTAATGTCAGCGGAATCTTTTCCAAATTTAAAAATTCAAAACGTTTTAACTTTCAAACGACAACTCCAAATTAAGGTCGCTTTCACCAAAAAATGTCTGACGAGATCTTCAAAACTAGCACCCATGTTCATATGTTTCGAGAAACTTTTTTTCGGGCTAAAAGTTATCAATCCTCTCTGTTTGAATAATCAATCCCTCCGTAGTTGAGTGATCAACGGTAAATGTATAAAATTATCGACCCCAAAGTTAATTTTATTTTAAACATTGAATCTTTTTTAGTTTAGAAGCTATCAACCGGTGTCCTGTTATTTATCAACAGTAAATATAAATAGCTACCAGTCCTAAAAATCTAGCTTCATTTCGAATATTTTGTCGACTCTTTTTAGTTTACAAGTTATCAACCCGGTGCTCCATTATTTATTATTGGTAATTATAAATAAGTACCAACCCTAAAAAGTATTTCATTTAGAATATTTTAGCGAACATTTTTTTATTTTACAAGCTATCAACCTGGTGCCTCGTTATTTACCAACTGTAAATATAAAATAAATAATAACCCTAAAAAGTATTTCATTTAGAATATTTTAGCGACTCTCTTTTAGTTTACAAGCTATCAACCCGGTGACCCGCTATTTATCAATGGTAAATATAAATAAATATCAACCCTAAAAATTTAATTTAATTTAAAATATGTAGCGACTCTTTTTTTGTTTACAAGTTATCAACCCGGTGCCCCGTTATTTATCAACGGTAAATATAAATACCTAGCAACCCTAAAAAGTAAATTTCATTTAGAATTTTTTTAGCAACTTTTGTTAGATTACAACTTAAAACAGTACTTAATTTGAGTAGCAAGTGGTAGTTCATTTGAGTTGCAAGTGGATCTTCCCACCCGTTATTTCCCCCCTTAAATACCACTGGCCCGAAAAAGGGAATTGCAAAAGGATCCCATTAAATATGAATTACCGTACGAAATAACAACATAAAGGAAATTGCAAAAAAAGAGAATTGTCAAAAGGGAATCGCAAATAAAGAGAATTGAAAGTATGTGTCGTGCTGAAAAAAGAGCGAGATGCTCTGTGCAGAAAAGAGCTAGCCTCGTGCTGAAAAGTTGGCTCATTAAATGCAAACCCATGAGATACTTTATGCATGCATGTAGTGTGAACGCTCTTGGCTATATGCAACTTGTAAGTGGGAACGTGAGCTGTTAGTGTGAGCACAAAGCTACATGTGAACATAATTAAATACTACAAGACAAAAAGGGAATTGATTTCGCGCATGCCGAGGCTGAATGGCCTTGAGAAGGAGGGGAAGTGGAGACGCCATGGCTGTAACGCCATGTATATGCGTTGCGGAGGGAAGATGACCAGTGGCTTGGTCGATCGGCTGGATGGGCCAGAAGAACAGGCCCAGAGGGTAAAGGAAGGAAATAAAAACATATAAAGAGGCTGCCTAGTTTACTTTGTTAGGTACGCGTTTTTTTTGTTTGTTTCTATTTAGGTTTTGATTTTATATAAGTTCAAACAAAGTTCAGAAATATAATAAAACAAAATAGATATAATGGGAATGAAAATAAATTTTCCACCTGATTTTAGTTTTGCTAAATATTTTCTAGTACAAAAACATATGGAGAATATATTTAATCATTTCCAACTCAATATTCAAGGATGTCATGTTATCCCCGTCTCACATTACTTTTTTTTGTTCGTGGAAATGAAATAAGGTATATCAAAATGTGAAATGCAATAAAATTCAAATAATACCACAAACGGAATATTTTCCAAACGATTTATATATTTTGGAAAAGTCATATTATTTCCTCTCTTTGGAAAGTCATATTGTTCCCTCTCTTAGATAATTCAACATGGTTTGGAAAAAATGTTTTAACGCCACCTAGATCCAAGTGTTAAAACACAACACACAAATCAGATTTGTTTAAAATTCCCTCAACCAAGATTTATAATTTGGATAGTCATATGTATCCGCTCATGTATAATGTTTTGAGCATGGATGAAAAAAGTTTAAACAAGTCATGAAAATTTTCAATTTCATCGAAAGTTTCAACTAAGATAAGAAGTTCAATCAACATATTTTATATTACTTAACATTCCAAAATTTGGAAAATTTTGGGATGTTACAAACTACCATCCTTAAAAGGAATCTCGTCCTCGAGATTCGGGGTTCCTCCCCTGAGACTATATTTTTATTCCATCACATCTTATGTGCTCTTCTTGGAGCGTCGGTTTGTTTTTGTTTTTGTTTTGTTTGAATAAAATGGATCCTAGCATTCACTTTGTGGGAGAGACACGCTCCGCTGTAGCATATGGACAAGTATGTCTTTAGGCTCTACTCATAATATTCATGGCGAAGTTTCTTCTTCGTTAATTTGTTATATGGTTGGAATTGGAAAATGATACATGCAGTAATTTGCTATAATGTCTTGGGTAATGTGATACTTGGCAATTGTTGTGCTCATGTTTAGCTCTTGCATCATATGCTTTGCACCCATTAATGAAGAAATACATAGAGCATTCTAAAATTTGGTTTGCATATTTGGTCTCTCTAAAGTCTAGATAATTTCTAGTATTGAGTTTGAACAACAAGGAAGACGGTGTAGAGTCTTATAATGTTTCAATATGTCTTTTATGTGAGTTTTGCTGCACCGGTTCATCCTTGTGTTGGTTTCACATTGCTAGCCTAAACCTTGTATCGAGAGGAATACTTCTCATGCATCCAAAATACTTGAGCCAACCACTATGCCATTTGTGTCCACCATACCTACCTACTACATGGTATTTCTCCGCCATTCAAAGTAAATTGCTTGAGTGCTACCTTAAAATTCCATTCTCCACCTTTACAATATATAGCTCATGGGACAAATAGCTTAAAAACTATTGTGGTATTGAATATGTACTTATGCACTTTATCTCTTATTAAGTTGCTCGTTGTGCGATAACCATGTTCACTGGGGACGCCATCAACTACTCTTCGTTGAATTTCATGTGAGTTGCTATGCATATTCGTCTTGTCTGAAGTAAGGGTGATCTACCACCTTATGGTTAGAGCGTGCATATTGTTAGAGAAGAACATTGGGCCGCTAACTAAAGCCATGATCCATGGTGGAAGTTTCAGTTTGGACAATATCCTCAATCTCAAATGAGAAAATTAATTGTTGTTACATGTATGCATAAAGAGGAGTCCATTATCTGTTGTCTATGTTGTCCGGTGTGGATGTCTAAGTTGAGAATAATCAATAGCGAGAAATCAGTCACGAGCTTTCTCCTTAGACCTTTGTACGGGCGGCATAGAGGTACCCCTTTGTGACACTTGGTTAAAACATATGCATTGCGATGATCCGGTAGTCAAGCTAATTAGGACAAGGTGCGGGCACTATTAGTATACTATACATGAGGCTTGCAACTTGTAAGATATAATTTACATGATACATATGCTTTATTACTACCGTTGATAAAATTGTTTCTTGTTTTCAAAATCAAAGCTCTAGCACAAATATAGCAATCGATGCTTTCCTCTTTGAAGGGCCATTCTTTTACTTTTATTGTTGAGTCACCTATTTCTCTCCACCTCAAGAAGCAAACACTTGTGTGAGCTGTGCATTGATTCCTACATACTTGCATATTGCACTTATTATATTACTCTATGTTGACAATATCCATGAGATATACATGTTATAAGTTGAAAGCAACCGCTGAAACTTAATCTTCCTTTGTGTTGCTTCAATGCCTTTACTTTGAATTATTGCTTTATGAGTCAACTCTTATGCAAGACTTATTGATGCTTGTCTTGAAGTACTATTCATGAAAAGTCTTTGCTATATGATTCACTTGTTTACTCATGTCATATACATTGTTTTGATCGCTGCATTCACTACATATGCTTTACAAATAGTATGATCAAGATTATGATGGCATGTCACTCCAGAAATTATCTTTGTTTATCGTTTACCTCGGGACGAGCAGGAACTAAGTGGGGATGCTGATACGTCTCAAACGTATCGATAATTTCTTATGTTCCATGCCACATTATTGATGATATCTACATGTTTTATGCACACTTTATGTTATATTCGTGCATTTACCGGAACTAACCTATTAACAAGATGCCGAAGTGCGATTCTTGTTTTGCTGTTTTTGGTTTCAGAAATCTAGTAAAGAAATATTCTCGGAATTGGACGAAATCACGCCCGGGGTCTTTTACGAAGCTTCCAGAAGACCGAGAGGGAGACGAAGTGGGGCCACTGGTGGCAGGACTATAGGGCGGCGCGGCCCCAGGTCTTGGCCGCGCCGACCTGTGTGTGGGCCTCGTGTGGCGACCTGCCCTTCCGCCTACAAATAGCCTTCGTCGCGAACCCCCGATCCGAGAGCCACGATAAACCTTCCCGGAGAGGCGTCGTTGCCTAATCGACGGTACCCCGGAGGAGGGATCCTCACGAGGGGAGAAGAAGTAGGGGCCATAGGCGGAGTGCTCTCGGGACGGTGGTACGCGGGTACCCAGCTCCGGAACACGCGATGGCAGGGCCTACTGCGCTTGTGCGGAATTGCTCAGGCGCTTTCGCGTTGTTACAATGAGTTGTGGTTGTGCCTCTAGGGCTCCGGGATCCGGCATGGCGCACGGATCTAGGTTTACACGGAGAGTCCTAGCCGGATTACAGATAGCCTAGCTACGGTACAATATCTTGCCGTGCACGTCACGGATCCGCCTTCCATACATGTCGTACTGGATCCGGGTTCCTCATGGGCCTCCCTGGATCCGGGTCACTCCTAGGTCGGTGCGGATCCGGCCTGCTGATCTGGGCTGGACTTCTTCCTTGATCAACAGCAATTGGGCCCGATGGGCCACATGCCTCATGTCCTGTGGGCCACCCGGGCTTGCCGGATCTAGGCTGTCGATGGTACACCCATGAAGTATACCCAGCAGTAGTGAGAGTTCTAGTTTCGCCTGCAGTTTCCGCCATGCTTGTTTCTTAGGTTTCCGGCATCGTCGGCAACGCGGAGAAACTTGAAGAGCTCAAACTTTGCATTTTCTTCTTTTTCCAACTTATAGCCGGAAAATGCTCTCATCCTGCGGGACTTCATCCATCGACGTTCCAAAGAACATTTCCGGGTTACTCCCTGCTCGAACAAGAGCCAACTTATCTTCACGCAATCACCCGGAATCTTAAAAGACTCAAACGGTTCCGCCAATTCGGGCGCCATTTTCGCGTGATTTGCGCGGTAACTTATCTCTAGCCATTTTTACATAGGGTTTGGGACACGTGTCACGCATCCAACGGCGCGACGCTTGCGTTCCGACCACAGGATGCGGAACACGAATCTTATCCCCTCAGCCTATAAATATCAGCCGTCGACCCCTTCTCACCCCATTCACCCCCTTTTCACCTCTCCTCCGAGCGCCGCCCGCGAGCCTCTTCTCCGCCGCGCCGGAACCTGCCGGAAAGTCGCCGGAGCATTGCCGGAGCGAGCCCTCCGCCGCAGTGTTCTTCGTGTTCTTAACTCCGGCGAACCACCGCGCGGAAAAACTCGCCGCCGGCAACCCCGACCACCGCACGCGCCATTACGGTAAATCCTCGAGCTCAAACTTCGCGCCGTAGTTGGTAGGGATGAACTTGGGGAAGACGAATTGAGATCCGACTAAGGAAAGTTTCCGCCAACCTTTTTCTTCAGATGTCTTCGACGACTCCGCCTCCGAGCTCGGAACCGATCATGGCGACGCCCATTTCCTCCGCCCCTCCTCCCTTTGTTCCCATCAGGCTGGATCCTACAAAGGATTCCGGCAAGGAGACTGAGGGGACCTCTGCTCACCCGGAGAAAACCTCCGAGGCGGGCCAGTCGGAGCAGCAAACAGAAGAGGCTGCCAAGAAATCAAAAGCTCGGAAGCGCGACTCCGAAGCTAAGGGGAAGTGGTGGCCCTGTACCACCACCGAGATGGAGTTAAAGAATCTCGAGTCGGAGGGCTTCCTGCAACCCGGAAGCTGGAGGACAGTTCCAAATGAACCAGCTCCGGCTCCAAGGGACAACGAGATGGTGCTGACGAAGGCACTGGTGGAGCGCGGATTTTCGTTTCCGCCTTCAGATTTCTTCCGGGAGATTCTGAAGACATACGGACTCCAACCTCACAACATATCTCCGAACAGCGTGCTCGCCATCAGCAACCACGTTGCTCTCTGCGAAGGCCACCTCCGGGTAACCCCAGAGCTCTCTCTCTTCCAATACTACTTTTCTGTCAAGAAGGAGAAGATCCGCCAAACTTCCGAGTTGGCGACTTGCGGATCCGTCACCTTCATCATCCGCCCGGGCCGCATTTACCCCCCCACCGACCGCCACGAATCCCGAGATACTGGTCTGGGGGCTTCTTCTATCTGAAGGACGTCTCCGACCCTGCGAGCGACAAGAAGCTACCACCTTTCAAGAACTGCCCCGCCACCGAGCTTCCGTCTTGGACGCACTGCCCCCACTTCTCCGACTCGCCTCAGCTGACCCGCGCTGTCAGGCGGATCTGCAAGCTTACGGAGGAGGGGCTGACGGGAAAAGACCTAACCCTCTCGTGGTTCACGAAGCGGATCCAGCCGCTGCAACATCGGGACCGCCTGATGTTTGAATACACAGGGCGCGACGATCCGATGCGCGCCACCAAGGATAACCTCTCCGCCGACGCCATCGATAAAAGGATCCGGGTCCTCATCAAGATCCCACGTGAACTCCACGTTCACGTATGCAACAAAGACATCCACACGGAGGGATCCGGAACTGCGGTACGTCGTCTTGACTTTGGTTTATCGCTTTTCTTCAAACTTTTGGCTAAGTGTAACTTTGAACTAGCTCGAGGCACTTGAGGAAAATGAGCTCGGAACTCTCCTCCGAGTCCCATCCACCGGCCACACGGATCCGGAAGCCACGTCAGAGGCGGAAGCTCCTGAAGCTCCACGTCCCGCGAAGAGGAAGAAGCCAGCCCCTTCCAGCCCTTACGCGAAACGCCCCCGCGAAACTCTCAGCATCGCGGCTACCCGGAAGCGAAGCGGAAGAAGCGCCTCGCGCTGATCAATACCAGCAACAAGGGGCAGCCTGCCATCCAGCACTTTTTCAAGCCTTCCGGGTAAGCGTCTTCTTCCGAGACCCAAGTTCTGGTTTAACACTTGCTCTTATATTTGTATGTTTTCCTGAAGTTCCGGAAGCCAGCCTCCCAAGGCCCCAAGGGTCATCAAGAAGAAGGCCAAACCATCTCCGGCTTCCTTCCCTATCACTCCCGAGGTGGAAGTTCCGCAAGGCTTCATCTGCCAGCAAGCCGGATCCGAAGGACATCATTGACCTTGATGACCTTCCGGAAGACCCTGCCCACCATGGCGACTCCACCCAGGGGACCTCCTCTCCCATGCCTCCACCAGATCAACCAAGTTCCGCTTTCGCGGGACCTACTGATGAGGAGCAAGAGCAAAAGGCCAAGCTCCTCCAAGTTACCAATGCGACCCGCGTCAGCCTCGAGCCAACTCCGTCCCTCCGAAAACTTACCCTCGCAGAGCGTCACGCGGAAGTTTCCGCCATGCTGAACAAGGTATGGGGGAAGCCGGAGGAGGAAGTGGGTTATCTCGCGGAACTGGAGGATAGCCTGAAGGAATTTTTCGCCAAGCACAGGGAAGTGCGGCAGGTAATACTAGCCCCCAAGCATTGGGTGATATAGTTTCGTGTAACATGTATTAGCCGATGCTTTCTCAAAATGTACTGTTAGGCGGAAATTTGAAATCTTCGCCAAGTCTGAAATCTTCGCCAGCCCCCAGATTTTAATATCCGACTAACTCTCTGCTGCTTCTCAGTCCACGCGGAAACTGCACGAAGATTTGCGCATTCACGTGCTGGAGCAAATCAAGGAGATTGAGGGACTGCGCGAACACGCGGAAAATAGCCAAAAGGCTATCCAGCTGCTTGAGACCCGACTTCAAGGTACGAGATCCGGATCTTTACTTTTTGTGCTGACAGTTGTTCAAGGTGCATAACATGTTCAATTCTGCTTTCAGAAGAAACTGCCAAGCATTCCTCGCTTGATGAACTATCCGCCAAGGTCAAGGTGCTTGAGGCGGAGAACGAGTCCCTCCAAAACTTCATGAAAGAATCTTCAAGCAAAGAGACTGAGGCGAGGAAGGAGCTCTCCGAGAAGCATGCTCGTGAGAAGGCGGAACTGATCGACAAGCTGGAGAAAAGCCAAGGTCGCGCGCTCTCCCTAATTGCCAAGAACAAAGCCCTGGAAGCGGAGGCGGAAGCCATTGACAAACTTATCTTCCGTAAGCATGTTTCCGCGTCGTTGCTCCGACCACCTTTGCATATTTTCTCTGACGGAACTGATCCTCTTTCTTCCGCAGCGAGCCTTGGCTTTGAATGGACAAAGGATTCAAATCTGACGAGGACGGAGGCGTACGAAGAAGCGCGGAAATCAATTGATGCGCTGTTTGGGGCTTGTCGCGGAATCGCCACGGCTCTGCGGCTAAAGAAGGCCAAAACCAGTGTCATCGACACAATGACCAAACTTATGCGACAGGTGCCGGAGTTCATGAAGGACTGGCAAAAATCTTCAGCGCGCGGAGCCGCCTCCTTAGTCCTGGCCACCTGCAAGGCTTTCTTCCCGGCTCAAGTTGCACGCGGAGCCCCCGAGAGTTCCGACATGAGCGCCCTCCTCGCGGAAACTGAAGGCTATGAAGAGCTGTTTGTCAGGCGAGTGGATCACTCGTTCTGGTACAAGCAGCACAATCTGCCAGAAGGTTTTTCCGAAGCGGAGGAGGAAGCGGGCGAGCCAGAGTATTATGGGGAAGGATCCGGGTCCAGCAGCGAGCACTCCGGAGAAAACTCTGGAGACGACTCTGAAGCCGGATCTGGCGGCAGTGACGACGGCTCCAGCTACCAGCAATCTGAAGAGGAGGACTCCGAGTAGAGTTCCTGTTTGAAACATTGAAAAAAGTTGCATCATTTTGGCCCCAGCGAGGGTTTGTAATAAATTAAATTCTTAAGTAGCTAGGCAAGAAACATAATGCATGGGCGGAAAAACTTATCCTGCTATCAGTTAAATATTATGCGTGTTTCGTTTTATGTCGGAAAGCAAGTGCTGATTTCGCTATTTTCCGGCTTGCTCGCTTGACCTTCGACCGAAGAAACCTTAGCCTTTGACGCCGCCGGCGACGAAGCCCAATGGCAGTCCGTCCATAACCGCGGAAACAAGCCCCCAGGCCTAGGTGCCGGAGATCGCTACTAGGAATCCACGAGTTCGCAACAGATAACAACTTAATCAGAAAACTTAAGCTTACGTCTAAGGACGATTTTGAAAATCACAGCTTTCATACACGCCTAGGCGAGAAAAATCCAGCCTCTGCGGTTTTAGTCGGAAAAAACATACACGATCTAAAATGAACAAGTAAAGGAGGTAAAAGACTCAAAGAGTGAACCAGAAGCTTTATTTCATTGATCATGTATAACTATTACAGAGTTTGAACTCGGAAAATATATGCTAAGTGTAGAAAGGACGTAGCTGTGCGATATTCCAAGGGCGATCTGTTTCATCGTAGATGTCATCCGGATCCTCACGCTTGCGTTTCCGGTGCCAGTTAGCAGGTCTATCCCTTAACTCGTGGAAATCAACAAGGTAGTACGACCCGTTATGAAGCACTTTGCTAACGACGAAGGGTCCTTCCCATGGAGATTGCAGCTTATGGTCTTTCACCTGTCGAAGGCGGAGGACCAGGTCTCCTGCCATAAAGGAGCGTTTCCGGAACTCGACGACTGTGATAACGTGAGCTGTGAATGATGGCGGATCTACGATGCGCTAAGTTCCGAGCTTCCTCGATCAGGTCCACGGATAGCTGTCCGAGCCTCGTCAGTTGTTTCTTCATTGTAGGCGGAAACTCGCGGTGAATCGTGGATGATGTGGAGGAAGCTTCGGATCCGTATACTAGGAAAAAAGGGGTAAACCATTGATCTATTAGGGGTAGTTCGTAAACTCCACAGAACAGCCTCCAACTCATCAGCCCAAGCTCCGGCTGCTCGTCGCAGCGGTCCTTCAAGGCGTGGTTTAATTCCTGATAATATTAGGCGTTAGCCCTTTCAACCTGACCATTGGTGTGGATGAGCCACAGATGCGAGGTCCAGTCGTATCCCCATTGTCTCACAATAATCCCTCAATTCTCCTTGAGCAAAGTTCGTGCCATTATCTGTGATTATGTTGTGCGGGATGCCGAATCTCATCACGAGGCTGCGAGGCAATTTTATTAGTGCACCGTCGGCTTTCTCACTTGGCTGCCTCGATCCACTTTGAATTTGTCAACAGCGACCGAGGTACTCAAAACCGCCAGGAGATGATTTTTTAACTTACCAACCATATCAAGCCCCCAGACCGCAAATGGCCGGGTGATAGGTATGGTCTTCAGCTCTTGGGCTGGAGCGTTTGGTTGAGTAGCGTAATACTGACAACCTCGGCAGGTCTTGACTATTTTATCAGCGTCTTCTTTAGCTGTAAGCCAATAGAAACCTAAGCCGAAAAGCTTTTGCAACGAGTGATGGGGGCGTGATGCCCGCAGTCCCTGCTGGATCTCTCTGAGGATTTCAATGCCATCTTGATTGGAGACGCATTTAAGAAATACCCTGCCACTTCGTTTGTAGAGCTGTCCATCAATTGTGTGTGGTTCGTGCTACTTTGACGATACGCGTGCGAGGACCTCGATCCTCACGGCAACTTCGATTGATGAGGTAGTCCAGGAAAGGCTGGGTCCAAGCGGAATGATAGCCATCACTTCCCTAGCAGGAACACACGCCACCTCAGGGTTTCCGGGTTAGCGCCCTTAGCGAGGGTATCGATGCTCGAGGAAAATGCCGGGCGGAATTGGTTTCTGCCGGATCCGAGAGCTTGGATAGCATGTCGCTGTGTTATCGTCTCTCTGACGTACTTGACTTCGTATCCGAGGAAGCTCTTGGCAATCTCAACTTCGTCTCTGTAGGCCGCCATGACGGAATTTCTGGCGTTCAGGTTCCGGCTACTTGTTGTGCCACCTGGTCGGAATCTCCACAACATGATGTGCTTGATCCCAATTTCCTTAGCGATGCGCAGAGCCGTGTAGTAGAGCCTCATATTCCGCCATGTTGTTGGTAGCTTCGAAGTGGATCTGCAGAACACTGCAATTCTTCTCCGGTAGGGGATTTCAGGGTGACTCCGGCTCCTGAGCCTTGATGCTGCTTGGATCGAGAAGTGCATGACCCATGTTTCTGGTTCCGGCTCCGGACTTGCATCAGGAGCTACCCATCCGCAACGAAATCCGCCGGAACCTGGATTTTACCGCGTCCTTGGCTTGGCGATGTCGAAGGCGGATAATTCGATGCCCCATTTAGCCGTACGTCCTGTTGCGTCAGCGTTGTTGAGAATTGTTGACAGCGGAGCCTTGCTCACGACTGTTACTGGATGCTCTTGGAAATAATGCCTCAGCTTCCGGCTGCCTAGGAACACGCCATAAGCTAGCTTCTGAAAGTGAGGATATCTCTGTTTTGATTCCGTCAGCACCTCGCTGATGTAGTGATCAGGTCTCGGACGTCATATTCATGACCTTCTTCCTTTCGCTCCACCACGATGACGAGTGCACTTTGTTGGTAGCTGCCGGATAAAGGAGCATTGGCTCTGACTCTACTGGAGCTGCCAAGATAGGCGGGGAGGTGAGTATTTCCTTCAACCCTCGAAGAGCTGCATCAGCTGCGTCGTCCCAGACAAATTTGTCTGTTTTCTTCAGCCGACTTGTACAGTATTTGTCCTCGCCAAGACGGTGACAAACCTCTGATTCTTCCACACAACCAGTTAATCGTTGCACATCTTTGAGACAAGTTAGCCTTTTGATGCACAGGATTGCCTTGATCTTTCCGGGTTAACCTCAATGCCTCTGTGAGAGACTATGAAGCCAAGGAGTTTTCCGGCTGGCGCCAAAGACGCACTTCAACGGATTCAACATCATCTTGTACTGCGGAGGTTGTCGAAGGTTTCCTGCAAGAGTCGGCGATCAAGTCGGATCCTTTCCGGGTCATGACGGCGATGTCGTCGACGTAAGCGTGCACGTTCCGGCCAATTTGGTCCGAACACCATTGCATCAAATGCGTACAGTGAAGTAGCACACCATTTTCAAACCAAAGGGCATAGTAACATAGCAGAGTAAGTACCGAACGGGGTAATGAATGAAGTCACCTTTTGGTCGGATTCATTCGGATCTGGTGATAACCGGAATACGCATCAAGAAAACACAGAAGTTCCGCCCCTGCCATCGAATCAATGACTTGGTCAATGCGCGGCAGGGAAACGGATCCTTCGGTTTGTTCAAGCCAGAGTAATCGATGCACATTCTTAGTATTTCGGTGTTCTTTTTGGGTACAAGGACGGGATTCGCGACCCAATCGGTGTGGATAACTTCTATTACAAAACCTGCTTCTAATAACTTTGCTAGTTCCATCCGCTTCTTATCCCCAAAGCGTCGCATAGCTTGCTTCAACGGTTTTGCCGGAGTTATGTTGAGGTAGTGCTCGTGTAGTTCCCTAGGCCACTCGGACATATCGGAAGGTTGCCATGCGAATATCCATGTTGGCATGAACTAGACGAAGCGCTTTCCTATTTGGGGTCCATGTTGGCTCCGACTGAACCCTGCTTGGAAGAGTCACCCGGAATGAGGTCATGCTTCTTGGTTTCTATCGCGGGCTTGAAGGAGGTTTTCTGCTCGGAGATCTGCTTCTTGGTGGTCTGCATCTCAGTCGGATCCACCGCGGCTCTGTAGCCTTTCAGCTCTTCTCCGGATATCACAGACTCTGCGAAGGCTTCGCCTAACTGCGCACTCATGAGCCTTTTTGTAGTCTCCGGATACGGTAATCATACCTTTAGGACCCGGAATCTTGAGCTTGTTGTAGATGTAGCACGCTCTTGCGTGGAACTTGTGGTAGGTGGGCCTGCCGAGAAGATGGCGTGGTAGGAGCTCTTGAAGGGCACAACTTCAAACGTGATCTTCTCTTCGCGGAAATTATGAACATCGCCAAAAGCCACGGGAAGTGTGATGTTCCGAGGGAGTTCGCCTTCTTACCAGGAACCACGCCATGAAACTGGTGGTCTTTTGTGTTTCTGTTCCTTGGTGAGTTCATCGCTCTAGAGTCTCGGTACATGTATTATTCAGACTAGCTCAGCATCCATGAGGCACTTGGAGAAGTCATGCCGTCTATGCGGGGACTTACAACCAGGCGTAGCACTCCTTTGGCACAATTGAGATGATCCTTAGATCAAATGTGCCACGAATTCAAACCACTGACGTCTTTGCGGCTTGCAATGGAACTATGGCGTTCGGGATCGGGGTAGGCGACTTGGAGGGCGCGTGCGTGGGTTCCGAGAAGATGTGGTAGCCCCACGACTCTTTTTGTCGAATGGGTTGGATTTTCCTGCGGATCCTGCCTTGGGATCCGGCGAGTTATCATCCTCATCCATCGCCTCGGAACTATCATCCTCTTTGTCCTTGTTCTTGCCCTTGCCACCTTTTCCGCGAGGACGGTGCTTCCGGGCGCGCTTGTATCCGGCCTCCGGGTCGTTCTTTAGATCATTGACCCATTTGCAGTTGCGGTTGGTATGAGTGGACTTCCCTGTAACCGGATCCAGATGGGCCAGGCAGGGCATGTCTCTGTACTCCTCATATGTTTGCGGTGCGCGGGATCCGGCGGCAGTGACCTCGGAGGTATGCTGCTGACCCCTGCCGGCGCTCACGCCTCGCGTCCGCGTCCTCTTACGCCTCTGGACCTCACGCGTTGAAACGCCATGGCGACCATCTCGGATCGCCACTCTTCGAGTCATCGAGGTTCTTGCGCTTGTAGCTCTTTGCTGCCGCCATTGTCCGGATTCTTCTTTGTTGGTGCGGGGGATTGCTGCAGCTGCGGGATCGCACTGCGTCGTCATCGGCGCGGTGTAGTCAGCTAGCGATGGTGATCATGTCATCCGCGTCGGTTGAGTTGCATTGACCATGCCGGGTTAGCTTGTGTCGCAGCAATCCTCCTCGCTGCAAGCCCCCAATGAAAGCGTGCATTGCTGTGCGGTTGTCAACGTTCTCGCACTCGTTTCTGCATGCCAACCATCGGGTGAGGGAAGTTTCTCGATGTTTGTATATACGGATGCAAGCACATGGGTCGCTTGTTGTGAGTCTCTTGTAGGTGCCCACGAAGTGTTTCTCAAAAGCATTCTTGGTCAGACCGGCAAGATGAGTTCTTCTCGAGGTCACGAGCCGGATCAGGTGGACCTACAAGGTACAAGCTGGAGCATGCGGCGAGGCGATGTTAGGGGTTCCTCCGGTGAAGGTTACTGCATTGTAGTAATCCTCGATCCAGGTATCCGGCCTTTCGGTGCCATCATAGTGCTTCAGATTTCCGGGTAGCTTGAGGTTATCCTTGGCTTTGGTTCCTCTCGAATCATCCTGCCAAAGCACTTCGGGCCAATGTAGTCGGTTCTGTATTCGTTAAGGCGATCCCGCGCGTCGCGCGCGCCGTGGCGAGGAGACTTTGAGCGAGAGCGAGATCTCCGACCATTGCCTCCGCCTCCACCTCCGCCGCCACCGCTAGGTGGTGGTGAGGGAGACCTGCGAGGTGGGCGGTCTGACTTCTTGCTTCCGCCATCTGAATCTCCTCGGCCTTCTTGCTGACTCCGGCTCCTGTGGCTGCCTTCGCCTTGGCGCTGGCTGCCCTGGTCGTTCCGGCGAGGCTCCGGGTCACGGCTCCGACGAGGCTCTGGGTCCCGGCTCCTGCGAGGTTCTGGATCGCGGTTCCGGCGAGGCTCTGGACCGCGGTCTTCATTCCGACTCCTCCTGGGCTCGGGCTCATGAACATTGTTCTGATTCCGGCGAGGTTCCGGCGAGCGCTCCCTGTTTCTATTTCTTGGCAGCACGTTGTCGCGGATAACAAGCGCACCATGCCCTACGGGCCTGGTGTTTCCGGCTGGACTACGCGGCGAGGGGGTCGCGGGTAACCGTTGGGTGGAGGTGAGGGGTTGCGGTATTTGTCTCTTCCGGAGTACATCGCGTCCTTTCCCTTCCTTGGATCCGACGGAGGCGTCTGTGACGGAACAGGGATCGGATTTGGGTGCTCCCTGGCCCTTCTTCTGCGCTCCGACGATCCGGTGTGCGATTCATCGTCCTTCTGCGCGGTAGATACACAGTTATCCGGATTGGATTCCAACCTGCGTGTGAAGTATCTGCCTTGCTCTGCTGCTGCATTGCTGAAGCGACAAGTGTGCGGAGATAGTTGATGTCAACTTCTTCGTCCTTCTTCTTCAGCAATTCCGCTGCTTTCTGTATGTTGTCCTTGGGAGTTTCCAGCGGCTGGTGATCTGCGGGCGTGTTGAAGGGTATTCTGCGAGGCGGAATTGCTTCTCTAACAATTCGATCGGCCTCCGCCTGCGCATAGGTCATCTTTACCTCCCACTCAGCCCTCATGCTCTTGACTTGCTCGAGTGTGGCAGCAATCTCGCGGTCCTGTCTCTCGAAGTTTTCCGTCCAGGCTGCATGATCTGCCCTTCCTATCCTTAACGCAGCTTCGGTATCGGCGAGCCTCTTGGCTGTGGCCAGCATTTCCTTTCTGGCGGTCTCTAGGGCCTCCAGATCTGCGGCGTCGCCCGGGGTTATAGGTGTGTTAAGAACTGCTCGCGCGGCCACCTCCTCTGCTGACAAGATTTCCTCCGAGGGAGAATCCCTTTGGGGTCGCACCTGAGACATTGGAGATCCTTGTTGGGATGGTTGGGGGTCAGATTGGCTGACTTGGTCTCCGGATCCGGTTTGTCCCAGCGCTGCTACCGTTGCGAGAACCTGCTTGGGCTGGGCGGAGTCGACTTCGGGCTGATCGCCATATCGTACTCCATATCTTGCGAGCAGAGTCATGATTTAGTGGACGGGGTGTCAGCTAGGAAATTGGGCTCGGATTGCCCAAATCGACTCTTCAACCGGGAGCCGCTTTCTCAGACAAGTGAGGCACGTCCGGATCCAGCATTGTGCTCCGGTGCCTCTGCTCAGGACCAGCTCAGTACAACGAGGGGCGGTTAGCGGTGTGGGCCAAGTGTACGAAGTGGCACCTACCTTCTAACACACAGGAGACCCGGGCGGATGCCGCATTGGTCTTCCACCTTTGTTTCCCGCTGGGGCGGATTGGGTGGGCTTTGGAATTTCCCGGATCTAAGGCGGAATCTTCCTTGGGAGCTCCATCTCGAGATCGGATCTTCGCGGCAGCGTCAGCTCCTGCGACGGCGATCGCGTACGCGTTACTACCGGTGGGTTCCGTCGAAATCGACGGTTTCCCCGAAGATGTGAATGCCGCCAATTGGGACGATGGAGAGCTTGTGAAGGTTTGTCTAACCGCGGAATCAGCCGGAGGGACGATCGGCAGATTTCCAGCGTAAAGGACGCGCCCCACGACGATGGTGTCGTCGTAGCTTCCCGTGGCGGAACCCTCCCGGTTCCGGCCGCCGGACGCCGCAGGCCCCACGGTGGGCGCCAAGCGCTCGTTGCCTAATCGGCAGTGCCCCGGAGGAGGGATCCTCACGAGGAGGAGAAGAAGTAGGGGCCATAGGGCGGAGTGCTCTCGGGACGGTGGTATGCGAGTTACCCGGCCAGATTTGCACGATAGCGGGGCCCTCTTGCTGCTTGTGCAGGAATTATGCAGGCGCTTTCGCGATTGTTACAATGAGTTGTGGTTGTGCCTCTAGAACTCCCGGAATCCGAAGCTTATAAGGCGCACGGATCCCTAGGGTTTACACGGAGAGTCTTAGCCGGATTACAGATAGCCTAGCTACGGTACAATATCTTGCCGTGCATGTCACGGATCCGCCTTCCATACATGTCGTACTGGATCCGGGTTCCTCACGGGCTCCCTGGATCCGGGTCACTCCTAGGTCGGTGCGGATCCGGCCTGCTGACCTGGGCTGGACTTCTTCCTTCATGATCCGCAGCAAGCTGAGACCTTAGATGGGCAGCCATGCCTAAATCACTGATCGTGGTGCCGGGCTGGGATCTGAGCCTTTGTCGATGGTACACCCACAGAAGTATACCCACAACCTTGCCGCCGCCAATCCCATCTCGGGGGATTCGGGAGATCGCCTCCGGAGCACCCTGTAGGAGGGTCATCTCCCGGAGGACTCTGCGCCGCCATGGTCGCCTCCGGAGTGATACATGAGTAATCTACCCTGGACTATGGGTCCATAGCGGTAACTAGATGGTTGTCTTCTCCTCATTGTGCTTAATTGTCGGGTCTTGTGGGCTGCCGACATGATCAAGATCATCTGTCTGTAATTCTATGTTGCGTTTGTTGGGATCGATGGATAGAGAATACTATGTTATATTGATTATCAATTCATGTCTATGTGTTGTTTATGATCTTGCATGCTCTCCGTTATTAGTAGATGCTCTGGCCAAGTTGATGCTAGTAACACCAAGAGGGAGTATTTATGCTCGATAGTGGGTTCATGTCTCGGTGAATCTGGAGGAGTGACAAGAACCTCTAAGGTTATGGATGTGTTGTTGCCACTAGGATAAAACATTGGTGCTATGTTCGAGATGTGATTACGATTACATTACGAGCAATACTTAATGCAATTGTCTGTTGTTAGCAACTTAATGCGGGAGGGGGTTCGGATGATAACCGAGGTGGACTTTTTAGGCATAGATGCATCTTTGGATAGCGGTCTATGTACTTTGTCGTAATACCCATTTAATCTCACTATACTCATCATAATATGTATGTGCATGGTCATGCCCTCTTTATTTGTCGATTGCCCAACTGTAATTTGTTCACCCAACATGCTGTTTATCTTATGGGAGAGACACCTCTAGTGAGCTGTGGACCCGGTCCAATTCTCTATACTGAAATACAATCTATTTTAATCTTTGTTCTCTTGTTTTTGCAAACAATCATCATCCACTCTATACATCCTTTGTGTTCAGCAAACCGTTGAGATTGACAACCTCGCTCTGTTTCGTTGGGGCAAAAGTACTTGGTTTGTGTTGTACGAGGTTCCGTTGGCGGCAAGGTCCTGGTGTTGCGCACTTTTTCATCTATAGCCATCAACCTTCAACGTGCTTCTTGACTCCTCTGGTTCGATAAACCTTGGTTTCTAACTGAGGGAAACTTCTGGCATACGCATCACACCTTCCTTGGGGTTCCCAACGGTCGCGTGCTGTACGCGTGTCACATCCGAAGGTTTAAACCGATCCCGATGAAAATCTTTATCACACTTATCGGCTAGCGCAAGCTTCCTTTGAGCGTGATTGGTCCCTTAGGTCAGGGCATCCTCCACATGATACGTATAATGTGGTACCGCCATAAACCTGGCATATCTTGATGATCCCAACAAACGTGGTATTGTGATGGGGAAATCCACAACCAAATTAAAGCCTCTCTATGCAGCAATTTTCTCGGGTCCCAAAGCCAGAACGTCGAGATTAATCTTCCCCGAGCGGATAACTTGGTTTCTCGGTGTAATACCGTGGAATCGCGTGTCGGTTGGTTTCAGGTTTGCTAGGGATATGTTCATCTTCCTTAGTGTGTCTTGCATACATAAGGTTTAAAGCTGCCGCCATGTGGACACTCGAGATACGTCCGTCCTGCAGTGCTGGTAAGATAAGTGTTGGTGCCCTGGTCGAGGGACTTTAACGTGGATGATCCGCTATTGTGAAGCGATATCTTGCACGCGGTTCGGATACTCAGCCGTTGGTGGGCATTTCTACCCCGCCATGAACACACAATCGGCAGAGATTACTTTCGGAGCTCTATTGGATGGCACCTTTCCCGAATCATCGAGACCGCTCGTTAAATTGGGATCAACATAAGGTGGTGGTGGTGCTGTCGCTATTCTGAGCTGATGTCGATTGTCGTCCGTAATTGCGGGGAGGAGGTGGCAAGTGAATCTCACTCCTGGGTCCTTGAGGATTTCAGTGCTGAGTGGCGTGCCTGCCCGTAACATTGCTTGGAAATTTCGGCAATCCTTTTGCAAGTGTCCTTACCTCTTTCCATTATTGTCGAGATAAAAATGCATCGACACGGCCCGTTCATCATCTCCTCGGGAACCACGAAGGTCTCTTGAAACCTTGACACATTGTTTTGCTGTTGTTTAGGAGTCATCTCTATTGTCTGCCCTGTTTCACTCGTTGCTCTCGATAATCATCTCTATTGTTTCCTCGGTGCTTGCTCGGAAGCCGGCCGAAATTTGCCACAGACATCATAGCCAGCGTCTTTGCCCGAGAAATCGTCGCCTATTTTGATAATTTCGGCCGCGGTCCTCCCCGGCGACCTATGTCGTTTGTTGTGAAACGACATCTTCTCCATCTGCCCATCTTTGCTATCTCCATTAATGCGGATATTGTCTTTGGATTGGTTCTCCCCAAGTCCTCGACAAAATCTCCTTGCACGATTCCCGTGACAACGCATCTATCGCTCTAAATCGGATATGTTTCCTGCCCAGGAGTTTTTAATGATATTCCACCTTTGGATATGTTCCTCATTGATTAAACTACGCTTTTGTCGGCTTGTGCCCTCAGTTCCTCTAACGATACGGGTTTTTGCAAGTGGACCGAAAGTTCTTGACGAACACGTCCTCGAAGCTATCAGTGTCGATAGATCACGGAGAAGTTTTATCCAAGATCGCGCGAGCTCCACTTAGAAATGCACGGATGCTTTGCACTGCCATTTTGTTACTCACAGTTCCTCACCAGCCAGGCTTCACCGTCTCGGGTAATCAAGCCCCAGCAATCCTGCGGATCTTGCGAGACCATCGAATTTTTGATGTTGTCGGGCAATTTAAACCAGGGAACTCGAGTTTCGGACTCTCCTCGTGAGCATGGCAAACCGCACATATCGTCGTTTAGTTCGGGAATGCGATGTTTCCCTTCTACTTTGTAGGTACTCTATCCTTACTTGTATGGCTGCTGTGTCTCTTGCTCACTTGTTCCTTGGGGCTAGCTGCTGCCCGTGGTCGTGGACTATTTTGCCCCTTCTTGTTCCTTCGGGAGGTGTTGATGCAAACGCCGTTCCCATGGCTCCAACTCCTACCATTGCCATGTTGTACGAGTGCCTCCCTTGGATCTCCTGGAGGTGCTTTGGATGCAGGATAAAGGCACCTGTGTCGCCATATACCCAGCTTCTGGTGTCTTGGGGATAATATTCCCTCTCGTGTCTATTGACATAAAAGACATGTCGAGGTTTTGAACCAAGTGCTCTCTTTCTCCTTCAGGTATGTTTTGTAGCCTTGATCTTGCTCTGTTCCGAGCTTCCCTGTGGCTATCTCCCGAAGTTCCAGATTGTCGACTTAACTCTGCTCTTCGCCTGCTTGATGCAGAGGCTGCCTCCCTTCTTCTATTCAGAGCAGCTGTCTGTTTTTCCAATTCCCTTGCAGCTCGCGCGAGCCTATATTGATATGCTTGCAACTCTTCTGGCGTGGCTGTTGTGGCCATTGGTTCTGAGCCATCCATAGCTCTTGCGGCTCTATCCCATGCTGCTTGTGGGAGTTGAACCCTAACACGTGGTGTAGGTCCGACATATTTGCTGCCTAGACCTCGTCGTAAATTAGAGGGATCAACGTATGGATTTCCCAAATCGTCGAAAGCCTCGGACGTTTCCTCCTGATCGCGGCTTGGCTCTCCGATGGCATAAATCTGATGATATTTTGTATTCAGATCTCTGCTGGGTTTGGTGACACCATCATAAAGATTGGTGAAGACCTTGCCATGTAGTGGATTTGTCGATGAAGTTGAAGGTGTCGACGCTGTTGCTCGAATCATCGCTTATATAGGAGTCCCGCGGATGACTCGAAGGACATGTCGCTGAAGATCTGAGCTTTTCTCTTGCCCTAGTGCTGATGAAGCGTGGCGATGAAGTCTCCTCTTCGCACGACTCGATTGTGATGCTGAGTTTGAAAAGTCGGAATCGGCGGCGGTAATTCCGATGATATCGAATTTCGAGACGATACATTCCCTCGCTCTCGACGAAAGTGGAATCTTACGAACGTCATCTCCATAGGCTCTTCCAGATACGCGTATGCATCCAAACGGGAGGGCGGGTGAGGAACAAATCGACAGGACCAGTTGCGATCTGTTTACCTCGATCCATCGCGTTGCTTCCTGTGGACGAAGTCGCATGCCGTTTTGAACGATGCCATCGAGATCGGATCCTTGACGCCTCTCTAATCCCCACGGTCGGCGCCAATTGACAAGGGATTTACTTGTCAATGCCTAAAGATTGTAGACACTAGGGGTTAGTTGGAAGTAGAGGGCAAGTAGATCTCGAAAGGTTTCCAGCGAAATGTACTCGACGATATGAAAGCTAGGGTTTGTGAGACAATGATTCGATACTTTCTTAGTCCCTACGACTCCACATGCCTGCATAGGAGGTGGAGCGAGGGGATTTCATAATGTACAAGTTATAGAGTACGGGAGGGTTTCTAACTCATCCCGTAAGATTACAAATATTATCTTCTAATACAACTCTAGCTTTCCTTAATAGCAATTTGGGCTCTAGAGTTCTTCTTATTCTTGATCGTGGGCCTTGGGCCAAGCCCGAAGGTACTATCTTGACGAGCCCATTGGGGATGCCTATGTCAACTCCGAAGCATTTTTTAGGATTCAGCTTTATTTTATACTTGTCTAAGTTGTCTAAAGTTTCCCGTAAGTCATCGATGAGAGTGGCGGCGTGCTTCGTCTTCACCACAATGTCGTCGATGTAAACCTCGATGTTCCTCCCAATCTGCTCTCCAAGGCAAGCCTGCATGCAACGTTGATAAGTTGCTCCTGCGTTTTTCAACCCGAAGGTCATGACGTTGTAACAGAAAACGCCGTGTGGGGCGATGAACGCAGTTAGCTCCTGGTCTTCTTTCTTCAGTTTGATCTGATTATACCTGGAGTATGCATCAAGAAAGGAGAGGCGATCGCATCCAGCTGTAGAGTCGACTATCTGATCAATACGAGGCAGTGGGAAGTGGTCTTTCGGACAATGTTTATTAAGGCTGGTGTAGTCGATGCACATGCGTAGAGCGGTGGTGTCCTTCTTGGAGCTGTAGCCCAGGTTGGCCACCCAGCTGAAACTTCCTTGAGCTCCCGAATAGATCCTGCTTTGCGTTAGGCTTATTTCTTAAGCAATTGCTCTTCTCTTTAGTTCGAAGCAAGCGCATTGAAGCTGCTTTGCAGTTTGGCCCTATCAGTGCATTAAGGCGTGCTCGGCGAGTTCCACTGGGGATACCTGGCATATCGGATGGTTCCCATGCAAATATCTCCCAGCGCTCACGAAAGAACTCGATGAGCGCGCCTTCCTATGCGTCAATAAGGTCAGTCGACGTATTGACCATTTTCTTCGGGTCAGTGGGATGCACCTGCAGCTTCTCGGTTTCCTTTGCAACGTCAAACTCGTCGGATCTCACGTTTCGATTGTCGACTAGTGGTTGCGTGTGGTCTGTAACGGTGTCAATTGCGTTGAGTTCTTCCTTGGCTCCGAACTTCGAGGCGATCTTCTGGAAATCACGGTCGCAGTTGTCTGATCGAGCGAAGCTTCCATGGATGCTTATTGGGGTCCCGTTGTTACCTGGCATCTTCAGCTTCAAGTACGCACAGTGAGGCACGGCCATGAATTTGGCAAACGCGGGCCTGCCAAGGATGGCGTGATACTGAGACTCCCAGTCGACTACTTCGAACTCAATCTTTTCTTTCCTGAAATTGCTGGGCGTGCCGAAGACCACATCCAATGATGTTTTCCCAAGAGAATAAGCGGGTCGAGTCGGTATAATGCCGTGGAATCCTGTGTCGGATTCTCTTAGCATATCGACTGTTAAACCCATTGCTCTCATGGTGCTGGCGAACAATAGGTTCAGGCCACTTCCTCCATCCATGAATACTTTGCTCATATTGTATCCTCCGATCTGTGCCTCAAGAACAAGAGCTGCGTTCCCAGGCCTCAGAACAGCTTTCGGGTGATCCGCCCTGCTGAAGGAAATACTCTGATCTGACCGGTCGATGAAGTCGGGTGTATCGACCATGGCAAATTCCGCATACTTTACTTCCAGGAGAACTTCTTGATCTCTCTCTTTGAAAAGCTGGTCTTATGGATCATGTTGACTTGCCCGCATGGTTCCGGAAACACCTCAGTTGGTACATGCTCGCCTCCTCCTGCTGGCACGTATGGTTCCAGTACGTACGGTTCTGGTGGATAACCGTAGGACCCTACCCTTCTCTCCATTGCGTGAACTCTCGACATAGCCTCGGCTCTGAGGTCATCGTAGAACTGCCGAATTTCCATAAAATGTCGACAGTTCCTTAACAGGTGGCTGGATTTCTCTCGACCGTCCTTCGGATCAATGTAAGAATGAAGGTAACATGGTGCCTCAAGCTGCTCTGTAGTCGATAGATATGGTGAACGGGTGCGACCCTTGATTGATAACGTGTCATGGCATCCTTGTTCGAACTAGAGGTGAGGTGTTATTCGTCCTTCCCCTTCGCGGTGCGGAGTCCTTGATCTTTTCATCCCGCCTGTGTGACGTCGAAACTTCATGGTTGCTACTACGCCTTCATTCTGGTGGAATTGTTAGGGTTGCCACATTGGAGGGACGCTTTCCAGAACCGCGGCCTTCAGACCGGATGCGCTGGTCCTAGGGAGGCGAAGGAAACCTCCGGAGTCGATGATGAAGTGAATGATGGCGCGTATTTCACACGTTCGTTGGGCAACCCCAAGAGGAAGGTATGATGCGCACAGCAGCAAGTTTTCCCTCAGAAAGAAACCAAGGTTTATGGAACCAGGAGGAGAGCCAAGAAGCACATTGAAGGTTGATGGCGGTGGGATGTTAGTGCGGCGCAACACCGGGATTCCGGCGCCAACGTGGATTGCACAACACAACCGAAGTACTTTGCCCCAACGAAGCATTGGGTTGTCAATCTCACCGGCTTACTGTAACAAAGGATTTACACGTATTGTGTGGAAGATGATTGTTTGCGAGAAAGCAGTAGAACAAGTATTGCAGGAGATTGTATTTCAGTAAAGAGAATTGGACAGGGGTCCACGTTCCCTAGAGGTGTCTCTCCCATAAGGCGAATGACATGTTGGGTGAACAAATTGCAGAGTTGGGCAATTGACAAATAAAGAGCATGACCATGCACATACATATCATGATGAGTATAGTGAGATTTAATTGGGCGTCGACAAAGTACATGAGCAAATCATCCAAGCGCATCTATGCTAAAAGTCCACCTTGATTTATCATAGAACCCCTTCCGGTATTAAGTTGCTAACACAGAACATTGCATTAAGTATGGTGCGTAATGTAACTAGTGACTACATCCTTGAACATAGCACTAATGTTTTATCCCTAGTAGCACTTGACTTCAACTATTACTTGAACTTTAACATCCTTTGTCGGTGTCAATGCGAGGCATGAACCCACTATCGAGCATAAGTACTCCCTCTTGGAGTGACTAGCATCTACTTGGCAGAGCATCTGTAGTAGCAGGAGGCATGCAGATCATAAACAACATACATAGCATACTTTGATAATCTTGCCATAAGTATTCTCTATTCATAGGATCCCAACAAACACAACATATAGTATTAGAGATAGATGATCTTGATCATGTTGGCAGCTCACAAGAATCAGAGCAGTAGCACAATGGGAGAAGACAACCATCTAGCTACTGCTATGGACCCATAGTCCAGGGGTAGACTACTCCACACACATCACACGGAGCGACCATGGCGGCGTAGGTCCTCAGAATGATTCCCCTCTCGTGAGGTCTGCCAGGAGAACGATCTGGATCCCAGAAAGTGGGATCGGCGTTGGCGGCGTCTCACGGAAGGTTTTCCGTATCGTGGTTCTCGATCTCTAGGGGTTTCGTCACGGAGACTTTTATAGACGGAAGGGCAGGTCAAAGGGGCGGCACGGGGCCCCACACTGAGCCGGCGCGGCGGCCAGGGGAGGCCGCCAGCTATAGTGTGGCCCCTCTGTGGCCACGCCGTCTCTCCTTGGGGACTTCCTGGAAACCGTGAGAAAATAGGCCCCTGGGCTTTGATTTCGTCCAATTCCGAGAATATTTCCTTACTAGGATTTCTGAAACCAAAAACAGCAGAAAACGACAACTGGCACTTCGGCATCTTGTTAATAGGTTAGTTCCAGAAAATGCACGAATATGACATAAAGTGTGCATAAAACATGTAGATAACATCAATAATGTGGCATGGAACATAAGAAATTATCGATACGTCGGAGCCGTATCAGCATCCCCAAGCTTAGTTCTGCTCGAGCAGGTAAAACGATAACACAGATAATTTCTGGGGTGACATGCCATCATAATCTTGATCATACTATTTGTAAAGCATATGTAGTGAATGCAGTGATCAAAACAATGTATATCAGGAGTAAACAAGTGAATCATATAGCAAAGACTTTTCATGAATAGCACTTCAAGACAAGCATCAATAAGTCTTGCATAAGAGTTAACTCATAAAGCAATAATTCAAAGTAAAGGCATTGAAGCAACACAAAAGAGATTAAGTTTCAGCGGTTGCTTTCAACTTGTAACATGTATATCTCATAGATATTGTCAACATAGAGTAATATAATAAGTGCAATAAGCAAGTATGTAAGAATCAATGCACGGTTCACACAAGTGTTTGCTTCTTGAGGTGGAGAGAAATAGGTGCTGACTCAGCATTGAAAGTAAAAGAATGGTCCTCCATAGAGGAAAAGCATCGATTGCTATATTTGTGCTAGAGCTTTGATTTTGAAAACATGAAACAATTTTGTCACCGGTGTAATAAAGCATATGCATCATGTAAATTATATCTTATAAGTTGCAAGCCTCATGCATAGCGTACTAATAGTGCCCCGCACTTGTCCTAATTAGCTTGGACTACGGGTCATCACAATGCTTTTTACCAAGTGTCACAAAGGGTACCTCTACCTGTACAAAGGTCTAAGGAGAAAAGCTCGCATTGGATTTCTCGCTATTGATTATTCTTCAACTTAGACATCCATACCGGGACAACATAGACAACAGATAATGGACTCCTCTTTTATGCATAAGCATATACCAACAATTAATAATTTTCTCATTTGAGATTTGAGGATTGTTGTCCAAAACTGAAACTTCCACCATGGAGCATGGCTTTAGTTAGCGGCCCGATGTTCTTCTCTAACATATGCATGCTTAACCATGGTGGTGATCTCTCTTACTTCAGACAAGACGAACATGCATAGCAACTCACATGAAATTCAACAATGAAAAGTTGATGGCGTCCCCGTGAACATGGTTATCGCACAACAAGCAACTTAATAAGAGATAAAGTGCATAATTACATATTCAATACCACAATAGTTTTTAAGCTATTTGTCCCATGAGCTATATATTGCAAAGGTGAATGATGGAATTTTAAGGTAGCACTCAAGCAATTTACTTTGGAATGGCGGAAAAATACCATGTGTATAGGTAGGTATGGTGGACACAAATGGCATAGTGGTTGGCTCAAGTATTTTGGATGCATGAGAAGTATTCCCTCTCGATACAAGGTTTAGGCTAGCAAGGCTTATTTGAAACAAACACAAGGATGAACCGGTGCGGCAAAACTCACATAAAGACATAATGAAACATTATAAGACTCTACCCGTCTTCCTTGTTGTTCAAACTCAAAACTAGAAATTATCTAGACCTTAGAGAAACCAAATATGCAAACCAAATTTTAGCATGCTCTATGTATTTCTTCATTAATGGGTGCAAAGCATATGATGCAAGAGCTTAATCATGAGCACAACAATTGCCAAGTATCACATTACCCAAGACATTTATAGCAATTACTACATGTATCATTTCCAATTCCAACCATATAACAATTTAACGAAGGAGAAACTTCGCCATGAATACTATGAGTAGAAACCAAGGACATACTTGTCCATATGCTACAGCGGAGCGTGTCTCTCTCCCATAAAGTGAATGCTAGGATCCATTTTATTCAAACAAAACAAAAACAAAACTAACCGACGCTCCAAGAAAAAGCACATAAGATGTGATGGAATAAAAATATAGTTTCAGGGGAGGAACCTGATAATGTTGTCGATGAAGAAGGGATGCCTTGGGCATCCCCAAGCTTAAAGCTTGAGTCTTCTTGATATATGCAGGGGTGAACCACGGGGCATCCCCAAGCTTAGAGCTTTCACTCTCATGATCATGTTGCATCATACTCCTCTCTTGATCCTTGAAAACTTCCTCCACACCAAACTCGAAACAACTCATTAGAGGGTTAGTGCACAATATAAATTGACATATTCAGAGGTGACACAATCATTCTTAACACTTCTGGACATTGCATAATGCTACTGGACATTAGTGGATCAAAGAAATTCATCCAACATAGCGAAAGAGGCAATGCGAAATAAAAGCAGAATCTGTCAAAACAGAACAGTTCGTATTGACGAATTTTAAAATGGCACCAGACTTGCTCAAATCAAAATTCTCAATTTGAATCAAAGTTGCGTACATATCTGAGGATCATGCACGTAAATTGGCTTAATTTTCTGAGCTACCTACAGGGAGGTGGACCCAGATTCGTGACAGCAAAGAAATCTGGAAGGCTGTGCAGTAATCCAAATCTAGTACTTACTTTTCTATCACGGCTTAACTTGGCACAACAAAACACAAAACTAAGATAAGGAGAGGTTGCTACAGTAGTAAACAACTTCCAAGACACAAAATAAAAACAAAGTACTGTGGTAAAAACATGGGTTGTCTCCCACAAGCGCTTTTCTTTAACGCCTTTCAGCTAGGCGCAGAAAGTGTGTATCAAGTATTATCAAGAGACGAAGTGTCAACATCATAATTTGTTCTCATAATAGAATCAAAAGGTACCTTCATTATCTTTCTAGGGAAGTGTTCCATACCTTTCTTGAGAGGAAATTGTATTTTATATTACCTTCCTTCATATCAATAATAGCACCAACGGTTCGAAGAAAGGTCTTCCCAATATAATGGGACAAGATGCATTGCATTCAATATCCAAGACAACAAAATCAACGGGAACAAGGTTATTGTTAACGGTAATGCGAACATTATCAACTTTACCCAAAGGTTTCTTTGTAGAATGATCAGCAAGATTAACATCCAAATAACAATTTTTCAGTGGTGGCAAGTCAAGCATATTATAAATTTTCTTAGGCATAACAGAAATACTTGCACCAAGATCACATAAAGCATTACAATCAAAATCTTTAATCTTCATCTTAATGATGGGCTCCCAACCATCCTCTAGCTTTTTAGGAATAGAGGCTTCGCGCTCTAGTTTCTCTTCTCTAGCTTTTATAAGAGCATTTGTAATATGATGTGTAAAAGCCAAATTTATAGCACTAGCATTAGGACTTTTAGCAAGTTTTTGTAAGAACTTTATAACTTGAGAGATGTGGCAATCATCAAAATTCAAACCATTATAATCTAAAGCAATGGGATCATCATCCCCAATGTTGGAAAAAATTTCAGCAGTTTTATCACAGGCAGTTTCAGCAGTTTGTTTTTCGCGCTCTGCATTAGAAGTGGAAACATTGCTAACACCAATTCTTTTATTAGTATGAGTAGGAGGTGCAACAACATGTGTAGCATTAGCATTACTAGTAGTGGTAATAGTCCAAACTTTAGCTATATTCTTTTCTTTAGCTAGTTTTTCATTTTCTTCTCTATCCCACCTAGCACGCAGTTCAGCCATTAATCTGATATTCTCATTAATTCTAACTTGAATGGCATTTGCTGTAGTAGTAATTTTATTATGATGATTCTCATTAGGCAAAACTTTTGATTTCAAAAGATCAACATCAGCAGCAAGATCGACTTTAGAAGCAAGTATATCAATTTTCCCAAGCTTTTCTTCAACAGATTTGTTAAAAGCAGTTTGTGTACTAATAAATTCTTTAAGCATGGCTTCAAGTCCAGGGCGTGAACTCCTATTATTGTTGTAAAGAATTCCCATAAGAATTACCATAGCCGTTGCCATTATTATAAGGATATGGTCTATAGTTATTACTAGAATTGTTCAGGTAAGCATTGTTGTTGAAATTATTATTTTTAATGAAGTTTACATCAACATGTTCTTCTTGTGCAACCAATGAAGCTAACGGAACATTATTAGGATCAATATTAGTCCTATCATTCACAAGCATAGACATAATAGCATCAATCTTATCACTCAAGGAAGAGGTTTCTTCGACAGAATTTACCTTCTTACCTTGTGGAGCTCTTTCCGTGTGCCATTCAGAGTAGTTGATCATCATATCAAGAATCTTTGTTGCTTCACCAAGAGTGATGGACATAAAGGTACCTCCAACAGCTGAATCCAATAAATGGAAGAAAAATTTAGTCTGCATAGAGGTTTGGATGATCATCCAAGTAGTGATCCATGGGTTGGGCAATTTTTAACCAAAGATTTCATTCTTTCCCAAGCTTGAGCAACATGTTCAGTATCTAATTGTTTAAAATTCATTATGCTACTCCTCAAAGATATAATTTTAGCAGGGGATAATATCTACCAATAAAAGCATCCTTGCATTTAGTCCATGAATCAATACTATTCTTAGGCGAGATAGCAACTAATCTTTAGCTCTTCCTCTTAATGAAAGGGAACAATTTTAATTTAATAATATCACCATCTACATCTTTATATTTTTGCATTTTTCATAGTTCAACAAAATTATTAAGATGGGCGGCAGCATCATCAGGAACTAACACCAGAAAATTGCTCTCGCATAACAAGATTCGATAAAGCGGGTTTAATTTCAAAGAATTCTGCTGTAGTAGCAGGTGGAGCAATAGGTGTGCATAAGAAATCATTATTATTTGTGGTTGTGAAGTCACACAACTTAGTGTTTTCAGCGTTGGCCATTTTAGCAACAGTAAATAAAGCAAACTAGATAAAGTAAATGCAGTAAACTAATTTTTTTGTATTTTTGATATAGCAAACAAGATAGCAAATAAAGTAAAACTAGCAACTAATTTTTGTATTTTGATTTAGTGCAGCAAACAAAGTAGTAAATAAAACTAAGCAAACAAAAACAAAGTAAAGAGATTGAGAAGTGGAGACTCCCTTGCGGCGTGTCTCTGGCAACGGCGCGAGAAAAAGAGCTTGATGGCGTGTATTTCACGTTCGTTGGGCAACCCCAAGAGGAAGGTATGATGCTTTGCCGGCAAGTTTTCCCTGAGAAAGAAACCAAGGTTTTATCGAACCGGGAGGAGCCAAGAAGCACGTTGAAGGTTGATGGCGGGATGTAGTGCGGCGCAACACCGGGATTCGGCGCCAACGTGGAACCTGCACAACACAACCAAAGTACTTTGCCCCAACGAACAGTGAGGTTGTCAATCTCACCGGCTTGCTGTAACAAAGAGTTAACCGTATTGTGTGGAAGATGATTGTTTGCAGCAGTAGAACAAGTATTATGATAGATTGTATTTGTTAAAGAGAATTGGACCGGTCCACGGTTCACTAAGGTGTCTCTCCCATAAGACGAACAGCATGTTGGGTGAACAAATTACAATTGGGCAATTGACAAATAAAGAGAGCATGACAATGCACATACATATCATGATGAGTATAGTGAGATTTAATTGGGCATTACGACAAAGTACATAGACCGTCATCCAACTGCATCTATGCCTAAAAAGTCCACCTTCAGGTTATCATCCGAACCCCTTCCAGTATTAAGTTGCTAACAGAGACAATTGCATTAAGTATGGTGCGTAATGTAACTAGTGACTACATCCTTGAACATAGCACTAATGTTTTATCCCTAGTGGCAACAGCACAACACAACCTTAGAACTTTCTGTCACTGTCCAGATTCAATGAGCATGAACCCACTATCGAGCATAAGTACTCCCTCTTGGAGTTACAAGCATCTACTTGAGCATCTACTAGTAACGGAGAGCATGCAAGATCATAAACAACACATAGCATAACTTTGATAATCAACATAACAAGTATTCTCTATTCATCGGATCCCAACAAACGCAACATAGAATTACGGATAGATGATCTTGATCATGTTAGGCAGCTCACAAGATCCGACAATGATAGCACAATCGGAGAAGACAACCATCTAGCTACGCTATGGACCCATAGTCCAGGGGGTAGACTCACACATCACACCGGAGGCGACCATGGTGGCGTAGAGTCCTCGGGAGATGATTCCCCTCTCCGGGGGGTGCGGAGGCGATCTCTGGATCCCCGAGATGGGATCGGCGTTGGCGGCGTCTCGGAAGGTTTTCCGTCGTGGTTCTCGTCAACGGGGGTTCGTCACGGAGACTTTTTATAGGCGGAAGGGCAGGTCAAGAGGCGACACGGGGGCCCCACTACGAGCCGGCGCGGCCCAGGGGGCCGCCGCCTATAGTGTGGCCCCCTCCGTGGCCCCCTCTTCGTCTCTCCTTCGGACTTCTGGAAGCTTCGTGAGAAAATAGGCCCCTGGGCTTTGATTTCGTCCAATTCCGAGAATATTTCCTTACTAGGATTTATGAAACCAAAAAAGAAAACAGCAACTGGCACTTCGGCATCTTGTTAATAGGTTAGTTCGAAAATGCACGAATATGACATAAAGTGTGCATAAAACATGTAGATAACATCAATAATGTGGCATGGAACATAAGAAATTATCGATACGTCGGAGACGTATCAGTGAACACCACCGAAAGTAGCATCCATATCGCCAGTCGATCATGTAGGGATCAAGTGGGGCGTTTCGTGGTGCGACACGAACTCGAAGGATCCGCAGCGGATTGAATTTCTTGGTTCTGCTGGCGTCGGTGATTCGAGTAAGGCAGCGGACGTGGCGGGTGCTTTGCCCAGATGACTTGCACAGTGCCAGACAGAGCTCCCCACAGACGACGCCAATTGTCGAGGGTACTCCTCGGCAATGCCCTCCGATTGGGGCTTAGGCTTGGCGGAATCATGTAAGGTGACACGAGACATCGGTTCACAGACAAGCGGGGATAGCTATTTACCCAGGTTCGGGGCCCTCGATGAGGTAAAACCCTTACCTCATGCTTGTCTGTTCTTGATTATGAAGATAATGGGTTACAATGGGGTGCCGAATAGTTCGGCTGAGATCTCGTCGAGAGGCTAAGCGCTGCGGCGACCTAGCTCTAGACTTTTTGGTGGCTAAGGCTACTAAGATTGATTGTGTGTGCCTCGGTAGCCCCTCTCCTGGCCTTTATATAGGAGGCCAGGTCTCAAGATGTCTAACCGAGTACGACTAGGTTTACAGTAGTTTCGAATCTAATCTTTCCTTGTTCGGCTGCTTCCTTGTCTTGCCGTCAAGGATTCTTCTGGTGCACCGTCCAGGTGGCCCATCTTGCCTTCAACTGTCTTCATGGGCCTCCAACTAGTCATTACGGGATAGGGCAACGTCGGTTACCCGAAGGGTAATGCCCACGTCAATAATCGATCTCAACATAGTTTCAATATTCATCGGATCCCAGCAAACACAACATGTAGCATTACATAAGGATGATCTTGATCATGTAGGGCATCTCACAAGATCTAAACATGAGGTGCTATGGACCCATAGTCCAGGGATGAACTACTCACGCGTCACTTCGGAGGCGGGCATGGTGATGTAGATGCCTCAGGCGATGATTTCCCTCTCCAGAAAGGTGTCGGGAAGAGCTTCAGAACCCCCCCGAGCTAGGGTCTGCGATGGCAGCCGCGACGAAACTTTTCGTGGATGGAGGCTCGAGTGTTCAGTGTTTTCCCGAGATCGTGAATAAATAGGCGGAAGGGCGAGGTCGGTGGAGGCCAGGGGGCCCACACCACCCCTAGGCGCGGGCCAAGGCCAGACCACGCCTAGGTGTGGTCTGGCCGCCGTGTTGCCTTTCTTTGACGCCCATATGGACTCTGTCTTTGTTACGATAAAATATTGACTTCGGCTTTTGTTTCGTCCAATTCCGATAATATTGCCTGTACAGCTTTTTCTGAAATACAAAGCAGCAGAAAACAGGGAACTGGCACTGTGGCATCTTATTAATAGGTTAGTGCCGGAAAATGTATAAAGTGCAACGAAGTATGAGCAAAACATATACAAATTGTTGTAAAACAATCATGGAGCATCAAAAACTATAGATACGTTTGCGACGTATTGATGCTGGCGCACAGTTGACGTGCCTGTTGGGAACCCCACGAGGAAGGTGTGATGCGTACAGCGGCAAGTTTTTCCCTCAGTAAGAAACCAAGGTTTATCGAACCAGTAGGAGCCAAGAAGCACGTTGAAGGTTGATGGCGGCGGTGTGATACGTCTCAAACCAGGGATTCGGCGCCAACGTGGAACTGCACAACACAACCAAAGTACTTTGTCCCAACGTAACGGTGAGGTTGTCAATCTCACCGCTTGTTGTAACAAAGGATTAGATGTATAGTGTGGATGATGATGTTTGCGAAGAACAGTAGAACAAGTATTGCAGTAGATTGTATTCGATGTAAAAGAATGGACCGGGGTCCACAGTTCACTAGTGGTGTCTCTCCCATAAGAATAAGCATGTTGGGTGAACAAATTACAGTTGGGCAATTGACAAATAAAGAGGGCATGACCATGCACATACATGTTATGATGAGTAGTGTGAGATTTAATTGGGCATTACGATAAAGTACATAGACCGCTATCTAGCATGCATCTATGCCTAAAAAGTCCACCTTCGAGTTAGCATCGACCCCCTCCGGTATTAAGTTGCAAACAACAGAGACAATTGCATTAAGTATGGTGCGTAATGTAATCAATAAATACATCCTTAGACATAGCATTGATGTTTTATCCTAGTGGCAAGCACATCCACAACCTTAGACTTTTGTTGTCCCAGTTTAATGGGGCATGAACCCACTATCGAGCATAAATACTCCCTCTTGGAGTTACAAGCAAAAACTTGGCCGAGCCTCTACTAGCAACGGAGAGCATGCAAGATCATAAATAACACATAGATGATAGATTGATAATCAACATAACATAGCATTCACTATTCATCGGATCCCAACAAACGCAACATGTAGCATTGCGGATAGATGATCTTGATCATGTTGGGCAGCTCACAAGATCCAACAATGATAGCACAATGAGGAGAAGACGACCATCCAGCTCTTGCTATGGACCCATAGTCCAGGGTGAACTACTCACCACTCCGGAAGCGACCATGGCGGTGTAGAGTCCTCGGGAGATGATTCCCCTCTCCGCAGGGTGCCGAAGGCGATCTCCTGAATCCCCCGAGATGGGATTGGCGGCGGCGTCTCTGGAAGGTTTTCCGTATCGTGGCTCTCGGTACTGGAACTATTATCGATGAAGGCTTCTTATAGGCGAAGAGGTAGGTTTAGGGGCGACGCGAGGGGCCACGCGGGCCGGCGCGGCCGAGGCCGCGCGCGCCGCCTGGTGTGGCGTCACCTCGTCGCCCCACTTCGTATCTCTCTGTTCGGAAGCCGTGGAAAAATAAGATCAGGCGTTGATTTCGTCCAAATTCCGAATATTTCCTTACTAGGATTTCTGAAACCAAAGCAGTGACAATCAACTGGCTCTTCGGCATCTCGTTAATAGGTTAGTGCGGAAAATGCATAAATATGACATAAAGTATGTATAAAACATGTAGGTATCATCAATAAAGTAGCATGGAACATAAGAAATTATCGATACGTTGGAGACGTATCGCATCCTTAGTTTCACTGTAGTAGGTAAACGATAACAATAATTTCAAGTGACATGCCATTATAATCTTGATCAATACTATTGTAAGCACATGTAATGAATGCAGCGATCCAAAGCAATGGTAAAGACAATGAGTAAACAACTGAATCATATAGCAAAGACTTTTCATGAATAGTACTTTCAAGACAAGCATCAATAAGTCTTGCATAAGTGTTAACTCATAAAGCAATAAATTCAAAGTAAAGGTATTGAAGCAACACAAAGGAAGATTAAGTTTCAGCGGTTGCTTTCAACTTGTAACATGTATATCTTATGGATAGTTGTCAACATAAAGTAATATGATGAATGCAAATATGCAAGTATGTAAGAATCAATGCATAGTTAACACAAGTGTTTGCTTCTTGAGGTGGAAGGAAATAGGTAAACTGACTCAACATAAAAGTAGAAGAAAGGCCCTTCGCAGAGGGAAGCATTGATTGATATGTTTGTGCTAGAGCTTTTATTTTGAAAACATAGAGAGAGCATAAAAGTAAAGTTTTGAGAGGTGTTTGTTGTTGTCAACGAATGGTAGCGGGTACTCTAACCCCCTTGCAGGACAAACCTTCAAAGAGCGGCTCCATGAAACATTTTTATTTTTGGGTGGCACTCCTTCCAACCTTGCTTTCACAAACCATGGCTAACCGAATCCTCGGGTGCCTGCCAACAATCTCATACCATGAAGGAGTGCCTTTTTATTTTAGTTTTATTTAGATGACACTACTCCCCACCTTTGCTTTCTCAAGCCATGGCTAACCGAATCCTCGGGTGCCATCCATCAATCACATACCATGGAGGAGTGTCTATTTTTTGTAAAATTATGAAGGTTAATTAATTTGGGACTGGGAATCCCATTGCCAGCTCTTTTTAAAATTATTGGATAAGCGGATGAAGCCACTAGTCCATTGGTGAAAGTTGCCCAACAAGATTGAAAGATAAACACCACATACTTCCTCATGAGCTATAAAACATTGACACAAATCAGAGATGATAAATTTTGAATTGTTTAAAGGTAGCACTCAAGCAATTTACTTTGGAATGGCAGAAAATACCATGTAGTAGGTAGGTATGGTGGACACAGATGGCATAGTTATTGGCTCAAGGATTTGGATGCACGAGAAGTATTCCCTCTCAGTACAAGGCTTAGGCTAGCAAGGCTATTTGAAGCAAACACAAGTATGAACCGGTACATCAAAACTCACATAAAAACATATTGCAAGCATTATAAGACTCTACACTGTCATCCTTGTTGCTCAAACCCTTACTAGAAAATATCTAGACTTTAGAGAGACCAATCATGCAAACCAAATTTCAACAAGCTCTATGTATTTCTTCACTAATAGGTGCAAAGTATATGATGCAAGAGCTTAAACATGATCTATAACAATTGCCAAGTATCAAATTATTCAAGACATTCTACCAATTACCACATGTAGCATTTCCCGTTTCCAACCATATAACAATTAACGAAGTAGTTTAACCTTCGCCATGAACATTATGAGTAAAGCCTAAGGACATATTTGTCCATATGCAACAGCGAAGCGTGTCTCTCTCCCACACAATGAATGCTAGGATCCAACTTTATTCAAACAAAACAAAACAAAAACATACAGACGCTCCAAGCAAAGTGCATAAGGTGTGACGGAATAAAAATATAGTTTCACTAGAGGAACCTGATAACATTGTCGATGAAGAAGGGGATGCCTTGGGCGTCCCCAAGCTTAGATGCTTGAGTCTTCTTGAAATATGCAGGGATGAACCACCGGGGCATTCCCAAGCTTAGAGCTTTCACTCTCCTTGATCATATTGTATCATCCTCCTCTCTTGATCCTTGAAAACTTCCTCCACACCAAACTCAAAACAACTCATTAGAGGGTTAGTGCATAATCAAAATTCACATGTTCAGAGGTGACATAATAATTCTTAACACTTCTGGACATTGCACAAAGCTACTGAAAGTTAATGGAACAAAGAAATCCATCAAGCATAGCAAAACAGGCAATGTGAAGTAAAAGGCAGAATCTGTCAAAACAGAATAGTCCATAAAGACGAATTTCTAAGAGGCACCAGACTTGCTCAAATGAAAATGCTCAAATTTAATGAAAGTTGCGTACATATCTGAGGATCACTCACGTAAATTGGCAGAATTTTCTGAGTTACCTACAGAGAATTCAGCCCAGATTCGTGACAGCAAGAAATCTGTTTCTGCGCAGTAATCCAAATCTAGTATGAACCTTACTATCAAAGACTTTACTTGGCACAACAATGCAACAAAATTAAGATAAGGAGAGGTTGATACAGTAGTAACAACTTCCAAGACTCAAATATAAAACAAAAGTGTTGTAGTAAAATCATGGGTTGTCTCCCATAAGCGCTTTTCTTTAACGCCTTTCAGCTAGGCGCAGAAAGTGTGTATCAAGTATTATCAAGAGATGAAACATCAACATCATTTTCACAATTTATCCCATTAGGTATCTTAGATGCTCCTTTTTCTATAGTGGTATTAAGAGCTTTATCAATTTTAGGCCTATAATAGTTTTTTGGTTTAGGCACCTTAGAGACATACATGAACTTTTGCTCCTTACCCACATAAGCTTTCTCTCTAAACTTAATAGACGAAAAAGTTGAACCCAAGGTTCCCATAGCTTCTTCAAGTTCACTAATCCTTTGGGTTTGATTATCATGAGTAGCATAAGCTTCTAGGATGGCGATTCTCTCATTAATTTCACCTAGAGATTTGTCAAGTTTATCAGTGCTATTAAGTAATTCTCCCAGTTTAGTCTCAATACATGGAAGGTTTTGCTCTATGGTTTCCAACTTTTTCATGACATCTTCAAGAGAGATTTCAATGTTAACTTCATTAACAGGTGGTATTCCAAATAGACTCTCAATAATGCAACTAGCTTCTAAAGCAGGAGTACCTAGGAAGTTACCTCCCGTGAGACAATCAAGAACATACCTATTCCAGCTAGAGATACCAACATAAAAATTCCTGAGTAGGATAGTGGTGGAGTGTTTCTTAGTGCACCTATTATGGGCATCACTAATTCTATACCAAGCATCTTTTAAACATTCTCCCCTTGTTGCTTAAACGAACAAACTTCAACTTCAGGATTACTCATTTTAGCAATAGTAAATAAAGCAAACTAGATAAAGTAAATACAAGTAACTAATTTTTTTGTGTTTTTAATATGGAGAACGCAAACAAGACAGTAAATAAAGTAAGCTAGCAACTAATTTTTTTGTGTTTTGATATAATGCAGCAAACAAAGTAGTAAATAAAATAAAGTAAGACAAAAACAAAGTAAAGAGATTGGAAGTGGAGACTCCCCTCACAGCGTGTCTTGATCTCCCCGGCAACGGCGCCAGAAAAATCTTGATGCTGACGCGCAGTTGACGTGCCCGTTGGGAATCCCAAGAGGGAGGTGTGATGCGTACACGGCAAGTTTCCCTCGGTAAGAAACCAAGGTTTATCGAACCGTAGGAGCCAAGAAGCACGTTGAAGGTTGATGGCGGCGGAGTGTAGTGTGGCGCAAAACCAGGGATTCCGGCGCCAACGTGGAACATGCACAACACAACCAAAGTACTTTGTCCCAACGTAACAGTGAGGTTGTCAATCTCACCGGCTTGCTGTAACAAAGGATTAGATGTATAGTGTGGATGATGATGTTTGCGAAAACAGTAGAACGAGTACGTAGATTGTATTCGATGTAAAAGAATGGACCGGGGTCCACGGTTCACTAGTGGTGTCTCTCCCATAAGAATAAGCATGTTGGGTGAACAAATTACGGTTGGGCAATTGACAAATAAAGAGGCATGACCATGCACATACATGTTATGATGAGTAGTGTGAGATTTAATTGGGCATTACGACAAAGTACATAGACCGCTATCCAGCATGCATCTATGCCTAAAAAGTCCACCTTCGAGGTTATCATCCGAACCCCCTCCCGTGTTAAGTTGCAAACAACAGACAATTGCATTAAGTATGGTGCGTAATGTAATCAATAAATACATCCTTAGACATAGCATTGATGTTTTATCCCTAGTGGCAACGCACATCCACAACCTTAGAACTTTGTCACTGTCCCAGATTTAATGGAGGCATGAACCCACTATCGAGCATAAATACTCCCTCTTGGAGTTACAAGCAAAAACTTGGCCAGAGCCTCTACTAGCAACGGAGAGCATGCAAGATCATAAATAACACATAGATGATAGATTGATAATCAACATAACATAGCATTCACTATTCATCGGATCCCAACAAACGCAACATGTAGCATTGCAGATAGATGATCTTGATCATGTTAGGCAGCTCACAAGATCCAACAATGATAGCACAATGAGGAGAAGACGACCATCTAGCTACTGCTATGGACCCATAGTCCAGGGATGAACTACTCACACATCACTCCGGAGGCGACCATGGCGGTGTAGAGTCCTCCGGGAGATGATTCCCCTCTCGGCAGGGTGCGGAGGCGATCTCTGAATCCCGAGATGGGATTGGCGGTGGCGGCGTCTACGGAAGGTTTTCCGTATCGTGGCTCTCGGCGGAACTATTCTCGATGAAGGCTTCTTATAGGCGAAGAGGTAGGTTTAGGGGACGCGAGGGCCACACAACAGGCCGGCGCGGCTAGGGCTGGCCGCGCGCCCTAGTGTGGCGTCGCCTCGTCGCCCCACTTCGTATCCGGTGTTCTGGAAGCTTTGTGGAAAAATAAGATCTGGGCGTTGATTTCGTCCAATTCCGAGAATATTTCCTTACTAGGATTTCAAACCAAAAACAGCAGAAAACGGCTCTTCGGCATCTCATTAATAGGTTAGTGCCGGAAAATGCATAAATATGACATAAAGTATGTATAAAACATGTAGGTATCATCAATAAAGTAGCATGGAACATAAGAAATTATCGATACGTTGGAGACGTATCACGTATCAATTTGCTTCAACAAGTTAATGCACATCCAAAAATGGCGACAAAAATAGCTCTCTCGAGAGGGGGGGGGGGGGTGGAGGATTCGACGACGTCAAGAGCACGCGGGAGAGTAACACACACACACACACACACACACACACACACACACACACACACACACACACACACTCACACATTTTAAGATATATATCACAAACATTGTATCTTTGTGAATATTTTGGTCGCCAAATATTCCCACAAGTTCATTGTTTTCGTTCCAAATGTGAACTATAAAGCTACGATTGTTTACATCCTCGCATATAAAATGCGTCGCCCACTCTTCCCGCCGATGGCATTGGCACATATGTATCATGCCTCCCTTCGAATCCACTCAAGGTTGCATCGACATCGCACAGTCAGATGCGGAGGAGGAGAATTTATCACGGCACAATAGTGGTTGGGGAGCATCATCAACCTCACGGGTCTGACTTGGAGAAGGATTATGCTCCAAAAACGGGGGACCATGCTCTAGAGGAGGAGGGGGAAGAGTTGGCCGGGATGCAGCAGGAGGACCTGGAGGAGCATATGGTGATGGAGGAGCCCATCTCGTCGGCGCGGCGGGAGGAAGAAGTTGAGAATCTTGTGGTGGAGAACTCTTTTAAGACTCTCCGCGAGGAATGGCCACGTGCATGATGTGTGCCAAGAAGAAAGGTATGAAGGTCGATCATGAAGCGGGTGCTCCGCAGTTTCCCTCCATAAAGCTTGCAAAGCTTTGGATAACCGAGCTCGCAAGACGCAGGGCCACCTAGGAAGTAGTGGCATCCAGCTCTAGCGGCCAATTCGCCGATGGTACGGAGGCATTAGGCTCCAGAGAGGGCGTCGTCATCGATGATGCAGAGACATCAGACACCATCAATGGCGTAGACGTCATCGACATCTCCTCTAGTCACCAGAAGGACTTGTAGTATAATTGTTTACGGTTTTATCAGGCCCTATATTTGTATGTAATGTGAAGCTGGAGCTGGTCTTTTTGTAACAGGAAGAGCAACCATGTTTAATTAGTGTCCATTCAATCGATGTCCAAAGATTATTGATGGTCTTTTGTAAAAGGAAAGGGAACCATGTTTGCTTACATTCCGGTCTAAACCCAACTATATTATGAACTCTTCTTCAAGATGAATTTGTTGTGACCTGCAACCAATTTACTCCATTTTATCTTCAAATAGTTGCGAACTCATGTGTGAAGCTGGTGGAGGTGCAGGTCTAACGCACTCATGTATGATGTAACGCATGCTTCCATAGCGTGAAATGGCGCGATGTAGGTGAAACGCATACCGTTTTATATATGTAAATGGGTATGAAATTGGGTCCATTTGGGCCTAGGAAACGCAACCCTATCATCGTTTCTGGGTATATAAGGACAACATGTCCCGTACGAACTCATTCCACACAGTTGCCACCCCATATTTAGGAATACACATGCCACACCTTTCTTCCTCGGAGTCACATCTGGTCGGCGAGTTGGAAACTATCTAAATTCTAGAGCCATGCTAGACTGGAACGTAGCCAGAATGCAGATAACCTCGTTGACGGATTTTCCGTCGTTTGCGCCGGCCAGACCGTGTGGTTGAACGTGATAACGCCGGTCAAGCCGGATAATCCTCGCCAGCTCGACTGTCTGCACGCGGCTCCTGCCCGGATGTATATGTTCTTTCTCATGCATTTTTATTTAAGTAGACCAAAGATCTGATGCGTAACATAATTAGCAATGTCAGGTCCATTAGAATATTTAGGATCATTGAGTTCGGTTTTTGTTGAGTCCAAAAAACAGACATGTTTTTCATTACATAAACATATACTTTTTTTTTGTCTCATTACATGCTCTCTCTAGCTCTGACTATGTCCGAGGTGAAGGCTGTGACGGCCGGATCCTGCCGCTAGTATGAGGAGTTGTGAGGGGGCATCCGACGCAGGAGCAGAGAAGGAGGCGCGCAGCTGGGTGTGGGATGACGAGGGGGAGACTGTTGGGTTGGTTTACGACTTACCGGTGGAGCCAAAGGAAGGGGCACGACGAAAGAAGTGTGATGTACTTCCTCTATTCTGATTTAATCTACATTCCAAAGAAAATGAGACAAATCAGTATTGCATTTATTAGTACTAATTAGATATATGAGCAACCAATCCAAGCTACATTGAAATAGCAACAACTAATAAAGAGAACAAAACCACTTCATTTTCAGTGTTGTTGTTGACCAAAAGCTAATATGTAGAGTATTTCATAACAAATTTTAGGCTATAATGTAGATTATTTCAAAAGGGAGGGAGTAGTGCGGTAATGGGCAGCAACAGAATAGTCTCACTTTTTAGGTGCTCCATCTGTCCGTAAATACAATGCCACATTGTTTTTCTTGTTAATTTTTTACTAATAAATTATTTAATTGAATATAAATTACATGTCATTTAAAAATATACTATTGGAAAATTCATTGAAATATCTGATGATATAGTTTTAAATGGCATCCAAGTTATATTTGATTGACACAATTATTAATCAAACTTTTCCTAGAAGTAAAGTGGTTTAGAGCACCTCCAGCCGTCTCCCCGACAAGGCCCTCAGGAGCCGGGTTTTTTATCCGGAAGGCGAAAAATGGTCCAGTCACGCCCTCGGATCCTTGTTTTCGTCCGGAGTTGGTCTTTCATCCATCCGGCGAGCTCATGTCAACCCCGCCCCCCCGGGACGCGCTCAGGGAGTCTGGAGGAAACAAAAGCGCGAAAATCATCGAGGAAAGTTCTCGCGTGCCTGGTGGCCCTGACTTATCGGCGAGAAGGCCAATCGTCGTCCTCATCGCATCGTCTTCCGCGCGCTGTAAAAGCTTGTCGCCGATCAGTCGTCGCCGCGACGCGTAGCTTCCAAGCGGCGAATTAATATCATCTCCTTGCATTCACGCCTGCTCCCCTCTATTTATCGCGGAGCTACCGCACATGCTCGCATTCACCACCTCCGTTCCACCTCTCTTCCATCTCCTCTCGTCCAAAAAACCTCGTCTCCAATGGCGGATCGTTTCCCCGACGACGGCGCGGCGAACAACGGCTTCGGTCGGCGGTCCCTCCATCAGTGGGAGGGGTGCCTGCTATTCATGGCCGGCTACCCGGCGTCACCGGACTTCCGCGCTCCTGGCGGTTGGCGGCTATGCGCGGGAGGCGTGCCAACCCCGCCGCCGTCGCAAGGCGACACCATGGACGGGAAGATTGAGGTGGACCTCGCCTCCATGAGCGACAAGCAGCGTGCCGACCCGCGTTTCTTCCTCGACAACTACGAGGCGTGGTGTAACAACCCGGAACATAGGAACATCGAAGGGTAGATTTAGAATTGGGATGTGCATTTCATCGCAAAATGAGGGAAATTTCCGCGCCTTATTTCATATAAATCTAAGAGGGATCGAGGTTCTCTCTCATTGCAATTAGGGTTAGGCAATGTGAGTATTAAGAAGTTTGACATGATATCTTTTGTAATTATTGATTTTGGGAGATGATTTGAATTGACACATCATATTGAATTTAAAACAAAAGAAGTAAAAGATAAACAAAATATATAAAGGAATTATTAATTGATAATTCAAAACACACCATAATTCAAATCATATTATAATTCAAATCATATCAAATGTATTTACATAATTCAAATCATAATATTCATACACAAATAATTCATAAGTAATTGATACAATTAAATAAGCTATAAGGAAAATTTGAGCTTTATTGATCATACACACACATACATTGTCTTTACAATATTCATCATACAAGAATTGGATGAATAATAAAACAAAATGAAAAAGAAGATTACAAAAGTTTGATCCTATACTAAAACCTAAACTACATGTCGTGGAAGGATTTGTCCTTGATCATTTCCAGCTTTGAAACTTGCAAAATAGAAAGAAGAAACTAGACAGGGGTCAAGTCAAGTGAGAAACTAGACAGGGGGGTTAAAACCAAGTGTCAAGGACACTTGGCAACGTCAAAAACCTGGCCATAACCAAGATATGCACCAGCAGACCAAACCTGAGCCACACAGAGGTTCAAGTTTCACCAAAGGTTCACACAACTCATAGAGCTGCTGTGCATCCAACAGCAAGCCAAGGTCATGGCTTAGTCACCAAGCCATGCCAGGCTTGTGTGTCACAGCCAGAGATGATCCACAGCAAGTATAAAAGGGTAGAAATCCTAGAAAAATTCACAAGTTGACCAGATAATCATTCAACCAGCAACCAGCAAGAAATAGTGCATAGTTCATTCTGTTCTTGCTCAAGAACAGCACCACCAATCACTGAAACCATTTATCCATCCAAACCAACCAACCAAAACCCAACTGAAGACATGGGGACTTAAGCAAGATCATCAGGAGCTAGGAGGAGGAGGAGGAGGGCAAGTAACAAGATCATCCAGCAACTGCTCAACAACAGTTGAGCATAACCATCTAGGAGCTGGAACAAGGTATAACAAGTACTTGGAGAGAATCCAGTGGATCCAATCCATAATTATTGCATGACACAAGGCATAAGATGAGCAGATGCTCATGGGGTTATCATCACTTGGTGTTGACCAAGGATCACTGGCAGAAATGGAGCAGCTAGAGCCCAAAACCATCTAGACACTATTCATATGCAAATAAGCAAGGATAAATGCACATATAGCACCAGTAGAGGATTTACAGGAACTAGGAGCTACCAAACACTACCTAGCAAGATCCTAGTCAAGAAAACCATCAGTTAAACCCTAGATTTGTTCACAGGCAAGCATAGTGGCATTCATATCATGTATGATACCCTACTGTGCAAGCAGAGATGAGTATCCAACAAGAACTAGACAAGTTGTGTGAGCAACCAAACAGTAGCAATGCTACTGTGGTCACATCAACCACAAATCCTGAAGGAGATATGCCCTAGAGGCAATAATAAAATGGTTATTATATATCTTTATGTTTATGATAAATGTTTATATACCATGCTATAATTGTATTAACCGAAACATTGATACATGTGTGATATGTAAACAACAAAGAGTCCCTAGTATGCCTCTTAACTAGCTTGTTGATTAATGGATGATTAGTTTCATAATCATGAACATTGGATGTTATTAATAACAAGGTTATATCATTGTATGAATGATGTAATGGACACACCCAATTAAGCGTAGCATAAGATCACGTCATTAAGTTATTTGCTATAAGCTTTCGATACATAGTTACCTAGTCCTTATGACCATGAGATCATATAAATCACTTATACCGGAAAGGTACTTTGATTACATCAAACGCCACTGCGTAAATGGGTGGTTATAAAGGTGGGATTAAGTATCCGGAAAGTATGAGTTGAGGCATATGGATCAACAGTGGGATTTGTCCGTCCCGATGACGGGTAGATATACTCTGGGCCCTCTCGGTGGAATGTCGTTAATGTCTTGCAAGCATATGAATGAGTTCATAAGAGACCACATACCATGAGTAAAGTACTTGTCGAGACGAGGTTGAACAAGGTATAGAGTGATACCGATGATCAAACCTCGGACAAGTAAAATATCGCGTGACAAAGGGAATTGGTATCGTATGTGAATGGTTCTTTCGATCACTAAAGTCATCGTTGAATATGTGGGAGCCATTATGGATCTCGAGATCCCGCTATTGGTTATTGGAGTGAGTACTCAACCATGTCCGCATAGTTCGCGAACTGTAGGGTGACACACTTAAAGTTGGATGTTGAAATGGTAGAACTTGAATATGGAATGGAGTTCGAATATTTGTTCGGAGTCCCGGATGAGATCCGGACATCACGAGGAGTTCCGGAATGGTCCAGAGAATAAGATTCATATATAGGAAGTCATTTTATAAGATTTAAAATGATCTGGAAGGTTCTATGGAAGGTTCTAGAAGGTTCTAGAAAAGTCCAGAAGAAACCACTTTGGAAGGCGGAGTCCCAAAGGGACTCCACCTCCATGGCCGGCCAACCCTAAGGGGAGGAGTCCCAAGTGGACTCCCCTAAAGGGGCGCCACCCCACATGGAAGGGGGAATCCCACCCCAAGTGGGATTCCCACCTTGGGTAGGTTTCCCTATCACATGGAAGGTTTTGGGTTCGGGTCTTATTCGGAGACTTGTAGTCCAACACTTGGGGCTTCCACCTATATAAGGAGGGCCAAGGGGAGGGGCCGGCCACCCCAACAAGCACAAGGTGGCCGCACCACCTCAAGTGGCCGGCGCCCCCTCTTCCCAAACCCTAGCGCCCCACTCCTCCACATCCCGCACGCTTAGCGAAGCTCCACGGATTTCTCCACCACCACCGACACCACGCCGTCGTGCTGCCGGATTCAAGAGGAGCTACTACTTCGCTGCCCGCTGGAAGGGGGAGGTGGATGTCGTCTTCATCAACCGAACGTGTGACCGAGTACGGAGGTGCTGCCCGTTCGTGGCACCGTGATCAAGATCTTCTACGCGCTTTTGCAAGCGGCAAGTGAACGTCTACCGCAGCAACAAGAGCCTCATCTTGTAGGCTTTGGAATCTCTTCAAGGGTGAGACTCGATAATCCCCTCGTTGCTACCGTCTTCTAGATTGCATCTTGGCTTGGATTGTGTGTTTGCGGTAGGAAAATTTTTGTTTTCTATGCAACGAATCACTAAAGTGGTATCAGAGCCAGGTCTATGCATAGATGGTTGCACGAATAGAACACAATGGTTTTGTGGGCGTTGATGCTCTTGTTATCTTTAGTTTGAGTACTTTGCATCTTTGTGGCATAGTGGGATGAAGCGGCTCGGACTAACTTTACATGACCGCGTTCATGAGACTTGTTCCTCGTTCGACATGCAACTTGTATTGCATAAGAGGCTTTGCGGGTGTCTGTCTCTCCTACTATAGTGAAGATTCAATTTACTCTTCTATTGACAACATTAGTATCAACGTTGTGGTTCATGTTCGTAGGTAGATTAGATCTCTATCGAAAACCTAAACCACGTAAAATATGCAAACCAAATTAGAGACGTCTAACTTGTTTTTGGGGTTTGGTGATGTGATATGGCCATAATGTGATGATGAATATGCATGAGATGATCATTATTGTATTGTGGCAACCGGCAGGAGCCTTATGGTTGTCTTTAAATTTCATGTTGAGTAGTATTTCAAAGTAGTTGTAATAGTTGCTACATGGAGGACAATCATGAAGACGGCGCCATTGACCTTGACGCTACGCCGAGGATGATGGAGATCATGCCCGAAGATGATGGAGATCATGTCCGTGCTTTGGAGATGAAGATCAAAGGCGCAAAGACAAAAGGGCCATATCATATCACATATGAGCGCATGTGATGTTAATCCTTTTATGCATCTTATTTTGCTTAGATCATGACGGTAGCATTATAAGATGATCCCTCACTAAAATCTCAAGATAATAAAGTGTTCATCCTTAGTAGCACCATCGCCAAGACTTGTCGTTTCGAAGCATCTCGTGATGATCGGGTGTGATAGAATCAACAAGTGCATACAACGGGTGCAAGCCAGTTTTGCACATGCGGATACTAAGGTGGCCTTGACGAGCCTAGCATGTACAGACATGGTCTCGGAACACGTGATACCGAAAGGTAGAGCATGAATCATATGGTTGATATGATGAACACTTTGAGTGTTCGCATTGAAATCACACCTTGTCTCGTGATGATCGGACTTAGGTGTGGTGGATTTGGTTCGTGTGATCACTAAGACAATTCGAGGGATATTGTTTTGAGTGGGAGTTCACCTAGATTTTTAATTATGTTGAATTAAAATTTGAACTCAATTTGTCATAAACTTAGTCTAAACTTTTGCAAATATATGTTGTAGAGATGCGTCCCCAATCAATTTTAACCAGTTCCTAGAGAAAGAAAACTTAAGAGCAACGGTAGCAACTTCACCGACTGGTTCCGTCATGTGAGGATCTTCTCTCGGCGGAAATCTGCAATTTGTGCTTGATGCACCGCTAGGTGACCCTCCTGCAGAAACTGAAACCGATGAAGTAAAAGCTGTTTACACGACTCGGAAAACTCGGTACTCTCAATTTCAGTCTGGAATCTGATCTTCAAAAACGTTTTGAGCACCACGATCCTCATGAGTTGATGAATGAGCTGAAAGCTATATTTGAGACTCATGCGGCCGTGGAATGCTATGAAGCATCGAAACATTTCTTCAGCTGTATGATGGAAGAAGGCAGCTCCGTTAGTGAGCACATGCTCGCCATGACCGGGCATGCGAAGAAACTCAGTGACTTGGGAATAGTGATTCCTAATAGTGGGGATTAATCGTGTCCTTCAATCACTGCCACCAAGTTACAAGAACTTTGTGATGAACTACAATATGCGAACATGAACAAGGAGTTACCTGAACTCTTTGGCATGCTAAAAGCTGAGATTGAGATCAAGAAAGAGCACCAAGTGTTGATGGTCAACAAGACCACCAGTTTCAAGAAACAGGGCAAGTCTAAGGGAAAATTCAAGAAGGGTGGCAAGAAAGCTGCCATGCCTCCTGTGAAACCTAAGAACGCCCTAAGCACGATCTTGAGTGCTATTCTGCAAGTAGAAGGGACACCGGAAGCATAATTGCTCCAAGTATCTGGCTGATCTGAAGAGCGACCTTGTCAAGAAGAAGAAAGAAGGTATATCTGATATACATGTTATAGATGTTTATCTCATTGGTTCTCGTTCTAGTACCTGGGTATTTGATACTGGTTCGGTTGCTCATATTTGTAACGAAACAGGAACTAAAGAATAAACGAAGACTACTAAAAGATGAAGTGACGATGCGCGTTGGAAACGGATCCAAAGTCGATGTGATCGCTGTCGGCACACTTCCTCTACATCTACCTTCGGGATTAGTTTTAAGCCTAAATAATTATTATTTTGTACCCGCGTTGAGCATGAACATTATATCTGGATCTTGTTTAATGCAAGACGGTTATTCATTCAAATCTGAGAATAATGGTTGTTCTATTTTTATGAATAATATCTTTTATGGTCGAGCACCTGAAAAGAATGGCTTATTTCTGTTACATCTCGATAGTAGTGATACGCATATACATAACATTGATGCTAAGCGAATTAAATTGAATGATAATTCTACTTATATGTGGCACTGTCGTCTTGGTCATATTGGAGTGAAACGCATGAAGAAACTCCATACCGATGGATTACTTGAATCACTTGACTTTGACTCACTTGATAGATGCGAAGCATGTCTAATGGGAAAAATGACTAAGACTCCATTTTCTGGTATGATGGAGCGAGCTGACTTATTGGAAATCATACATACCGATGTGTGCGGACCAATGAGAGTAGCATCGCGCGGTGGTTATCGTTATGTTCTAACTTTCACAGATGATCTGAGTAGATATGGTATATCTATTTCATGAAACATAAATCCGAAACTTTCGAGAAGTTTAAGGAATTCCAAAGTGAAGTAGAAAATCAACGTAACAAGAAGATTAAATTTCTACGATCTGATCGTGGAGGTGAATATCTGAGTTATGAGTTTGGCATGCATTTAAAGAAATGCGGAATACTTTCAATGACACCGAACAAAACGTGTGTCTGAACGTCGTAATCGAACTCTCTTAGATATGGTTCGTTCTATGATGTCTCTTACTGATTTGCCGTTATCATTTTGGAGCTATGCATTAGAGACAGCCGCATTCACTTTAAATAGAGCACCATCAAAATCCGTAGAAACGACACCGTATGAATTATGGTTTAATAAGAAACCTAAGTGTCGTTCCTTAAAGTTTGGGGTTGCGAAGCCTATGTAAAGAAGTTACAACCGGACAAGCTAGAACCCAAAGCGGAAAAATGCGTCTTCATTGGATACCCTAAGGAAACTATAGGGTACACTTTCTATCACAGATCCGAAGGCAAAATCTTTGTTGCTAAGAACGGAACCTTTCTTGAGAAAGAATTTCTCACTAAAGAAGTGACTGGAAGAAAAGTAGAACTCGATGAGATTGATGAATCTATACTCGTTGATCGAGTAGCGCAGTCGGAAATTGTACCTGTACCGCCTACACCGGCAACAGAGGAAGCTAATGATAATGATCATGAAACTTGAACGAGGAAACTACTGAACCTCGCAGATCGACAAGGGAACGTACCACTCTGATTGGTATGATCCTTGTCTAAATGTCATGATTGTGGATAACAATGATGAGGACCTGCGACGTATGAAGAAGCGATGATGAGCCCAGATTCCAACAAATGGCAAGAAGCCATGAAATCTGAAATGGGATCCATGTATGATAACAAAGTGTTGACTTTGGTAGACTTACTGATAGCCGCAAGGCTGTCGAGAATAAATGGATCTTCAAAAGAAAAACAGATGCTGATGGTAATATTACTGTCTATAAAGCTCGACTTGTCGCAAAGGGTTTTGACAAATTCAAGGAGTTGACTACGATGAGACTTTCTCACCTGTAGCGAAGCTAAAATCTGTGAGGATTTTGTTAGCAATAGCTGCATTTTTCGATTATGAGATTTGGCAGATGGATGTCAAAACGGCGTTCCTTAATGGAGACATTGAGGAAGAGTTGTATATGGTACAACCCAAAGGTTTTGTCGATCCTAAAAATGCGACAAAGTATGCAAACTTCAGCGTTCAATCTATGGACTAAAGCAAGCATCAAGAAGTTGGCCGACGCTTTGATAAGGTGATCAAAGACTTCGGGTTTATACGTGTCATGGAGAGGCCTGTATTTACAAGAAAGTGAGTGGGAGCTCTGTAGCATTCCCGATATTATATGTAGATGACATATTATTGATTGGGAATGATATAGAACTATTAAGCAGTGTAAAAGGTTATTTGAATAATAGTTTTTCAATGAAAGACCTTGGTGAAGCATCGTATATATTAGGCATCAAGATTTATAGAGATAGATCAAGACGCCTAATAGGGCTATCACAGAGTACATACCTGGACAAGATTCTAAAGAAGTTTAGAATGGACGAAAGTAAGAAAGGGTTCTTACCGATGTTACAGGAAAGGTCTTGAGTAAGACTCAAGGACCGGCTACGGCAGAAGAAAGAGAAAGGATGAGTAATATCCCCTATGCCTCGGCAGGATCTATCATGTATGCCATGCTATGTACTAGACCGGATATAGCACATCTTGTTAGTTTGACTAGCAGATATCAAAGTGATCCAGAAATGGAACACTAGACAGTGGTCAAGAATATCCTGAAGTACTTGAAAAGAACTAAGGATATGTTTCTTTGTTATGGAGGTGACCAAGAGCTCGTTGTAAGCGGTTACACCGATGCAAGTTGGAACACTGATCCTGATGACTTTAAGTCAGTCTGGGTACGTGTTTATATTGAATGGTGCTGCAAAGTGGGCAAGCTCGAAGCGGTGCACGGTGGCGAAGTCTTCAACAGAATCGGAGTACATAGCGAGGCTTCATCGAAGCGGTATGGATGAAGAGGTTCATTGTAGAGCTCGGTGTGGTTCCTAGTGCATTGGACCCACTAGTCATATCTTGTGACAACATGGGTGCCATCGCCAATGCACAAGAACCAAGGTCACACAAGAGGCTGAAGCATATCAAGCTACGTTGCCACTCGATTCGCGAGTACATCGAAGATGGAGAAGTAAAGATTTGCAACACATGATCTGAATGTAGCAGATTCGTTGACTAAAGCTCTCCCTAGGGCAAAGCATGACCAACACGAGAATGCCATGGGTGTTAGGTACCTTCGAGTGTAATCTAGATTATTGACTCTAGTGCAAGTGGGAGTGAAGGAGATATGCCCTAGAGGCAATAATAAAGTGGTTATTATATATCTTTATGTTTATGATAAATTATATACCATGCTATAATTGTATTAACCGAAACATTGATACATGTGTGATATGTAAACAACAAAGAGTCCCTAGTATGCCTCTTAACTAGCTTGTTGATTAATGGATGATTAGCTTCATAATCATGAACATTGGATGTTATTAATAACAAGGTTATATCATTGTATAAATGATGTAATGGACACACCCAATTAAGCGTAGCATAAGATCACGTCATTAAGTTATTTTCTATAAGCTTTCGATACATAGTTACCTAGTCCTTATGACCATGAGATCATATAAATCACTTATACCGGAAAGGTACTTTGATTACATCAAACGCCAGCGTAAATGGGTGGTTATAAAGGTGGGATTAAGTATCCGAAAGTATGAGTTGAGGCATATGGATCAACAGTGGGATTTGTCCATCCCGATGACGGATAGATATACTCTGGGCCCTCTCGGTGGAATGTCGTCTAATGTCTTGCAAGAATATGAATGAGTTCATAAGAGACCACATACCACGGTACGAGTAAAGAGTACTTGTCAAGACGAGGTTGAACAAGGTATAGAGTGATACCGATGATCAAACCTCGGACAAGTAAAATATCGCGTGACAAAGGGAATTGGTATCGTATGTGAATGGTTCTTTCGATCACTAAAGTCATCGTTGAATATGTTGGAGCCATTATGGATCTCCAGATCCCGCTATTGGTTATTGGTCGGAGTGAGTACTCAACCATCTGCATAGTTCGCGAACCGTAGGGTGACACACTTAAAGTTGGATGTTGAAATGGTAGAACTTGAATATGGAATGGAGTTCAAATATTTGTTCGGAGTCCCGGATGAGATCCCGGACATCACGAGGAGTTCCGGAATGGTCCGGAGAATAAGATTCATATATAGGAAGTCATTTTATAAGATTTAAAATGATCCGGAAGGTTCTATGGAAGGTTCTAGAAGGTTCTAGAAAAGTCCGGAAGAAACCACTTTGGAAGGCGGAGTCCCAAAGGGACTCCACCTCCATGGCCGGCCAACCCTAAGGGGAGGAGTCCCAAGTGGACTCCCTAGGGGGCCGGCCACCCTCCCACATGGAAGGGGGAATCCCACCCAAGTGGGATTCCGACCTTGGGTAGGTTTCCATATCACATGGAAGGTTTTGGGTTCGGGTCTTATTCGGAGACTTGTAGTCCAACACTTGGGGCTTCCACCTATAGGCCAAGGGGAGGGGGCCGGCCACCCCAACATGCACAAGGTGGCCGCACCACCTCAAGTGGCCGGCGCCCCCCTCTCCCCAAACCCTAGCCGCCCCACTCCTCCACATCCCGCACGCTTAGCGAAGCTCGCCGGATTTCTCCACCACCACCAACACCACGCCGTCGTGCTGCCGGATTCAAGAGGAGCTACTACTTCCGCTGCCGCTGGACGGGGAGGTGGACGTCGTCTTCATCAACAACCGAACGTGTGACCGAGTACGGAGGTGCTGCCCGTTCGTGGCGCCGTGATCAAGATCTTCTACGCGCTTTGCAAGCGGCAAGTGAACGTCTACCGCAGCAACAAGAGCCTCATCTTGTAGACTTTGGAATCTCTTCAAGGGTGAGACTCGATAATCCCCTCGTTGCTACCGTCTTCTAGATTGCATCTTGGCTTGGATTGTGTGTTTGCGGTAGGAAAATTTTTGTTTTCTATGCAACGAATCACTACAAATCCATCCATTTAACCAAGATTATAAGTCATCACTATCCAGAAATGGATTCAGACTTTAATTATCTCCAAATTGATCATGGAGATATCAAATCATGCACATCAATGTATATAATCAAAACTGCATAAGAAGTTTATTCACAATTAATTCATCAAGGAATGAATATACAGTAATCCATGCATGAACAATGGAATAGCATCACTGAGAGGCAACAGCAGCATGCACCATTGCATCCTAGCCATTGGATTTTGTCCAATGAGCTATGGACAGCAACAACAGCACACACATATACACTTGAGCATCATTAACAAGCATAAGTCACAGAAGAAGCTAGCACAAGCCACTCAAATAGCAAAGGATTTAACCAGTAATTAGCCACTGGCATTTGATTGATCAAATGGATCAATTAGATCAAGTCCTAGGCATAGCAAAGCATCACAGGCATGCAATGATCCAAAAATTGGATAAATTGAAGCAAACACATGGCACAGGTGAGCATCACTGGCACCACGAGTGTTAGTAGTGCTAACCTAGGTCAACAGTAGGCCATTAGCAAGAATTTGCACAACACAAGTGTCAACACCTGGATTTTTAAGTCCAGATTCCTATTATGCCATACATCGCAATCCCAGGAAGATTGTTGTTGCGAGACATAATAGTCGATATCATAAGTCATCATTCATTACAAACCATAATCGTCTTACGAATTCATATCACATGATCCAATATTACACAAATATTTGATCTAATGATCAACGAACACATTACATAGCGGAAGCGTAATAGAAGGGGACTATCTCGTCCACAGGAAAACGCTTGACGTCAGAAGAACTCCTAGTTGTCGTAGACGTCCTGTTGGCCGTCATCTTGATACTGTTGTTCCTCTTCATAGTCTGGCTATTGGAATAGCCAGGGACACAGCCGTGAGGACTTTAAAGTACTCGCAAACTAATACTAGTGTAAGTACTATCAATTTTTGTAAGGGGGTACTAAGCTCTAGTTTCTTTTGCATAAAGCCAATTTTAGTTCACAAGCATTTGATAAAAGACTCTTCATGTGCTAACTAACTCAAGTGGGAACATTGGTGTCATTCCCACAACTCAGTTGTGATTCAAGTCAAGTCACCAGTCAATTCATCAACCCTTTTCAAGAAACATCTGACACCGGAAACGGTATGGCCTTTCCAACCGTCCGTAACCGTGGACACGGCTATTCGAATAGATTTACACTCTGCATAGGTTGCACACTTGTGCCACAACATTTGATTACATCCGTCAGGGATAGCCCTGAATCATCGTAACTCAGTACGCGGATCATCAACCCTAACCTTTCACTTACATACCCTAGTATAGGTACCTCTCCCCATGAACTTGGCCCCCCAGTGAAGACAAACGTCGCACTGGAACGCACAGGGCTTGGCCGTACATTCACCTCATTTCACATCATTTCACTTTCAACGGAGGCAGCCTCGGCATAACCCCTATGATGCTTGTTCTGAGGGAACCCATAGTAAGATGTATAAACTTCCAGTTAAGCCCTACCCATAATCAGGTATTGTGGGGATACTCAAAATTGGAAAGGTATCGCATCCCAACCCAACATCAGTTTTTATCAAAATTCACCACATCATTCAAGTCATATTCACCTTCAAAGATCTTTCAATAGAATGACTCATCATTCCAAGGTTTTCGAAGTCATTTCAAATCACAAGTTCCCATCTAGAGTAGTCAATTTTATTTGTTAGCACTAGCACTAGTCATGAGGGGTGCTATCTAGCTTATCAAGCTTTGAGGCTAACTTTGCTACTCTTGTAACACTCTATACTTAGACCAAAGTTAACTATAAAAGTAACCTTTGATTATCAAAGTAAAAGCTTGTAAGGTAAAACCTTGGGATGGGATCATTGCACATAAAGTAAAAGTAATGTTGCCTTGCTCAAATAGAGCTTTGTACTTGCAAGAATATTAGCTTGCCTTGGTTGGTGTACTGATCAAAGTGGTCTTCCTCTTCCTGGAAGTAGACCTCCTCCTCCTGGTACTCCTCGGTACTAGCGTCTAAAAACGGGTACGAGATAACAATCACTAAACAAGGTTGAAGAGCTAGACTAAGCACACCAAGGGGTTCACACAAATTATTCTAGCATCATCACATACATAACATGTGGGTTGAATTTGTTTTCTTAATTTAAGAAAAATAATTTCCTCTTATTACAATTATTAACTAGTGCTTCTCTTTAGTTCTTTGAGGAAATAAATTCCTCTCATTGAATCTTGTTAAGATTTAATTTCCTCCAACAAATCATGCATGAATCCATGTTGACCAAGGTCAACCATTCCTCATTATCATTTGGGGGAAAATGATTTAAATGAGGTAAAGTACCTCATGCAATTTAACACTACCTTAACCATACTTTAATATCATCAAGTAATTCAAAATGAGAGTTGGTATACCATTGTCACTACCTCATGTTGAGTTACTTAAGGCAAGCTTTAAGTGAGAGAAACCTCTCATAAGATTTAAATAATAGTTTTGGACAATATCAAAGTACTAGAAATAGCCATAGAGCCAATATTCAAGCTAGACCATGATCACACAAATTAACCATGGGATAATTTTACATAAACATGTAGAGTAGGTGAAATGTGATTTATGAGAGTTGGAATCAACTCAAAAGCCTTTTTGGTTGATTTTTAATAATTGTTTGAAGTTGCAAAAATCCCTGCCTTGTTATTTTTTTCACATTAATTCTACAAGGAAACTCATGATGAGACCAGTGGGGTTGGATAGATCTTTTCCCTAGCTTTCCAACCATACCAAATTCATCAAATTTGGCCCAGGGGATTTGATTATATTCAATTTTTAAAATGGAACCAGTAAGCAATTTGAAATAAATCAATTTAAACGAATTTGAATTCGTGGGCCAGCGCTGGAAAAGAAATGGGCCGAACGGTTCAAACAGGGAATTCCAGTCCACCACGCGTCTCGCACGCGTGGGCTGTCTGACGAGGTGGGCTCCACCCGTCAGCCTCTCTTCAAACGCGGAAGGGTATGTTTTAAAGGTGGTCGTCGGATTAGAACGCGATCGAGCGGCTGAAGCTCGTCGCCATCTCCGGCGAGAAGAGGTCACTGGAGCGGCGAGGCTAGGGGGTGGGAGGCTCACCAGCGGCGCGGCGAGGGTTAGCAGTGTGCGTGGTGAAGTTGTCAACGACGGCGAGTCGCCTGGTACCAGCGGCGCTTCCTGGGGAGGCTCCAATCGACGGCGGCGTCTGCGGTGGCTTAACGGCTCCGGCGATGAAATTGAGTGGCTACAGCGGCTAATCGAGAAGGGGAGGGGGTCGAGGAGGTTGAGGGAGATGAGGGGAGCGAGGTGGTGTGGAGAATTAAGCGAGGGGAGCTCCCCTTTTATAATGGCGGAGCGAGGCCGTGGGCTGCGGCGAGGTCGACAATGGCGTGAGGGCTACAGGTCGCTATCAAGCTAGGGGAGGGCGCAGCGTTGTTCAGCACGTCCTGGTGTTCCTCTTGGCAGCAACGGCGAGGTTGGGCGGTGCCAAACTTTGTCAGGAGCGTGTGATGTACTGCGCGGCCGTGGCGGGATTCATTTTCGTCTCCGACGACGGCGGGCGCGGGTCGGCGACGAGGAGGTGTCTGCGATGTTCCTGGTACAGTGGTGCATCACAGGGCAGAAGAGGGGGTCCAGGCGAGGGCTGGAGCAGCTACGCGACACGGTGGTCTGCCGCGCTCCAGTGTGCACGCATCAACGTGGCCGTGCACACTTTGGCAACCCTGGGCATCGTGGGCGCATGCCTGTATGGGCCGTGTCGTGCTCCATTCGACCAACGGAGAGTACCAGCGCGCTCAGGGGACCAAGGTGGAGCAGAATGGCATGGTGGGCAAGGCTAGAGTGGAGAGGGGCTAGGGTTAGCAAGTTTGCATGTGACAGGTGGCCGGCATGGCATGGCATTGCCATGTATGCCCTTCCCTAGGGGTGCAATGCAGTGGCTTAGGGCTAGAGGGGACCAGGGGACAAGGAGAAAACAAGTGGTGCTCAAAGTTTTGCCAAACACTATTTGAAATAGTGAATTTAGATTTTGTTTGATTTTGCTCACCAAGTGTTTGATGTAATGGCCGCATGAAATGCAATTTGAAAACTTTGAATGAAACTTGTTGGACTTGCTACATGTGATCAAAGTCACACAATGGTGGTGGTGGTTTTCAAAATTAACAAGTTTTGTGAAATTTCAATTTTGACACTAACTAGAATCTGTTAAAAAGTTCCAACTTTGTTTGGGCATAACTTTTGATCCAGGATCAATTTGCAGGGGTGGTCTTTACCAAAATTGTTCACCTTGATGTGTTCTTGGATGAGGTGCAAAGAGTTGGCATTGTTGGGTTTGAAAAACTCTTAATACAGAGGCTCAAAGTAGGCATCAGGTTAAAAATGGCAGATTTGACCATTAGTGCATGTGAGCACAATTTGGTTTCAAATTTGATTTGATTTGAGTTTATTTGATTCCAAAAGTGTTAATAAGTGTTTAGTAACATTCTCTAACTAATGGTGCAAGCCAAAATGGTCTAGATTGAAGATTTTTAAAAATGGCCATAGACATATGTGATGGTTTTGTGAATTTTCCATTTTCTTTATTTTCTCCGTTTTTGGATTTGCTTTGTGATCTTCAAAGGATCAACTTAGGGTTTTAGATGTTAAGCATCATCACACAAACAAACATCATGGCATTCACACCAAAAACTAAACAGGAGTACTATGCATAGCACATGTGTTAAGAAATTTTTTTGTTGGTTCTAAAATTTGAGTAATTAAACTTCTTCTTCTTCATTGATTTGAAATTTGGGATGTTACAAACCCTTCCCCCTTACAAAAGATCTCGTCCCGAGATCATAAAGAAAACTAGGTACTAAAGAGATATGGGAATTCCTTCTTCATCGAGTCTTCTCGCTCCCAAGTGGCTTCTTCTTCGGTATGGTTGCTCCATTGTATCTTCAGGAACTTGATGCTTCTGGTGCAAGTGGTTCTGAAAGCTTCTTCTAGGATGCGAATAGGCACTTCGCGATACGTTAAGTCCTTGTTGATATCCACCGATCTGTGATCAATATTCTTGAAAACTTCGGTCTTCTCTGGCACTTCTAGACACTTCCGGAGTAGTGAGATGTGAAACACATTGTGCACAGCCGACATTTCTTCCGGCAGTTCCAGTTGATAAGATACTTCTCCTCGGCGGCTCAGAACTTTGAAGGGTACAACATATCGGGGTGCAAGCTTTCCTCTAAGCTGGAATCTTTGCATTCCCTTAAGGGGGGTACTTTGAGATAGACAAAATCTCCGATCTCGAAGGTCATCTCTCGGCGTCTCTTGTCGGCGTAACTCTTCTGTCTTGATTGCGCAGTCTTGAGATATTCGCGGATCTTGTGCACCTTCTCCTCAGCTTCTCTAAGAACATCTTGTCCAAAGACTTGGCTCTCTCCGACTTCCGACCAATTCAGAGGGGTACGGCACTTCCTTCCGTACAGGGCTTCAAAGGAGACCATTTGTAAATTGGCTTGGTGCTTGTTGTACGAGAATTCAAGTAAGGCAGGCGGTCTTCCCACTTAGATCCATATTCCAGTACAGCTCTCAACATGTCTTCGAGTATCGGTTGACTCTTTCGTCTGTCCATCGGTTTGCGGGTGATATGCGGTGCTGAAATTCGCCGGGTTCCTAGTCCTTCATGTACTTTCCAGAATCTAGAGGTGAATTGGGATCCTCTATCGACACAATTGACTTCGGGGTTCCGTGCGGGCGACTATTCTGGAGATGTGTAACTCAGCTAGCTTTGGGCCTTGGTATGTGGTTTTGACGGGGATAAAATGGGCTACCTTGGTTAATCTATCGACCACTACCCAAATAGAATCATTTCCTTTGCTTGATTTGGGCAAACCAGTGATAAAGTCCATTCCTACTGAGTCCCACTTCCATTCCGGAATCAAGTGGTGCATCCTGCGGTCGCTGATGTTCCTCCTTGACTCTCTGACAGATATCACACTTGGAGATGTAGCTTCCAATTTCTCTCTTCATTCCATGCCACCAGAATTGTTCCTTCAAATCTTGATACATCTTGGTCCCTCCGGGATGAATGGAGTAAAGGGTGTCATGGGCTTCTTTCAGGATGACCTGCTTCAACTCTGAGTCCAATGGTACACAAAGGCGTCCGTTGTACCAAAGAACTTCTGCTTCATCTTCGGTGAATCCAGGTGCTTTCCCTGCAGCTATTTGGCTCTTGATTCCATTGATACTAGCATTTCCCTTTTGGGCTTCTTTGATCTGGTAATCAAGGTGGGTTGAAGCTCTATGCTGGCTAGGAATCCTTCACTAACTAGTTCAAGTCTAAACTGCTCAAACTCTTGAAATAGGCTGGGTTGCTCTTCTGCGATCATGGAATTCAACTGACACGGCAGTCTACTCAGGGCATCCGCTACCACATTGGCCTTGCCGGGTGGTAGTGAATTTCCATATCATAATCCTTGATTAATTCTATCCATCTTCTTTGCCTCATATTCAGCTCCTTCTGGGTAAAGATGTATTTCAGGCTCTTGTGATCCGAATAGATCTCGCATCGATTACCCATGAGGTAATGACGCCAAACTTTCAAGGCTAAGACTACGGCTACAAGCTCTAAGTCATGGGTTGGGTAATTCTTCTCATGTTGCTTCAGTTGTCTTGACAGGTATGATATCACCTTGCTTTCTTGCATCAACACACATCCAAGACCAATCTTGGAGGCGTCGCAGTAGACGTCAAAGGGCTTGGTGATGTCCGGCATGATCAATATTGGGGTGGAGGTCAATCTGCTCTTGAGCTGCTGGAAACTTTCTTCACATTTGTCAGTCCATTCAAACTTCTTGTCCTTCTTCAACAGTTGGGTCATTGGTCTTGCTATGCTTGAAAAGCCTTCCACAAATCTGCGGTAATATCCGACTAATCCAAGAAAAGCGCGGACCTCGGTCTGGGTGGTTGGGGCTTGCCATTCTGTAACGGTCTTGATCTTGGCGGGATCTACGGCAATTCCTTCTGCAGGCAAGATATGTCCCAGGAATCCTACTTCCTTCAACCAAAACTCACATTTGCTGAACTTGGCATACAACTTGTGTTGTCTAAGGGTTTCTAGGATAATCTCCAAATGTTGCTCATGTTCCTCTTCGGATTTGGAGTAGATAAGGATGTCGTCGATGAAGACAACGACAAACTTATCCAAAAAGTTCATGACGATCTTATTCATGAGGTTCATGAAAGAAGCGGGGGCATTGGTTAATCCAAACGACATGACGTTGTACTCATACAACCCATATCTGGTGGTGAAGGCAGTCTTTGGGATATCTGTGGCACGAATCTTCAATTGATGATAACCAGTCCTAAGATCAATCTTAGAGAACACTTTAGCACCAGTCAACTGGTCAAACAGGTCTTCTATCTTGGGTAAGGGGTATTTGTTCTTGATGGTGACGTTGTTAAGCTTACGGTAATCCGTACATAAACGAGTCGCACCATCCTTCTTGTCCACAAACAAAACTGGTGATCTCCAGGGTGATGCACTTGGTTGAATCAAACCTTTGGCTAACATATCATCCAATTGCTTCTTCAGCTCCACTAGTTCCGTCGGGTTCATACTATAGGCTCTCTGGGCTATAGGTCCGGTTCCATGGATTAACTCAATGATAAACTCGATATCCCGATCTGGTGGCATACCGGGTAGATCATCAGGAAACACATCAGGGTATCGACAAACGACCCTGATCTGATCCAGAGTTGGCTTGGCTACACTTTGGATGCAAGTAAACTTTCTGGGCAGCCTTTCAGATACGTGTTCTACTAACACACCGGTGCCACTAGTCATGGTGATGGCTTTCTTGGCACAGTCAATCAATCCATGGTGTTTCGACATCCAATCCATACCTAGTACTACTTCCAAACCTTTTGTTCCCAGAACAATCAAATTGGCATAAAAGACTACTTCATGTATTCTGATAGGCACATCTTTGCAAACCTTTCTAGCTTTGGTGGTTGAACCAGGGATTTGAACTATCATGACATGCTTCAAGCGATGGGTTGAATTTTACTAGTGCATGCAAAATCTTCGGTGACAAACGAATGCGATGCTCAGAATCAAACAACACTCTTGCAGGTGCGAGTTAACAGAAAACATACCTAGTACAACATCTGGTGCTTCTTGGGCTTTGCATTCATGTGGAAGAGGCGGCCGTTGCGGTTGTTGGGGTTGTTGGGGGTGAACTTTCTGCCGGTGGAGACACGGCGTTGCTGCTAAGTTGTTGCAGCGGTGTTGGGGGCAGTCTTGGCTAACCTTTTGGGACACTTGTTGGCGTAGTGACCCACAATTCCACATTCATAACAAGTGATGGTGGACTTGTCTTTGGGGGCGACGGGGACAGCGTTGCTCCCAGTCCTTGGAGCAGTGTTGGTGTTGTTGTTGTTGGGGGCTCTTGTCGGGGCGCGGTTGAAGTTGTTGTTGTTGTAGTTGGTGTGGCCTCCTAGCCTGTGGTGTCCTCCACTCCGGTTCTGAAAACCCGGACGTGAAGTCTGCATCTGGGGCTTGTTGTTTCTTGGGGCAAAACCTCCGCTTGAGCTGGGGTGATACCTTGGGGCATTGCTGGGCCCACTCTGGTGCATCATGCGGCGTTTGCGGTTCTCGTTTGCTTGGTTGAGCTTGCCCTCCATCTGGATGGCGAAGTCCACCAAGGCTTCAAGGTCGGCAAAGGGGATGTTGACTAGCACAGTCTGCATCTCGTCATGCAGTCCGTTCAGGAATCTCTCCTGCCTCTTCTCTGTGGTGTCGGTCTCGTCGGGGGCATACCTTGACAGTGTGAGGAACCTGTCGCGGTATTCTACCACCGACATCCTACCTTGCTTGAGTTCTCGGAACTCGTCCCTCATCTTCTTGATTAGAACCGGGGGCACGTGATACTTGCTGAACTTGAGCTTGAAGTCTGCCCAAGTCATGATCTGTCCAGCGTTCATGGCACGGGTGCTGGTCCACCAAGCTCGGGCTGGTCCTGCAAGGTAATGAGTAGCAAACAGGACCTTCTCTGTGGCTTCGACTCCCGCTACTTTAAGTTGTTCTCCATGGTCTGGAGCCAGTCATCAGCATCGAGTGGCTCTTCGGGTTTGCTAAACATGGGAGCGTTGGTGTTCTTGAAGTTCTTGAGTTTTGATCCGGGGTGATCATGGTTTCCATGGCCTTGGTTAGTGAGGTGTTGCAGTGCAGCTATGTTGGCCTGTCTTTCAGCTCTTTCATTCTCTCGGTCTGCCATCAGGGTCTGCAGCAGTTGCATCATGGCATCTTGGCTGTTGTTGCGATTGGGAGGGGCCATCTGAACATAGAGAAAGATCATGAGATAAGAGGGAATTTTCTATGGCTTATTTTGGGTAAGTTCATAAATTTAACATTTGAATTCTTTTGAGATAAAACACAAACACACATTCATTCATTCAACATCACATATTACAAGCTAACACATCCATGGTTTTAAGAACCATTTACTCGCGCTACGATACAAGTGACGGGATACAAACTCACACCTACTCCAGTGATCAAGTGCAACTACTCTTCTTCATCCACATCGATCTGGATGAAGTCATCCTCTCCGGCCTCCAGAAACTCGTAGCCCTCAACATCAGTGTTCTCGTCTTCCTCGAAGTCATCGTCATCACTCAGGAAGGCTCCTCCTCCCTGAAGGTCTTCACCATCCTCTTCCATCTCCCTCAGCTGGTCCTCTTGGGCCTTGACAGTTGCCTCCAAGGAGACTATCTTTGCGCGAAGACGTGCGATGGTAGCGTCCTTCTTGGCAGAGTACTGGCGGAGTGACTTGCGGTCCTTGGCCAGCATCTTGATGGCCTCGCCCTGCTGAGTTATGTAGACGTGAGTCTGGTTGGCGTACACACGGGCGTTGTCCAGCTCCTTCTGAGTGTTGTGTAACATGAAGTCCAGATGCTCCACGTGGTGCTTCAGCTCGGGGTGGGACTGCAGGTCCATGGGTCCTCCAATGGAGTCGCGCCTTGCGAGGTGAGCAAAGCGAGACGCGAGGATCGCCACCACATTCTGCCCGCACAGACGGGCAAGTGCTTCCTGCAGACCACGAACGAGTCCGTCCATCCAGTTGCTTTCCCTGAAGGAAAAGAGGATCCTCTCCGAAGTAGGAGGCTCCATCTTGCCCCTCAGATCAGCGGTGATGATCCACTGAAGTTCCCCTCCGGACTGGTCGTTGAATTCGACTCCGTGGAACTCAGGGTGAGGGCGTCCAAGCAAATCCGATAGGTCATTGAGGTCCCTTTCGAAGATCAGACTCTCGCCATTCCCCAGCTGGTAAAACTTGGTGTTGATTGGCTCCATCTGAAAGGGAATTGGATGAGTAAGTTAGAGAAGTGTCTCAAAATTTTAGGTAGAATCATAAGGAAGAGCATGACTTATCAATTTGAAAAGATCTCAAGGAAAAGAGAGGGAATAATTTTGTTAGATATATTCACTTCATTTTCTTTTGAAACTAAGTTTTCCAGAACGTCCATTCTAACTAGGGTCTCCTAAGGTCAAACAATGGCTCTGATACCAACTTGTCAACACCCGGATTTTTAAGTCCAGATGCCTATTATGCCATACATCGCAATCCCAGGAAGATTGTTGTTGCGAGACATAACAGTCGATACCATAAGTCATCATTCATTACAAACCATAATCGTCTTACGAACTCAGATCACATGATCCAATATTACACAAATAGTTGATCTAATGATCAACGAACACATTACATAGCGGAAGCGTAATAGAAGGGGACTATCTAGTCCACAGGCCAACGCTTGACGTCAGAAGAACTCCTAGTTGTCGTAGACGTCCTGCTGGCCGTCATCTTGATACTGTTGTTCCTCTTAATAGTCTGGCCATTGGAATAGCCAGGGACACAGCCGTGAGTACTTTAAAGTACTCGCAAACTAATACTAGTGTAAGTACTATCAATTTTTGTAAGGGGGTGCTAAGCTCTAGTTTCTTTTGCATAAAGCCAATTTTAGTTCACAAGCATTTGATAAAAGACTCTTCATGTGCTAACTAACTCAAGTGGGAACATTGGTGTCATTCCCACAACTCAGTTGTGATTCAAGTCAAGTCACCAGTCAATTCATCAACCCTTTTCAAGAAACATCTGACACCGGAAACGGTATGGCCTTTCCAACCGTCCGTAACCGTGGATACGGCTATTCGAATAGATTTACACACTGCAGAGCTTGCACACTTGTGCCACAACATTTGATTACATCCGTCAGGGATAGCCCTGAATCATCGTAACTCAGTACGCGGATCATCAACCCTAACATTTCACTTACATACCCTAGTATAGGTACCTCTCCCCATGAGCTTGGCCCCCCAGTGAAGACAAACCGTCAGGAACTGCACAGGGCTTGGGCCATACATTCACCTCATTTCACATCATTTCACTTTCAACGGAGGCAGCTTCGGCATAACCCCTATGATGCTTGTTCAGAGGGAACCCATACTAAGATGTATAAACTTCCAGTTAAGCCCTACCCATAATCAGGTATTGTGGGGGTACTCAAAATTGGAAAGGTATCGCATCCCAACCCAACATCAGTTTTTATCAAAATTCACCACATCATTCAAGTCATATTCACCTTCAAAGATCTTTCAATATAATGACTCATCATTCCAAGGTTTTCAAAGTCATTTCAAATCACAAGTTCCCATCTTCGGTAGTCAATTTTATTTGTTAGCACTAGCACATCCTGGCGGTCCTCTTGGAGGCAACGGCGAGGTTGGGAGGTACCAAACTTTTTCGGGCGCGTGCGATGTACTGCTCGGCCGTGGCAGGATTCGTTTTCGTCTCCGGTGACGGCGGGCGCGGGTCGGCGACAAGGAGGTGTCTGCTATGTTCCTGGTACAGTGGTGCGTCACAGGGCAGAAGAGGGGGTCCAGGCGAGGGCTGGAGCAGCTGCGCGACACGGCGCTCCGGTGTGCACGCGTCGACGTGGCCGTGCACACTTTGGCAACCCTGGGCGTCCTGGGCGCATGCCTGTCTGGGCTGTGTCGTGCTCCATTCGATCAACGGCGAGTACCAGCGCGCTCAGGGGACCAAGGTGGAGCAGAATGGCATGGTGGGCAAGGCTAGAGTGGAGAGGGGCTAGGGTTAGCAAGTTTTCATGTGAGAATTGGCCGGCATGGCATGGCATTGCCATGTCTGCCCTTCCCTTGGGGTGCAATGCAGTGGCTTAGGGTTAGAGGGGACAAGGGGACAAGGATAAAACAAGTGGTGCTCAAAGTTTGTCCAAACACTATTTGAAATAGTGAATTTTGTTTTTGTTTGATTTTTCTCCCAAGTGTTTGATGTAATGGCCGCATGAAATGCAATTTGAAAATTTTGAATGAAACTTGTTGGACTTGATACATGTGATCAAAGTCACACAATGGTGGTGGTGGTTTTCAAAATTAACATGTTTTGTGAAATTTCAATTTTGACACTAACTAGAATCTGTTAAAAAGTTCCAACTTTGTTTGAGCATAAATTTTAATCTAGGATGAATTTGCAGGGGTGGTCTTTACCAAAGTTGTTCACCTTGATGTGGTCTTGGATGAGGTGCAAAGAGTTGGCATTGTTGGGTTTGAAAAACTCTTAATACGGAGGCTCAAAGTAGGCATCAGGTTAAAAATGGCAGATTTGACCATTAGTGCATGTGAGCACAATTTGATTTCAAATTTCATTTGATTTGAGTTTCTTTGATTCCAAAAGTGTTAATAAGTATTTAGTAACATTCTCCAACTAATGGTGCAAGCCAAAACGGTCTAGGTTGAAGATTTTTAAAAATGGCCATAGCCATATGTGAGGGTTTTGTGAATTTTCCATTTTCTTTATTTTCTCCCTTTTTGGATTTGCTTTGTGATCTTCAAAGGATCAAGTTAGGGTTTTAGATGTTAAGCATCATCACACAAACAAACATCATGGCATTCACACCAAAAACTAAACAGGAGTACTATGCATAGCACATGTGTTAAGAAATTTTTTTGTTGGTTCTAAAATTTGAGTAATTGAACTTCTTCTTCTTCATTGATTTGAAATTTGGGATGTTACAACAAGGACATGAACAAATAGGATAGGCCTAGCATAGTTAACCAGTAAGCATAGGAACAGCACTAGGGCATGAATAGATAGGATAGCATGAGTCCAGTGTACCAGGAAGAACTATACATGCATAATCAAAGCACCAGTAGGCATGAATAGGCTAGATCATGACATCAGCATGCGTAGGCGTAGAAAGCAGCAAGCATAGCAACACGGCAAGCACAGCCAGCACAACAACACAGTAAGCACATCAGGAACATGCGCATAGGAAGCAGTAGGCACAGATCGAGAAGGAGAGGAAGGAGTAGAAGAGGTAGCAGAAGCAGAAGAGGGGTTACCTGGCGAAGAACGTGGAGGCAGTCATGGCAGCACGGTGGCACGGCCAGCCACGATGGCGCCAGACCGCGGCCAAGCCCGTGCCAGGACACGCACGCCAGCATGGGAGGCGGTGAACGCCCAGGCGTGGCAAGGTGGCGCAGATCGACGGAGATCGCCAAGGATCCGTCGGCGTCTGCGAGAGTCGCGCACACACACGAGCCGTAGAGGAAGAAGTGGTCAAGTCGACGCGGATGAGTAGATGCACCGTCGCGCGCCACATCGATAGCGAACAACGGCGTGCCCTAGAATGGCCGGAGGCGGCCGGAGCACGATGGCGACCATGGCGGCGACACGGTCGCCACGCGAATCGCCACGACTAGGGTTAGGGTTGCGTGAGAGGAAGACGAGTGAGCGAGTGGGGGTGGGCTGACGTGTTCGGTGCCCCCCGCACCGTTTTGGGCAGGCCTAGGTGGGCTGGCCAAATGGGCCGTTTTAGTGGGCTGGCCCAATTGGGCCAAAGAGGGGCATTTTGGTATTTTCTATTTTTAATTAATCTGGGAATTCTACCAAATATTAAATAATGAAAAATACCTCTAAAAATCCAGGAAAAATAGGTTTCATGAGTAAGGAATTATTCTTAACAAGAATAAAATAATAAATAGAATTTACCACAAAAGTTCAAATTTTTGAATTTTGAATTTAAATATGATCTTGGAATTTTAAATTTGCAATTTTCCTTCGATTTAAAAATCAAGGAAAATTCCAAATGAATTCAAACATTTGTTATTCAACTGTTTTCAAAAGTAATTCTATTATTCCAAATCTTTTCTTTTAAAGATTAAGATTTTCCAAAAAGGGAAATACCTTAATATTCCAAATTTCATTCTATTTCCAAAAAGGAGGAAAACCCTATTATTTCAAATTCTTTATTTAAGATAAATATTTTTCAAAGGAAAATTCTATTAGTCTTAAATCCTTTTCTTTTTAGAAAAGAAAACAATGTTAGGATTTAAGGAATTTATAAATTACTGCCAAAGGCACAAATACTTAACTCAACCTTAAATTTTAAATCCGGGGAAAGGGATTCAACATGAAATAATACATCCATGCATGCATCATTTGGATTTTATAACATTGTCTTTACCGGACAATGATGCTTCTTTACAGAACCCGAGGTCCATGTTCCATCCAACACATCGAACTGCATTATCTCGCAGTCACCAGGCAAGTTCACCCTTGCTCATGTCATCTTGGTTATTTTATATCAATTTGCCCGCAAAAGTACTATACTTATCATTCTTGCATTGAAAATGAAATGTTACTTTTCCAATTATGAATAAGACTATATGGTGGGCAATGGAATCATGGTATGTGTTGATATGGTGGAGGTTCCATTGCAAAGGGTTCTATTAATCCATGACTAATCGCCAATGTCATCTAGTGATTCTAGCGCCGTACAATTCGCGTTAACCATGAGATCTATAATGGCTCTGGGGAAGTCAGCTGTATATTTCCCTCTTGCATATCAACGGACATGATAGGGCATGGCTGGGTGTTGGGGATAACACTGCAATAGGTTGGGAAATCCTTTAAAATCCCCATCTGTGTGGATGAGAGGCTCTACTGTCTATGAGGGATTGTCCATAGTACATCGGGGTAAAGCCGTATGATCGAGAGATGTCTACCGGGATGTACGGATGGACAAAAGGGTGGGTATGCAAGGTCGCGGAGAAGGCAGTGATTGGCTTGGATCTTACACCTGGCCCCACACCAAGGAAGTGTGGACGAGAAACGCGTCTCGGTTGGTATCAATGATAAGTTAGTCAAATCTGTGTATCAAAACTCCCTGTTCCGGGAAGGGAACTACGAACGCGGCAGGAAAGGAACTCCGTGAAGTTCTGTCACCCGTGAAGACTGGCGGGCATAGTTTTCAGAATAAAATCAACCTTTTGAAGAAATGTTTTCGAAACATGCATTGACCTGAGATTTTTTACCAATGCTCGCGTAGCTAGTGCATCAAACACATTTTGTCTTTTGAACTTGCTGAGTACCTCTGTACTCACTTTCTTTTGACACCCTTGCTAGATTGTGACAATGAAGTGGATGCCACCGAAGGAGCACCAGAAGGAGATTACGAGCTGGTCTATGAGGAACATGATCTGTCCAGAGGAGTGGAAGGCGTGGACTATGGGATTGTCTACGGACCTGACAACAATGAGGCAGAGGAGTAGTGTCTTACCCCAGTGATCATAGAGCCGAGCAGCGTAGTAGCTTACCTAAATAAGTTGTTGAGCTCAATTTAATCTTCATGTTGGTTTGTACTAAGACTGCAGTAGTATCTTAGGGTGTTCTCATCGGACCTGTGAGAATACCAACTTGTTAAGACCATGATTGTAATATAATCTCGAGTGTTATGACCTGCGATATTTCTGTTGTACCACTCTGGGGGATATGATATTTGTGAAGAAGTCCCTTCATGAAGATCATATCAACGACTTGTATACTACAACATGCAGTGGTATGCTAGGTCACCACACATGGATGGAGTTCTTCTGACGGAGGTACGAGCGCGAACTGGCCGCGTACGATGGCCCTCCTCCCCCTCTCGCACGCAACAACGCCACAGGCCGTCACCGTTGGTGGATCCAGTCGGGCCGCACGCTGGAGGCCTTCCTCGCGCACATCGAGGGCGACAACTACCCCATGTTGGGGATGCCGTTGCCGACGATGGTGCCTTCCTTGTCGTGCCGACACAGAAGCTCCTGGATGCCACAGCGCATGGTGTCGTCTTCGTCGTCGGGCTCCGCGTCAAGGTCGGTGACGAGGTCGTGTGGATCGGCGCCTCCTGCGACGCCTAGCAGCGCATGCGCCCCGTCAGGACGGAGCCAGCGTCTCCACCGACAACCCAAGGATGCAGCGTCTGCGCCTTCGTCATCTGCGAGGGGCGTGCCCCGTCTCCGTCACGTGGGTGGAAGCGGAAGTTGTTGAGGGAGGCCACAACGGTGACCGACCACGCCGCCGAGCAAGCCGCAGCCGCGGAGGATGCCGCGAGGCGATAGCGAGGTCGATGAACGACCTCGTCCCCGCCGACAACGCCTTCCCCATGGACGCGGCTGTCGCCTGGTCCAGGCAGGAGCGGGAGAGGGAGAAGGCAGAGCAGTAGCGCCGGCTTCTGGAGGAGGCGGCCGTGCGGCGCCGCTCATCAAGTTGGAGGATAGCAGCGACAACGAGTGGTATAGGCCGACGTCGTCGCCGCCACGCTTCGGCGACCCTAGCCAGGGTTCTAGCCATTGGGGAGCCCCCGGCCCAAGTAGCAGCCAGCAGGCGCCGCCCGAGGACGATGGCGACTCCGACGACGGCGGCGGCGACTACACAGCGTTCTACCGCCATTTTGGCATGTAGAACACCGTGTTTATATGTTTAGTTAATATTTCCTCTATCCGAATTGAAATATATTACGAATTCTGCCTATATATGTACGAACTCGTCTATATATGTTAAATATCTCTTATTTTAGGCTAAGTTTGATTGATTTTAGTCATGTTCCGTTTAAATTCGTCATATCGCCAGGATTTCCCTGAACTCGCCGCTGGGAAACTAGACCGGCCCAAACCAAAATTTACATCCATCCGACACCATTTAGCGCCGGATTTTGGCCTTGAGAGCCCAACGAGTGTAGATGCTCTTAAGAACGAAATGAGTACCAGTAGAGAGTCTAGTCGAACAGTCCGTGTATCGATGACACTATTTTCTTTCTTAACAAGGTTAGGAATTAAAATGCTGAAGGACCGGTCAAACTATGACCAAGGCTAGGAATTAAAATGCTCGGTCTCTAGACCATTATTTTGTTGCTATTCCGCTCGAACTGCGCTGTGGTGTGACTAGGACATACTCCTAACATCCATGGCCCGACTTTGTATCAATGGCACTATTTTTTTCTTAACAAAAATATATTAATATTAAGCAAATACCAATTACAGTCAACCCTTCAACAATAGAGACTCACCACGCCATACCGCTGTTATCCTACCTTTTATGTTGATCTACATTGTCACATAATTAGTCGTCCTTGTAATCCGGGAGCAGGAAAAAATTACTCCGCGTAGTCGATGTAGAGGCCAAGGCTATGTTGCTTCCCATATATTTGAAAGGAAAAGAAAGATACTGTAGTAATGTACTATCAACGTGGCATTACATACCATGGCATCTCATTATGAATGCAACTTCATTCCAAAGGGAAACACGTACATGACCGGCAGGCAGTCGGCACATCCCCAAACTAATCAAGCAGGATCGATCATTCTTCGCCGGGTCAAAAGGCCATCCTACTCTCCCCCAACCAAACTGAACCAAACCAAACCATTCAGTCCCTTGATTGATGCCGATGACAACTGAAGCAACCACTCCTACAAATTCCCACTATTATTAGCCCCTCCAGCCAATCCAGTCAACGCGCTCAAGCGCCGTTGGCCACGCGCAATGGTGAAGACGTCGTGGAGCGCACTGCTCGGCCTCGGCTGCTTCAGCTCGCACCATGGCGACGACTCCGGCCGGCCGCCCAAACCAGCGCCGCTACCAGACGATGACGTCGACGGCCCGATGAAGACGGCCGGCAGCGGCATGATGCCGTCGCCGGAGGACCTGTCCATGTCGTTGGCGGGGTCCGGCGTGGAGGCGTTCACGGTGGATGAGCTCCGGACGGCGACGCGGGACTTCTCCACCAGCAACTTCGTCGGCGAGGGTGGCTTCGGCCCGGTCTACAAGGGCTACGTCGACGAGCGGCTCAAGCCCGGCGTGCGCGCGCAGGCAGTCGCCGTCAAGCTGCTCGACCTCGAGGGCTCGCAGGGGCACAAGGAGTGGCTGGTAAATTCACTACTACTTCCATACTATACTCAGTTCTACTTGTCTACTTATGTACATGGAGTACTACACAATTACTTATGTACATGTACTACACAATTCTACTTATGTACATGGAGTACTACACAATTACTCACCCGTCTTACTAAATGCAATTTGTTTTGAGGTACAAACGCGATATTGCTCGTGGACTAATTTACAGTTTCCCAACGCCCGTCAAACGTGGTCTTCCATTCCATGTGGTGTCGTGAAAGTGATAAAATTCCACAAAAGAGATAACTTCCTTTTGATTTTTTCTCCTTCAATTTAGTGATATATTTGCACGAGATATAAGTTTCTATCCTCTTTTCAAAATCGTAAATTTCTGTTTTTTTTCTCGAAACATAGTACATACACATACGCTTAATTACAAATACGTACATATACTCACAACTATAAATGCACGCACATTTTACCTTTATGAGCACCTTCAAAAAATTGCATCTAAGAAACCAACTCAGCGGGTTTTGACGAAATCACTACATGTGCCTCGCTATCGAAAGGACTGTCACGTCCCACTAAAATAATATTAAGCTTTCATTAGACACCAAAGTTTTAAAACCTTGAATTTAAAGTTTTAAAGTGGAGATTGCTAGGCCCAGTTGAGAACAGCAAGCCTTGCATCATGTTGGTGTATACTAATAGTTCCTATTTTTCCGTAATGTTCCTTCCATAATCCAGATTTTCAGGACACTAATTGACTTGGCTTTTGGGCATATCCTAATTCAAACTCCTCAAAGCTGGACAGAATAAATTGTACTTCCTCCCTTTCATTTCATGAAAATTATTTTAAATTTGTTAAAATTTAAATATATTAGAATCGAATGTAATATATAGATATATTTAAATTTAGATAAATCTAAGATACATTTTATGTAACGAACGAAGTAGTGCACAGAAGCAGGGGTTAGCAGCTGTGCACAGAAGCAGGGGTTAGCAGCTGTTTGCCGTAGCTACGAAATTCATGCCGCATGGTATTGCTTTGACCTAAATGTGGACACATGATTACCTCTTGCAAAAAAAAAAAAAATGGACACATGATTTTGTCCTAATGGTGCAGGCTGAAGTCGTTCTTCTGGGACAACTGAGGCATCCTCACCTCGTCAAGCTGATCGGATACTGCTACGAGGATGAGCACAGACTCCTCGTCTACGAGTTCATGGCAAGAGGCAGTCTCGAGAAGCATCTTTTCAAGAGTAAGTCCAATTCTACAGAATCTTACTCCGTATTATAACCGCTTAATTCAGAAGTTCTCTAAAATTAATAATATTGATACTTGAGAACTAGCTATTAATTTGTTCATGCTTAATCAATGCTGAAATCACGTTTAGTTCTCCATATTCGTTGCTTCTAATGTCAATGCTTCTGTCGTTGGGAAACTGCAGAGTACTCTGCGTCGTTGCCGTGGTCAACACGGCTGAAGATCGCCATTGGAGCCGCCAAAGGTTTGGCCTTCCTCCATGACGCCACCAAGCCCGTCATCTATCGTGACTTCAAGACCTCCAACATACTGCTTGACACGGTACGTACGTGATTAATCGATTATATGTGCAAGCTACGACTGTAACTAAACTACGACCATAAGGAAAATCACCTTGCATCACTTTGACATAAGAAAATCAATAAAAGCTTCTACCTACGAATAAAGAAGTGAATATGGGGACATACTATCACAAAGAATGCAACGTTTCTAAGAAGTGCCAAATGACTGGGATATTCACTTTGGCTCATAGGAGCATTTGCTCCCATTATGTGAATCAACATTTTGAAGTGTCAAAAAATTCTAAAATAAAATTTTACATGTACATCTACACATTTTATGTTTCGTACACAAGTTTTCAAAAAAAATTAAAAAAATTTGTGGCTCCTGTAAAAAAGACAAATTTTGATGCTATAACATGACCACGTACATGACATTTTTTTTGTCTTTTTTGTACAAGCCACATAAAATTTTGTTTCTCCACGAAAACTTGTGCACTAACATAGAATGTCATGATGTACACCAAAAAAATTATGTCAGAATTTTTTGTCATTTTTAAAATTATTTTTTAATTATTTTGTATAATGGGAGCATTTGATCCTATGAGCCAAAACGCCTCCTCCTGACTGACTTGTATAATTTTGTAGAATTACAATGCGAAGCTTTCTGATTTTGGTCTAGCCAAGGATGGGCCCGACGGAGAAGAGACACATGTCTCCACACGAGTCATAGGTACACAAGGCTACGCTGCACCAGAGTACATCATGACCGGTACATATATCTGATGAAACTATGCATAATTTGTGTATGTCTAAGATTCATATAAAACCAACTTCAAAACTAAAAGGGTGCTTAATTCTTGGAAACATGTTTTTTTGCTAGGTCATCTTACAACGAAGAGCGATGTGTATAGCTTTGGTGTGGTGTTGTTGGAGCTCCTGACGGGGCGGAAGGTGGTTGACAAGAACCGGCCACCCCGAGAGCAAAGCCTCATCGAGTGGGCACGGCCGTACTTATTGCATGACTCCTCACGCCGACTAGACCGCGCCATCGACAAGAGCCTAGATGGACAATACTCGCGTCTAGCTGTCCAGAAGGCCGCAGCTATGGCGTATCAGTGCCTAAGTGTCAGCCCAAAGTCGCGGCCGCAGATGTCGGCCGTCGTGGAGGCTCTGGAGCTGTTGCTTGTCATGGACGATGTCGCCATCGAACCGTTCGTGTACATTGTGCCATCGGAGAACAAATGACTTTTAACGATGATGTGTAACATACCATCAGATACAGTTTATATAATTAGTCTATGCATGTTAACTTTATTAAGTGTTGGGTATCCTCCTCATGTGGGCTGTGAGAAGTGGCCTTATCAACCCTTCGAGGTGGTCTAAATAGGTGCAAGAGCTCACTCCTCATTGGGATATGACCGAGGATCATTTTGTACATTGCACATGAGAGGAGAGAGAGAGAGGATAAGCCTCCCACCTAGTCGTCATTAGATGAAGTGACGAAAATTCATGTTAGACTAGAACAGAAAAACAAAACAAAAATGAAGGAGAAGCTCAAATCAATTACTGGGCGCATCCCATAAGGTTGTCAAGACGATATCTCCTTCTAGCTGTAGTTCCACCGTATTAGGTGAGATTGCTTCTATCTCTAAGTCTTGTGTTCCAAATCTTGTTGCTGGCACCTAAAATCCATGTATATATTGATGTATGATGTCCGCTAATGCTCTCTAGAGAAGAACAAGTTATATCCCCAATTAATAATAGTGGAAGAAGATTTGGTTGACTTCAGTCCGTGGTTTTTACTCCCAAGTTGAGAAGTTTTTCACGTAAAAAGGATTGGTGTCAATTGATTTACTACTTGTGCAGCTATCGTGAGAACTTCTCTCCCTACCTAAGACATCCCCTATGGCAGGTTATTCACCGCAGAAAAAATGACTATTAATGATGACGTGTAACATCTCATCGGTTACACTTTATACGTGTCTATGCATATTAATTAACTTAATTAAGCATACAATAATTTTAGAAAAATAAATAAATAAATAATTTTTCAATGATCTTGTTGGAGGCATTGTTTTGAGAGCGGGGACTATCTTCAGGGTGAAAATCTAAGATCTTTGATCGGGCGACGATGGTGTTAGCGCACTGTTTCCTTCTTGGAGACGTCGTTTTTGAAGAGTCTGTATTACAGGTGCTGTCTTGGCGGTGGATGTATGTTGTTAGGTACTGTAGCGGGACTTTTTTCTTAGTTTTCTTTTTTTTTTGGTTGTGTGCATCCGTAGTGCCATTAGGGTGGTGCGTTGTTGCAGAGGCTGGGTGTAATTGGTATCGTTTCGATATTAATATATTCCCTTTATCGAAAAAAAAACTAACTTATTCATTGTATTCATCCACTAGGTGCAGTAATTTTGTCCCTTCTATCAAAATCTGTCATTTATCTCCATATATGGTAAATCTAGAACTACCCAAAATAACACCACTAATTTGAAAAACTTAACACCTAAACAATGTATCTATTGGTGAATAGAGAAGTGAATTTACTACTAGGAGAGGTAAAGAGCCAGTTGTCATCATCCACCGAGCGGCCTTTACCTGGCGCCGCCCGGCAGAGGCAGAGTCAGTGGGGGTGAGGGGAGATGGGGATGGTGGCGACTAGGGTTTTCCTGAGCGCCCCCTGCCCACAGCGACATGGACTGGCAACATAACCATATCTTTAATATTCCAAAATGCCAATGATAAACATTTCTGGTATATATTTATGACAAGTTTTGACGAATAGAGATGTCCTGAGTGACATTTGTCGTTGTGGCTATGTTTGCTGGACATATGCATCTCTGATGCAGGGATGATGAAGCTTCCAATTTCTTACAAAAAGAGATATTTCCGTCAGGATGTGGTGTTTCAAAACTCATGAAGCTGAATAGTCACTTGTCAAGCTCACATAGATTAGCTCTGCTCAAGCACAGCCATGGCAACTTCGATTCAGAATCTAATGCCTAGCCGAACAAAATTCAAAGTTCAACACTCAACAAATTCCAAGAAGAATTTCCTGATTTTGTTTCTTGCTACCAGGCTACTTGACCTCATTCCAGAGTTCAGGCCTTCTGTTTGAGACCAACTGGGTTCTGAACTTCTGCTAATAACTAGTAATACTCACAACTGCCATCAATGGATTTGCATGCAATGCATATCTGATGAAAATAGTCCAAACAAAACATGTTGATGCAAACATACAGTTCCAGTTAACCTCATAACCAGAGAAATCAAATCAAATCATGTAATTCTGCATTAGTTCACAAGCACCAGGATGGGCATAAATTACACATTTCAATCAAACAATCGACCCATTTCAGTTCGGGTGCTTCCAGGCATCAACTAGAAAAAAGAAATAGAAACCTCACATGTTATTAGCACACGAGCTTCTCGCCAGGCAACTAGTAACTAAAGGGAAAGTGAAGTTCGGTGAGTGACCGGCACTAGGAAGAAAGAACTCAAGGTTTGCAGTTGGGAGCTTCACGCAGATTCTCTTTGTGAAGCCATCGGCAAATTACATCAAGCTATCTATCTTTCATCTTCTCCTGAACATGACTAAAACATCATGAAGACTTGAACTTGCTGTCCTCACATCTTCCATGTATACGCGACAGGACTGCGAACGACATGTTCATTACCCACCCAAGATATCCAACCAAAATCTGGTTTCGCGCGGCTTGGGCTAGCCTTCGATTCAAAGGTGACGTAGTACCTTTGCTTTTGCCCCACCTTCTTGAATAAAAGTTTTGATGGTGTAACTGTAACACTAACAGATGCAGGGCTGCTGACCTTCACATTGTAAACCGACATTGCTGGACCAACATTGGTTAGCTCCCTCCTATACCTCATAACGTGCTTCGGTTTCTTCTTGAAAACGACTGAAAATGATGGATAGTTGAGATCACCTGGACGGGATTTTCGTGGACATGAGATGTTGGACATCTTGGTTATTACTCGGATATGTGTCTCACTGTAGTCCAGAGAGCAGAGGAAGACAACATAGTCGTTGGTAGAGATGTCATATACAAGGCCCGGAGAGAGCGCCTTCTGTGGGTTGACATGGCCCGCACCGAAAGAAAATGGGGTTGCAGGTAAGCTTCCTGCAGCATCCCGAAGGGAGGAGTTTGTGTTGTCGACAATGTATGAGGTGGTCATCAGTGCCGACTTGATGGCGGCAGGGCTCCAGTTAGGGTGTGCGGCTTTGAGGAGTGCAGCAACTCCACTAATGTGAGGGCAAGACATCGATGTCCCTGCATGAATCAAGAGCGTTGATCAAGATCAAATAAATAACAGGTCTTTATATAGTACCATATCATTACTGAAGAACATAACCGTATTGCTGAGACATATCAGTTCCAGGTTTTCTGCTTAGCTGATATCAGCGTGTAACACTATATAATGAACTACATGTACCATATGACATACGGATTATTTAAGCACTAGCATGCTACAATAAAATACCCCCTCCGTCCAATGATATAAGATTTTACCAATATAGAGTACATTGGTTATATTATGGAACGATGGGAGTAGTGAAGTAGAAAAAAATGAGCAGCATTGGAACATAAATTGCATTTACTTATACAAGTTTTTTGTCCCCAGACTTCAACAGCACAAAGTTATCCTATTAAAAGAAGTCTGTAAAAAAAAAAGTCAACATCCACATCAAGCATATATCACGGCGATCCAACACACAGCATTAAAATTCAGAATCGAACAGCTGAGCCAGAAGATAAAAACTGAAGCAGCAACTGAGAGGAAACATTCCGCAACTAGTTGCATTATTCAGACTACTATTCAAATGATATCTCACGAAACGCGAGTGTGGATAATGAAACCGCTACCAATTTCACAAGATCTGGGATACCATGTTAGAAGTAGACTCAAACCAGCAGTATCTCCTTGGCTCATGCAGTGTCTTACTTTTACTCGAAAGGAGCTAAAGTAAAAAAAGTAACTTGTCTTTGCTGATGTCGCCTTTGAAAGATTTCACATCTAGTCTAGACCATTTACATGTGCACTCCTGGCAAAAGGCAGTGAAAGCAAGTGCTGTCTGTTTCTTCCAATAACAAACCAAAGTTGAAATGAAATGGCGCCCTTTTCACAACAAACCAAAGTAATGGTCTATGAATTGTCAATTTGTGGGAGCAGTAAATGAGTAATTCCAAACATAATAACAACATGACAATTCCCTATGAGAAGAGACTGAATCTTGAAAATGCATGGGCTCGATAGACACTGACCGGAGATGATGTTGAAGCGAGTCCGGCGGCCGTCTTTGGCGAGGCCGGTGGGCCCTGCGACGCCGGACCACCCTGCCAGAATGTTCACCCCCGGACCAATCATGTCCGGCTTTAGGACATCGGGCACGACGGTGTTCGGCCCGCGAGAGCTGAATGCCGCCACGACGGGCGACGGCCGGACGCCAAGAATGGTGCCGCCGAAACTTAGCATTGCCATCGGCTTGCCACCGCGCGCGGCGTAGTCCCGTATCTTGTCACCGGTCAGCTTCCCCACCGCCACGGCCGGGAGTAGGTGGCTGTCCGCCACGAGCTCCTCCCCGCTCGCCGCCGTGTTTGCCAGCACCATCCCGGCGCCGCCAGCGGCCTTGACGACGGCGCCCTTCTCCACACGCGCGTTGACGCCGCGGTCGCAGAGCACAATCTTGCCGCGCACGGAGGCCGGGTCCAGCGTGCCCGAGAGACAGAGCTTGCTCGCATTGTCGCCGCTGCCACCGTAAACGAGAGGGAGCATGACGGGGCGGGCGGACTGGGCGGGACCCGCGTAGAGGGACACGCCGGCCAGACGCGCCCCGGTCGGGAGCGTGACGTACGCCGGGAAGTCGCGGTCCAGCGTGCCCGCGCCGACGGTGGCGACCCACGGCGCGGAGTTGGCGACCGTGGCGCCGGACGGGCCAGAGTTGCCTGCCGAACAGGCCACAAACACGCCAGCCGCCGTGGCACCGAAGGCGCCCACCGCCACGGTGTCCCGGAAGTATGGCGCGGCGCCGCCGCCGAGAGACAGGGACAGCACGCCCACCCCGTCGGCGACGGCGGCGTCGATGCCCGCAAGGATGTCAGAGCCGAGGCAGCCCTCCGGCCAGCACACCTTGTACGCCGCCACGCGTGCCCCGGGCGCCATTCCGCGTGCCGTGCCCGTGGCGTACCCGAAGAGGCTCGCGTTCGCCACCGCCGCGCCAGCCGCAGTGGTGGCCGTGTGCGTCCCATGCCCGTCCCTGTCCCGCGCCGACCGCCTCCCGGCACCCATTCTCCCGCGGCCGGCGGTCGCGGCGCGGAAGCCCCGCGAGAAGCTCCGTGCGCCCACCAGCTTCCTCCCGCACGAGCTCGACGGGAAGTCTACGCCAGCCTCACACACCCCCTTCCAATGCGCGGGCGGCGGCGGTAGGTCGCCGTCCGCGAGACTCGGCGAATCCGGCCAGATGCCGGTATCAAGAACCCCTATGACGACGTCGTGCGAGGCCGCGTCCAGGTTGTGGATGGCCGGCTGGTAAGCCGGGGAGAGCAGCCCCAAGAACTCAGGGGTGCGCGTGGTGTGGAGCTGGAACAGTGTGTCCGGCACGACCTGCAGCACTCCGGGGCTACCACGGAGGAGCGGCAGATGGTGCGGGAGCAGCGCCGCCGCGAAGCCGTGGGCAGCTGAGGAGTAGGAGTAGAGAAGGCTGCGCGCCGGGTCGATGTACAGGGACTGTAGGTGCGCGGCGTGCCAATGTGCCGGGGACGGGTGCGCCGCCGGCATGCTCGACGGGTCCATGAACACGATGTAGGTCTTGGTGCCGCTGCCGCTGCTGGTGGAGACGTCGGAGTCACCATTGACATTGGCAAGCGAGTGGCTTACAAGGAGGACGAGAACACCACAGAGGAGGAGCTGGGCGTCCTCCATTGTTGAGTGGGGAATCTGGGATTTGGGAGTGAGGAGGAGGGAGTGCGAGGCAGACTGAGATGCTGGTGATAATGACCTTGTGCGATGTGGGGTGAGGGGGCCCTTGTGCAGGGCTTTAGCGAGGTTTGGAGGGCTTTTTGGTGGATAGGCATGAGTGATCCATGGAAAGTTTTCAGCATTTTTTTTACAAATTGACCTTTTTTGGGAGAATATGCTGGTTGCGATGATTAAGGAGTGAGGCAACTTCTCCAGGATTAGAATGTTTAATTATTATTTTGGGTGTTTGTAAGTGGTGAATAAGCTTGTGTTGGCTCACCTTTCTTTGCAATGTCATTACAACTGACTTTTGCATGTAATAATTTGCTAATCAGGTGTATCTTTGGTTATTTATCATTTCCATTTGATGACCGACAACTTCATCTTGCTCTCTTAGTTTCGAAATACTACTACATTAGTGTCTACAATAAAAAAAAAACTCAACATAATTATCCTCATACACTTGTAGAGATTATCAAAAGAGAAACTTTGTTTTTTTTGTCCCAGTGCACTAATAGAAAATAAGATTTGTGTATAAGCTCAAGACTAGACCAACACAGCACAATATAGCTCAACCCAAACAACTACTAGTGGAGCAACTAGTGAAGTGCCCCTAGCCCGCACTTGCCCACGCAAGTGCCTCAACCTTAACCGTATGAAACATGGTGGCTACATAGGGCTGAGCATTGTCCAACACAGGTTGGGATGCTTGTAAATCCAACAGGCTGTGACCATTATCACCGATAAAGTGTCCCCGCATAGCAGGCGGGTGGTGGATCATAGCGCCACCGACCACTAATCCACGAAGTCGTTCTCAGCAGCGGGAGCTCAAAGTGGAGGGATCCAAGGCAACATCTCATTCCACATAGTTCTGGAAAAGGATATGTGCATGGTCTCAACGTCTCAATGGCTTGATCGCACAAAGGACAACTCGTCGCGTGTTGCAGTCTACGCCGCATGAGGCACTCTCACTGGCCTAACATATGTTCTAACATGAAAGGCACATGAAGTACTTCACCCCTAGGGACACACGCCCACGACTTCTAGTTAAGCTTTGAAGTCTCTTAAAAAAACTCTTGTGGGGACACTTGAGGTTGGGAGTGGGACCGTGAGAGACCACAAAATGCATATAAGAGGGCTATTGTGGATTCGACAATATGATATAACCTCGATCATATGTTAGACAGGTAACTACTAAAAATAAATTGGTTAGTTAGCATGACATGTAAAGAACTGCGCAAATAGATTTTTCATTTAAAGTTTTTCACAACATTAATTTTTGATATTTCCTACTAAGTGGGTAAGATTTGAAACATCATTCTTTTACTCCTTCCGTTTCAATCTATAGTGCCTATAGATTTTCTACACGGTAATTAGCGTAACTCATTTTTTAACACAAAATCCCCTAAAGAGGGACCGTACGAAAGAGAGACGTGAGAGAGAGATGTGAGATAGAGAGAGACGTGAGAGAGATGAAATTCCAGATTTTATGCACGGGATTAGTTTTGTTTCCTTATTTCCAGCTATTCAGCTCATCTCGGTGGAAGGGATTCTTTGCAAATAAACACATATATAATCTTATATTATGAAACAAATGTAGAAAATCTATAGGCACTATAGATTGAAACAGAGGGAGTATCATTTAAATCTTCCAAGTGGATGGCGTCATCAAAATCAAAATCAAGAGATAAGAAAATGGTACTCCCTCCTACCTAAAACAGCTTGCATACAAATTTAGCCAAAATAAATCTTTATAAATTTAATCATGTATATTAACCAAAGATATGAATATATATAATGCCAAATTTATATTATTTAATGAAAGGATATATTCATACTACACCCTGGTATAGTTACACTCACACTCATAATCTAGAGAGTATCTAGCATACCGGAGAGTATGTATATGTGGTACGAAGTATATAAAACTATTTTGTTAGTATATAAACTACTTTGTAGGCAGTATACTCATTTTTTACGTATACATATGCATGTATTTCGGATATATAGTGCAAACTGTGGGTTCATTTGCATTTTTTTCACCAAACTTGGTTTGGAGTTTCTTAGATATAGTGTAGAAACATACTCAAATTGATTAAGTATCCTATATACTTTCGTATGGTAGTATATTAGATATGGGTGTAACTACACCCAAGAGTAGGAAGTATTTATCCTTTCATGAAACATTTTCATATTATATGCATTTGGTATCATAGAGGTTCTTATTAGTTAACAGTATAATGGAAAGCTAGGAGCCACCACAGCGCCCTGAGAACTTGAGTCGTTGGATCTTACCTCTAAACGGCTTAGATCATCCAAACCTCCCACGGTGCCGGGTTAGCACGTAATAGCGCATTACCCGGCCAGCCAAACATAGCTGGGCTGCTACTCTACAAAGCTACGTCCATACTTTCTCGTTAATTGGGCCAATATGTTGTTAACCATGCAGCCGGGGGCAGGCCCCCCGATCACCGGGCTTTGACCGCTTCCACGGCCCGTTGTTATTTTCGCAAGTTAACGTCCAGCAAGCACCAAGCAGGGACTGTAAACCCAAGCGTCTCGTCCGCTGGCGTAGAGCTGCTGGCTCTTTAGACTCCCGTCGAGCACGGTGGTAATGATATGCGTTACTAAATCTCCTTTAATTTCCCCTTTTGTATTTATATGATCATTTCAGCGTTTCCTTCATTCATAGATCCCTTATTTCTTCCCGGTGACGCATACCGGTGCCGCGGCAGCACACCCCTACTACCCTGTTGGCCTGCAATAGGAGGGTAAAGAGGAGGTGGCAGCGGGTTGATGATGCGAAGGAGGCAGCGGTGGCTCCACAACTTTCCGGCTGCAAAGGGAGCCCCATGGGAAATTGTGAAGGTGGTAAGGAGACACGGAAATCTGGGGGAAGTTTCCCATATGCAGCTTCTCATTAACCACTCAGGTTCAATCTGAACTCAAGCAGGTTCCGTTCGATTATCATTCCCTGGCCTCATCTCATGGTATTGTATCTATAACTTTTGATTTGGTTTCTGATATACTGCATTCTTTGGGTGTCTCATGGTCTCTGCCATTGCACAACTCAAACAGTTGATGTTCCTTTCTTTCGGTGAATTCATAGCTATGGTGCAGGTTATTCTCGCTATAATTCATGTCCCTTCATCATATCCTCCTCCAGGCAGGGTTTGGCTACTGTGAGTAGTGCCATGTCTACTGAATTAGTCAGCTCGTCCCTCTGGTGCAAGCAGGGAATGGAATTACTCAAGATGATAGTGCTTAAGCGTGATGGTTGTTGCTAGCCACCAATTTGATTCCCTTGATTGTTTACTCATTTAGTGCAAATCAGTTTACACTGATATTTCTCATATCTAAGCAGCTCAGATCCCCCACAGATGTAATGCTTGGATGTTGAAGTCAGGGAGAAATCTATTCTGCCTCAAAGCTTTTATTTTGAGAGAATATTGTACCTTAATGTTGCTTTAGTTTTTAACGTGATTTTTTTTTCTTCTTCATCCCACTGCTCTATAAAGGGTGAGGGCAACTTTTCAGAAGTCCAGTCATTTGGTCCAGAGGGTTGTTCCGGTTATTGGTTGTGAGGACTTAAATACGAACTCACACAGTCGACTACAGATTCGTTTCTAAGTCATGAAAGAAGGTGCTACTCATGTTAATCCTTCTACTTTTGTTTGCTGAATTGAAATACTGTGTGAGACTAAAGCTCTTACAAAATCTTAGAAAGTTTCCTTTCCATTATGTTTATTGTTTGGTAGCCTATAATTTTTCTGTTTGAATGAACATTTGCAGGTTGCTACCATGGTAGAAGTTCATCATACATGAATGAGATGAGGCAAAGCTTTGTTGTATACCCGAAAGAAATAGTGGAAATATCCTGTTTATTTTGGAATGTTAGTATAGCTATCCTCGTAAGATTTACCTTTCCAGCAGGACATGTTTCAACCAAAATAAGTTTTGATGCAAAGCTAATTAATGATTATGATCTTAGCTCAATATTCTACCGGGAAAGAATTTTATCAGGTATCTCTAACTATATTTCCAAGCTATGTACTTACCAGATCTTAATTCTGTATTTTGCCGGTTTACTTCAGTAACATGATGTGCAAAAGGTGATCTTCATTTGCAGGTATTGATATTGCACCAGAGAAACCAAGCGACAGATTTTTCGCCTATCATGGTCAACTTAATGATTCTTGATTCTTTTATATAATATGAATATTCTGGTCATCTAATAATTATTGCCCGTCTTAGGTTTATGAGTATTATAGTACTGCTTCCTCCTATCCGTAATAAATCTTGTGGTTTTAGTTAAATGAAACTAAAACCACGACACTTATTATGGATCAAACAGAGTATTTATTTTATACTTATTTGCTGGAGTTTGCAAAATAATGATTCTTAAATTATACTCCCTCTGTTCCATTCTATAGTGCCTATTGTTTTTTGGCACGGAAATTAGCGCAAGAGTATTTTTTACACAAGACCCTTGATGAAAGATTTGAGATCAACGTAAAATTTGGTAAATCCATATCTTTCTAACTTACCATAACAATTTTTGGGAGCTGAACGATTTGGGAGCTGAACGGGGAGGGGTAATTGAAAAAAAGCTAAGCTACAACCTTATATTCTGAAACAAATGCCGAAAATCTATAGGCACTATATAAAGGAACAGAGGGAGTATCGATTAATCTTTTGGCATTGCAGAATGAGGACAAAACTAATGTTGAGTGCAGGGTGTGGAACCCTGTTTCTTAATCTTGAACTAAACCTATTTATGTTTGTTTAGTGTTTTATCTTAGTTTCTTGGACAGTACAAAAATTGTTCCACATGAATTGATGAAGTTAACCTCGAATCTCCATTTAATGTGTAACATTGTGTCGTGTTGTGAAATCATATTCGTGTATTTGTTATTGGTTTTTATAATTATTTGTTAGGGGTGGAGAAAGCATTGTTGTGAAGCATTGTTGTATATAGAAACATGTTTTTTAAAAGAATCTTTTACTTCCAAAATGTGGATTCGTTCTGCCAAGTAAAGAGTGCTTGTTGTTGGTTATACAAACAAAATTTGAAGAGATGTCACGTAGTGCGTGCACCAGAACTGATCAACTTTATTTATTATATCGTATAAATCTTCTCTACTACTTTTTATAATTTTGTGTTAAAATACATGGGCCCGACAACGCATGCCTTCTTATATATCAAGAGACTTATCTGGTAAATTTTATTCCAAACAAACAGTTTATAGCATCAACAAAAGGCAAAAAATGTAATGTACCAACAAATTGGAACTGTGGTATGTGGCAACTCATTTCTTCCCCAATTCAGTTTCGCCACTAGCTCCTACAAAAACTCCCCAAATTAATAAGAATCAACAGCAAGACATGGCGTGCAGGGCAATACGGTTGTATCCATCGTACAAACATATGAATAATTTTTGTTTCAAATAATTTTGTCTAAAAGATGAAAATGTCTATATTTATGTATGCAAAATCTATAATTTTCTTAAATATGTACGGGCGCGGCAACGCGCGCTTTCATGGTCTAGTTGTTTTCTATGTTTTTCATGAAACTTTACAAAATCTATACCCCTATATAGTGTGCCAATTTTGAAAGTTTGATTCCAAGCATCAGAAGCCAACTTCTATTGTTGATTGGACAACATATGACGGCCCAAGATATTAGGATTCACAGCTACGTTAGCATTTACCTTTTTCTACGTCATTCCAAAAACTTCCACGAATTTACTTAAGGCGTGGTAAATGGTATGCCTCAACATACTTCTCCGCAGGTCCACATAGGTTCGTATGCTATGAAGCTAGGAAATTAGTAGTCTTAAAAGTGAAGTTTTAGCTTGCAGAGGAGGCCACTTCCTCGCAAGAAAAAGGAAAGAAAGAGAGTGTAAAGAGGGAGGAAAGAATACGCAAGAGAGATGACAAGAAAACAATTTCTACCGTTGATTGGACACCATCTGCACAATTTTGAAAGTTCAATTCCAAGCATCATATCCCTCCCAACCACCCCCTCCATCCTCCTCCCGGGCCACGCCTCCCTCCTTCGGGGTCGCCCGCGCGATGGTGGCTCTAGAGGGCAACAACCCAAGCACAAGACCTCCCCACGTGGCTCCTCTTGCCGCTGCCACCGCTGGTACTGGCAATGGTGGTGGCGCCCGGTTGCAAAAGGTAGAGGGGAGGCGTAGAAAGTGGATCATTTCTTCGTGGAGTTGAAGCTCCGGTTGGTGCGCGGTGGTGGTGCTCTCGGCGATGAACGCGGGCGATCGGCTGGCGACTGGATGCGGTGGCCTAGACCGCGTATTCGCGACGATCACCGGGAACATGTCGGGTGGGCTCGATCTGTGCCGCATGGGCCCGACCTGGGTCGTGCAGGCCGCTGCTGCTGCACGTACCTCGTCGGCCCTGGGGTGATGGATGGTTGTGCGGCGATGGTGGACAAGGCATTGCTCATATGTCGTTGGTGCGCCTGCTGTTTCCTACTGCGGTGGAGGTTCTGAACCTCCTTTGTTATCGATGTGCAGTGGATAGAGGCATGGGGGGCTATTCTTCCACATCGAAGAAGTAATGTGACCGTCTTATTATTTCTCTCGTGTCAAGACAAAGATCTACTGGATGCTTATCCTCCTTGATCTGACCGGAGTGTCGAGCTCTCTGGATGGCTCCGACGGTGAACTCCCTTGGGAAACTCATGCATGGAGATTGTTGGATCGGATAGTATTTGGTTTTATGTTCCCATGTTTTTCTGGCCATTTGGTTTCAGGAGGGAGCGGGGTGAAGTTCTGCCATCTATTCCATCATGGGACGCATCTTTTTTGTTCCATGGTGAAGTTAGAGGCGGATAATGGTATGGAAGCCAAGTTTTTAGGACTAGTGTTAGCGGTTCGAGGCTTTGCGTCGATGGTGAACTTGATTGGTATTTTGGAATTCATAGAACAATATACGAGCTTGGGCGTCACCACCGAAGAAGTTCAATGTACCACACTTCAGGGTAAAAATCCAAGGTCTAGTCTTAGCTAGTTGTGCTGGCAATGGCTTTGTTGAAGGCATTGTTTCGAGAACCGGGACTTTTCTTCAAGGTAAAAACCTATGATCTGTGATCGGGCGAGGTCGACGCTTGTGCACTGTTTCCTTCTTGAAGTCGTCACTTTTGGAGAATTTGGATTTAAGGTGTTGTCAAGGTGGTGTTTGTGTTGTTGTCGTAAAAACTGTTACACTATAGCGGGACTTTTTTCCTTTTTAGTCTCTTCTTCTTTTTTTTAGCTATGTGCATTTGTACTACCATTATGGTATGTAGTTGTTATAGAGGCTATGCGTAATTAACATCTTTGCAATATTAATTTATTCTTTTTATCAAAAAGAAAAGAAAAATGATCATGTGCACTTGAGTGGGCTCATCATATGTCAAGCAATAGTTGTTGCCTCTGGGCGTAAAAACAATTAGCTATAACTCCATCTATTCAAACCTAGGTGGCTTACCGAGGCGGCCCTAACTTATAGCTTTTATTTCTCGTGCCCCCCTCCTGCGGCGAGGGCGCTCCTATGCATCGCTCCAGCGCATCCAGGAATATCGCACCAAAGCTCGCTTGTGCGCCGGCCCAGGTAACCTTATTCTCCAGATGTTTTTTTCTTTTTTTATTTGAAAGAAATTCAAATTTGAAAAACTTTTGATTTTTAGCAAAAAAGTTGTTTAAAATTTGAAAATATTTAAACAAAATTTGTTTAAAAAAATTCAAACTATTTGTGCTCAATTTTTTTCAAAATGTAAAAATGTTCATATTTCAAAAAGTATTTACTTTTAAAAAATGTTAAAAACCCAATCAGAAAATAAAAAAACAAAAAATAAACAAAAAAGAAAAAAAAAGGAAAAAAAAAGGAAAACCGAAGGGAAAACCAATGAGAAACCACCTGAACCGACAAAACAGAAAAAACTAAAACCCGTGCGTAAACGTAAAAATTGCGCTAATGGGCCAAGGCCCAAGTTGCCTGTTAGCGGGTGGGGCGTATTTCCTGCCGCTAACGGGCGATGTATGGGTTTTTGGCAAATCCTATACGAGTTGGTGTACGGCATGCTGCACACCCCTAGTCGGGTATAGGGCCCGACCCATTTCAGCTTTTTTCTTCCTTTTCCGTTCATGTTTATTATTTCTCTTTCTTTTTTGTTTCTGTTTTCTGTTTTATTTTTTCATTTTCCTTTTTTTTAAAATTCGTAAAACGTTCAAATTTTAAAAATGTTTAAATCTAAACATGTTTAAACTTTAAAATTATTTAAAACTAAAAAATGTTCAAATCTAAAAAATGTTCAAAGTTAAAATTGTTCATATTCGAAAAATATCCATATTTGAAAAATGTTCAAATTTAAAATATGTTCATGATCGAAAATTGTTCAAATATTAAAGAAAAATTAAAATCTTAAAAAAATGTCTTTCTCAAAAAAAATGTTCAAATTGAAAATATGTTCATATTCGAAGACTGAACGAATTTCAAATATTGATTTTTTAAAAAAATTGAACGAATTTGGAATTTGAATGAATTTCAAATTTTGAGCGAATTTTGAGTTTTGAACAATTTTTTGAAATTTGAACGAATTTCGATTTTTTGAGCGAATTTGATGTTCTGAGCGATTTTGAAACAACCAGAGATGTGGGACCCGAACTGATATACGGATACTGGGCCTAGCCCACAAAACAGCCGGGGGTGTGCGGGACCTGGTCGGCGCCGACCAGGTCGGCATATAGCACGTCCCTAGGTTTTTCCCGTGACGATGCAGGTCACTCTGCTACCGGTTCACATACCTAAACTAGGCTACAAACTCACGGCCCATGTGCCTGCCAATATCCGAGCGACCGAGCCCATGCGGCCATGCTCTCCATAATCAACTGACTGACATAACGGTCACACTGTGTTAAGAAAAACACGGAAGGGCAGCAGGCACAACTCATCCGAACGACAGCCACATTTAGAGCAATTCCAATAGTATAGCCAGCTGCTGGCTATAAGCCAACTGCCATGTCATATATAGCCAATTTAGAGCCAACATATACAATAGTGAGCTATAAAAATATAGTACTTAATCAATATGTGGCCCACCTTTCTCAAAGTCTTAGGAGCACGTCAAATTTTCTGTAAAGCTCTCTCCTTCTCTCCCTTCTCTCCTCCAACTAAGCAATAATATACTATTTTAATCCTTATAGCCAGCTGACTAGGACTTATTGTACTTGCTCTTAGCCGTGTGTAGCATGGATGGAAGTAGATGAGAGCTCTGGTTGGTACAAAAGAGTAAGAGTGAAAAGGTCAAGCACATAGCATCAGTTTACATTTCAGCATGAGAAGACGTGTCAATATCTCCTGCAATCACCATCTTACTTTTCTAGTGCAACAAAGAAAATCCACAAATCCAGACCAGATAAATATTACTAAACCAGAAAAATATATCCAATCTCACATTGCTCGGTAATATATGTTACATCTAGGAATTACTGAAACTGTTCCATATATTGGTTGCCAAGAAAATGTACCAACCACTTATCATTCCACTAAAATGAAATACAAATTGTTATTTAGCCTCTCCGCAAATATTGAAAGAGATAAATCGGAACTTCTTTCACTATTTAGCAATGAAACAACTTCCCTTGAACACTACATGAATATTTTTCTTAGATACAACTTCTGCTCAAGTGAGAAGCACACAAGAGTCTGAGACAACCATGGGTTCTATATCTTGATTGCCTGCTATGGAGAAGCAAATTATGTAAAAAATAATGTAGCATTTACGTTTTGCTTTCAGCTTTGTACTGTTGGTACATGCCAAGGGTCATAAAAGGATTTCGTTTCAGTCTTGTAGTTTCATGTATTGAATGTGATGCATGTTTTCATGTTTATGCAATGGAACCAGGATCATGACTTTTTGTGTTTCAAGCTTAAGTAGATTCAGGTAGAGAGCATAAGAGTAGGCTAGCAACCAATTTAATAATAAAAGCACATCAAAGCTATTAGCTTACCAAGAACAAAGCAGAATTTCAAATGCAGCAGAAATTTGCACTACCAACCCATGTTAAACTAAGAAAGATGGCAAGGCCGAGAGAAAATGGCAACTCCGAGAGTTGGTACCTTGCTTATCTCCAGCTTTGAAACACATCCTAGAGAACCTTGTAGTCGTGGATCATGTCATATTCTATCTCGCATCAAAATTCACCTGTCAAACAACCCAAAATAAGCACCGCGATCATCTAAGCCACTGCACTCTAAACGAAAAGGAATGAATCAGAATCCTCTTAACAACCTTGTGCATCAGCACCATTCCAAGGTAAATAGGCGGCAGTGCAGTGCCCCCTACAGCAAGACAAAATTCACGAAATAAAAATCAACACAAAATCTTGAACCAGGTGTACTCGCGGTGTATTGTGAATTTGCAATTGTCCTAGATCTCAGAATCCCACAAAACATAACTTGAATAATTAGTTTAAGTTCTTATGAGCATTACATCGAACAGGTAGAAGGCATATCCACCAAAGAAAAGAGGAAAGAGCAATCGTATTGCAGAAGAAATAGTAGAGAGAGAGAGAGGAACAGCAGCAGCGGCAACCATAGAACAACTAGCAGCTGGCGCAAGGAGAGAAACAAATGAAACAACAGCTGGGCGTACATGGAGAAAAGTGGCTGCACGGTTGCAGAGAGACTACCTACAGAAGAACCACGACGGCCAACGCGCTGCGCCGCGCTTGAGGAGCAGCTGTACGACCAGTGCGTGCTCCTCACAGGCGGGGATATGCATCTTCATGCAGTCTATGCCGCGGAAGTTGCGGTCGACGCAGGCAGCGCTACCTTCGAGGGCCATGTACATCAGCTGGAAATTCGCGACGCCGGCTACTTCTTCCGCCACCTCCATACCCCCATGTACGCGGTTGTTGCATCCGCTGCCGCGGACGGTGCTGTCTCCACCGAGCTTGGTATGGACTCCATAGGGCTGGTCGGCTGGAATAGATGGTATTGGTGGCGCCACTTCGCCCAGCAGACAGAACCGAGCGGTAGGGAAACACTTTTGGGATAGCTATGCTTCGGTCAAAGCGGTGGAAAAATTAATAAAGAAGTGCTAAGCTGTGAAATTCATTCCAACAGGGCGACGAGCAAGGAGGCCTATCAACCGGTAGCCGGTCACCCGTTGCTCAAAAAATAAAAAAGATGCAAACCAACTAAGAGAGCTAACAAAAAATAGCTACGTGTCAGGCAACAATTGAACAAAGAAGTGGATAATTTCCGCATCTACAGTGCTCAAATCGTTATGAAGGGTGCAAAACTGATTAAAAATTATATAGTGTATAATGGCATATTATATGAATAATGGATATGTTATTTAAATTCCTCACATACAATACTGTTTTTACCCTACCTAAACACCTTAGAATGATCTCATATTTTATGGGTGCGTAGGTTATGAAAAGTTGTAGTAGTGGTTAAAATTTTAACTCAATCGGAGTTACAGAAAAAATGAAAAATGAAACAGTGAGCAGATTTCAACAATTCCTTAGACCCAATCCGTTTCTGTATATTATTTGTCCACTTGCGGTTTATGCATATATTATTTGTCCACTTGCGGTTTAAAAATTTAAATATATTATATGAATAAAAACAAAATTATTTCATATTCAAATTCCTCACATTTTTATAATAGTTATGCATATATTATTTATCCACTTGCGGTTTAAATATTTAAAGATATTAATTATTTGGCCATATTATATGAATAATGCATATATTATTTGATAATAATATTAATAAATGAATATAAACAAAATTATTTCATATTCGAATTCCTCACATTTTTCTAATAGTTATGCATATATTATTTGTCCACTTGCGGTTTAAAGATTGAAATATATTAATTATTTGGCCATATTATATGAATAATGCATACATTATTTGATAATAATATTAATAAATTAATAAAAACAAAATTATTTCATATTCAAATTCCTCACATTTTTCTAGTAGTTATGCATATATTATTTGTCCACTTGCGGTTTGAAGATTTAAATATATTTATTATTTTGCCAGATTATATGAATAATGCATATATTATTTGATAATAATATTAATAAATGAATAAAAACAAAATTATTTCATATTCAAATTCCTCACACTTTTCTAATAGTTATGCATATATTATTTGTCCACTTGCGGTTTAAAGATTTAAAGATATTAATTATTTGGCCATATTATATGAATAATGCATATATTATTTGATAATAATATTAATAAATGAATAAAAACAAAATTATTTCATATTCAAATTCCTCACACTTTTCTAATAGTTATGCATATATTATTTGTCCACTTGCGGTTTAAAGATTTAAAGATATTAATTATTTGGCCAAAATTATTTCATATTCAAATTCCTCACACTTTCCTAATAGGTATCTATATTTTATTTGTCCACTTGCGGTTTAAAAATTTAAAGATATTCAAATTCCTCACATTAGAATGCTATATTATTATCTTATGGTAATATTTACAACAAGGTACAACCACATTCGTGAGAGCACAGCAGGAAAGAACCGAAGAGTTAAGCGTGCTGAGGGTGGAGTAGTGTGAGGATGGGTGACCGACCGGTAAGTGACCAAGTCTAGAATTTGAGTATAAATTAAGTGTAATTAGTGTTAACAATGGTCCAAGTGAGAGAGTAACAAGTCAAACAAAAAGAAAAAAGATAAATGAAAAAATAAAAATAAAACCTTTTGTCCCGGTTGTGCTTACGAGCCGGGATAAAAGGTCCTCCAGCCCAAACCCCTGCATCGCTGCCACGTGGTGGACTATCCCAGCTGGTAAGCGGGCCGAGACAAAAGGTTGGACCTTTTGTCCCGCCTCCGTTGTTCCGATTGTTCAGCCGGGACAAATGCCTCTAACGGCTCGCGATAATAGGCTTGTTCTCCACTAGTGAAACCATGTCAACGCACGTCTACACAGCCCCGGCTTGCAGTTTTAAGTACTGCGTTGGTGTTTGGCTCGATATCTAACATGAAACCAATTGAAGACATACACATATACGAATACATATTCATGTTTTCTTTATTTCCCCCAACTTACATACTCGTATAGTAAATACTGTTCTTATATTTGGTGTTAAAAATATATGGTAGAATCGGTCTCTGGCAAGAATAGGCAATCTCACATGATTGCGCAGGAGCTGGGCTGGTCGGCGACCACCATGTGCGACGGGTATTGGTGGTGTGGGTAGTAGTAGCCGGGATACCAGTACGGCAGCTTCTCGTCCTCCTCCTTCTTCTTTTTGTCCTTAAATTCCTCCACCTTCACGATGCGTGCGCCGAGGAGCCTCCTGCGCAGACGGCCGAGGAGAAGACGGCCGAGGAGCTTCTTGCGCAGACGGCCGACGAGGGACACCGTGTCGACGTCGTTGCCCACCACCTCCAGCATGTCCCTCGAGTCACCAGTTATCCCCACCGAGATCACACCTGCATCCATGCATGCATGTTACGACCACTAACGCACAGTCGCACAGATCAAGGGACATCGTGGTGAAGAATCAATTTACTCGTGCATACCGGTGGTTTTCGCGGCCGTCGTCATGACCTTGCGCCGGCTCTTGTCGCTTGACACGCTCACCTGGATAACAATCTTTTGCTGCACCAACGACAAGGGCAGGACAAAAGCTATCGATCAGTCCAATCCATCGCATGCATGGTTCAGTTGAAGAGCTAGTAATTGCTCAAAAGTAAACTGCTAACCGAACTGTATGACTGTATGAGTTACTCCCTCCAACCCTTTTAGAGTAGATGAGAGAAAGGGGGCGTATGCAGAAACTGAAGAAGTTCATTACCTTCATTTCGGTGCTAGCTGTCCGTGAGATGCCAACAAGCAAGGAGAATGTTCGGAAAGGTTTGTGTTCGATCCAGGCTAGCTAGGTTTACCTCCGCGACTCTGTGGGGAGAACAGCGATGACCACCTCTGTTATATACACATACACGCTGTACGTACGTGGGCTTAGGCTGATGGTGATAGAAGACCTAAGAGTGATTCAAGCCACTAGCTTCTTGCAAGAAGATTCAGAGCAGCTAGCAGCAGCTGAGCTGAGCACACGGTCAGCGGTAAACTGCAAGGTTCCAACAAAGTAGCTACCCAAGTAAACGGGTCACGATCACGAGTTCTAGGTTGATTATTCCGGTCGGAAGGCATCGACTCCTCGACGAGAGGCGCGATTAATACATGCGCGAGCAGCTAATTGTACTTGCCTGTTGGCCACGTCGTGTGTTTCTTCGATGCCGTCGCATCGCGTGGGACGCTACGATGCGCGTACGTAGAACGGCTGCGCGTCCTGCTTGTTGTACTCTTTCAGAACAATGCAATTTGCTTATCAAATATCGTAGAGACTTTTAAACAACAGGTACACAAATATCTAAGTCTAGGAAAAATGCTCGTCTGTTGCCACGGCTGAACAATTTAGGTTTGGTACGTTCAGATTGAAACATTCGGGCCAGCCCCTGGTAACATGTTCAGATTATCACAAAACCTTTGGAGTGATAATGAGATGTTGAATGCGGGTGACAATATCGAATTAACCAGACCATTTACTACTGAGGAGGTAAAAGATGTTCTCTTTTCTATGGAGAGTAATCGTGCTCCTGGACCGGATGATATTACCATAGAGTTCTACCAGCATTGCTGGGAGGTGGTGAAAGGCGGCGTGATGAACCTTTTCTTTAATTTTCATAACGGAAATCTAAATTTGTAGCGGCTCAATTATGGGGTGATAACCTTGCTTCCTAGGATGGCGGATGCTAATAAAATTCAGCCGTTATTTAGATCTATCTGCTTGCTTAGATGCATTTATAAGCTGATCACTAAAATTCTAACTATCATGCTAGATCCATATTCGTCCAAGCTTTTCAGTATCCAACAAAATGCCTTCATAAAAAATAGATATCTTATGGATGGTGTATTTGCCCTGCATGAAATTATGCATCATGTGCATGTTAAGAAACAAGTTGGCGTGATTTTGAAACTTGATTTCAAAAAAACTTATGACAAGGTGAATTGGGATTTACTTTTGAGTTGTCATGAGGTCAGAGGCTTTTGTCCCCTTTCGTGTTCTTGGGTTAAGCAGTCGCTTCATAATGGGACAATAAGTGTGAATATTAATGATAAAGTGGGACCGTATTTTCAGAGTGCTAAAGGAGTGAGGCAGAGGGATTCAATGGCACCTTTTTTTTTGTTCAGCATGGTGGGTGAGTCCTTAACTAAAATGGTGATGCAGGCACAACAAAATGGTTTGTTTTGTGGTTTCGCCCCCGACCTGGTATAACGGTGTTGCCATCTTACAATATGCTGAAGACACAGTCCTTTGTTTAACACATAACCCTGAGAACGCTTTGAACCTAAAAATGATGCTTTACATGTTTGAACTTCTGTCTGGCCTCAAAATAAAGCTCATGAAAAGCGAGATTTTTACTATCAATGCTGATAATGAGGTTATGAAATTCTATTCTGATCTCTTCAACTGTCAGGTTGGTCAACTTCCTATGAGATACCTAGGTATGCCGTTAACCTTTGCTAAGTTGAAAAAAATGATTAGGATTTTCGTGATGCTAAAATGTTGAGAAAGCTTGATTCCTGGATTGGGGAGTCTGCAACCTCAGGAGGGCGTTTAATCCTTCTGGACTCTAGTCTCTCTCGTATTCTTTACTTTTATATGTCTATGTTTTATTGAATAAAACTTTTGTGGAGAAGTTGGGCAAACATAGAAGGAGTTTCTTCTGGGCCGTTAAGAAGAAGAAAAAAGAACAAAAAATATATGGTTAAGTGGTCAAGAGTTTGTTGTTCCAAGTCTAAAGGCGGGTTAGGGGTCAAGGATCTTAGGAAGAAAAATATTAGTCTTCTATGTAAATGGTGGTGGAAGTTAGAGACACAAAGTGATTTGTGGAAACAAATTGTGAAAGCCAAATACTTGAGAACCAAATTTGTTGCTTCGGTTAAACGGTTAAACGTTGTGTAGTGCACGATTCCCCTGGTTGGAAGGCCTGGCGTTAATCCACACGATGAACTTCTCCTGCCTTAAGCAGTCGTCGGAAGACAATGGGATGGACGCGTGGTACGCCATCCTTCAGATGATGAAGTACGTAAAGGACGCAGAAAACATGTTATTTCCAGAAAGTCTTAAAAACAAGTTTAATAACATGGCGGATGTCAGCGATAGAGAGCTGAGAGTACAGTGGGGTCGCATCCAGCAGATGATTTGCACGATACTCCACCATGCGTTAGGTCTGGCGCTTTCTTCTACGGTCACGCTCCACCATGTAATGACGAGATAGAACTCCGCTTGGAGATGTCGCGTGAGGACATGCCATTCAACTCGCTGGAGGGCTGCCGTCCATTCCCCAATAGGCCTACAACCTGATCCTAAGATGTGAACTCTTTTGCTTAACTTGAACGATACATCGATGAACTTGCGTACTGTAATTGCTATATATTCCGGCCCGATCGACTTGTCACTTTTATTTATTTTGTTCGGATGTGCATGTGAACTCGTTAGCTTGCGTCTAGTAATTCCTTACTCGTTGGAATCAGACACACCATGTTATCTTAATCATTTCCGTTTACTTTCGTATTTCTAGATTATGGCATGCTTATCTTAATCATTTCCATTTAATCGACCCTTACTTGGCTCATATTTGGAGTTCGCCGATAATTAAAATGTCTGGTCACTAGTAAACTCTGGGTTGGAGCCAGTGAGCCTAGTGTGATGCCAGAAATATCAATCTCTTGTGCATCCTATCTGGTCTCACTAACTCCATCCCTAAATGTTAATATTTGTTTCGACCAATAAAGTATGAGGCATGCTATTTAGTTGATACTACTTGGCTCGTATTTGAGTTGGTATTCTTTGTTTATTTTTGGTCTTTCTTCTATTTTTGCGTCGATGATTAAAATGTTTGGTCACTAGTACGCTCTGGGGTGGAGCCAGTGAGCCTGGTGTGATGACACAAATATCAATCTCTTGTGCATCCTACGTGGCATCACTGACTCCATCCCTAAATGTTATTAATATTTTTTCGATCAACAAAATATGAGGCATGCTATTTAGTTGATCCTACTTCTTAATTAATATCATTGACTTTACTTCTCATATATACTTATATGTTGCAAGTATATATATCATCTATGATTTTGGTACTGACGTTTTATTTTTCTTGTGCATGGAGATGCCGACATATGTTGTGTACAAGGAGAGGGTTCCTGGAGTCTACGGTGATTGGGAGGAATGTCGGAGACATGTGCATCGTTTCAGCGGTAACAGCTACAAAGGATACCCCACTAGGGTTGAGGCGGAAGGAAGATATGCGCGCTATCTAGCGGGAGAGATGAGAGAGATGATGAGGAACCGGATGAAGTCCATGGGCTTCGTGATGATGCTCATCGTGACCATGGTCATGCTTTATGTGATTGTAGTTTAGGTTAGTATTTAGATTGTGAGGTGTATGACACTTGTGACTATGTACCGACTTCTAACTTTGTGAAACTTCGTTCGGTGTTGCATGTGTATTGTATGAATCAAGATTTCAAAACGAGACTTGACTATTTGTGTATTGATACCGAAATGAGACTTGACTCTATGTGTTTTTCATATTGCATGTGTAGTGAATCTGTATTAATATCAACTGTATTGGACCGTATAAATATGCATTGTAATAGGCAAGAAAATGCTGGAAAAAAGGAATTTCGTATAATACCGTCGGCACACCTACATCCCTACTGCCAGCGCACAAGACACGCACCACTACTTCCCGGACTACTTTCGGCGTACCACGCAGCTGCGCCGGTGGTACAGAGTTACTGCTGGCGCACTTGGCCAGCTGCGCCGACACTAACTGAGCTACCGCTGACGTACAAGCAGGTGCACCGGCATTAGTCCTTTACCACCGGTCGGTTCCCAACGGCAGGCTCTGGTGCGCCGGCAGTAGGTGAATTAGGTGGGCCGGCAGTAGTGCTTTTCCTAGTAGTGTGTGCACGATTCCCCTGGTTGGAAGACCTGGTTAAAGGTGAAAGAGCAGAACGCAGCGATTCTACAATGGTGTGGGTGTCTCTGGCTTATCCAACGGTTAAGATTGCTCCAAGATTCGTGTCCAGCATTTTACACGAACAATCTTGACATTGTCAACTTCTTGCCCCTATAGGAGCGAAGGTGGACACGAACACTTCTCCTGCCCGTCCCGGCCCTGATTCTCTCTAGTTATCTCCTCCCTCACGCATTCTCCCTCGAGCCGCCCCACCTCCTCCTCCCCTGGGCCTGGATCAGCCGCCGCCGCTAAAGGAGCGAGGCTGCCGGCCACACGAAGAGAAGCAATGGTCGATGGGAAGGGAGGCAGCAGGCTCATCGTTCCCGATCAGGGTTTTTTTTTTTTTGAGATTTCCTTCCTGTTGATGGAGTTTGTTCCTACTTTTCCCCAATCTGGATCTAGCTGCTCCCATTCTTCTTCGTGCCACCACCAGATCCGCCCGATCTGCTCGCTCTCTTTCTCTCACTCTCTCTTTTTCAACGTAGTACATTCCCATCTCCATGGACCAGGGATCTGAATCCCCTTTGACCATGAATCTGATCACATTCTTCTTCATGACGTGTGGTTTTATTTGATATAAACAGTATGTTTACCTAATCCATCTTTCTATTTGTGCGTGTATGAAAGATTCTTCTATGCAAAGTGAAATCATGTATGCAAAAAAAATTCCATACTAGAGCCCAGATCCGAATTAATGTTGCGCCAAGGCAAAGTCTAAACATTGTAAAAATTAACGCAATACTTTGCATGACATTGCATTTTTTTCTATTTATTTTCATGTCTTTGCTTTTCTGGATGACCAGACTGTAAAAGGGAGTCATGAAAGATTTGCCCCCGTTTTCCAAATCTTGTTCTGCTTTCTTCTTGTTAAAAAACGAGTCATCACCAACATAATTTGTTTCAGTACATTGATAAGAAAAAGCCTAGTGGAATATTCGCCCCCTGAAACGAAACGAGGTGTCGAAAAGCGGCGATTTGCACAAAAATAACCCAAAAATGAAAGAAAAGCACAGACTGACCCTCCGGGCAAACTATTTCACCCATCTAACCCTTTTGTGTGGCGCCCCTCCCATGGGCGCCACACATCAGTGTGGCGCCCGTCCTGCGGCGCCACTCTCCCAGCCGACGTGGCGCCCTCGACGCTGAGCTGGTGCGCCGATCCGACGTGGCAGCATGTGTGGCGCCCATGGGAGGGGCGCCACACTACTCTATATATATAATTTCTGTCTAGAGATAATAGAAGACTGTGGTAGCTCAATCGGATGAAGCCTTTGCTTCCCCATCCCAGGTCTTGAGTTCGAATCTCCTTACCACCCTAATTTATTTTTATTTTTAAAAATTATGCTAGATATTGTAGTATGTTTACAACATGAAATCTAGCCTCGTACTGTTTTGTAGAGTTTTTTTTTATTTTCTCTTGCTTGCAAACTGAATAAAAAACTCTACAAAACAGCCAGCACCACGGTGATCAAGAGGTACAGGCATGCAGAAAAGATTTAGTTTATGCAAGCATAAGCAAGCTGACAAACCTCGCTTACATATCAGCAACGGTCACAATAAATGACTAAATATCTATAGCATATAGTGTTCTAGCTTACTGACCTTTGTCAAAGTATAACCACGCATAAGCTCCTCTCTGATCTTCCTGAAGGTACCTTCTGTCATATTAGACACACAGAGCTCCGGTGGAGTACAAGGCATCACTATGGGCATTAAACACCCATCTGGACGCCATTTAAATGGCTCACCATGCAGGTCTACTGGAATTTGCCAAGGCCAGTTAGCAAATATCTCAAAGAACATGGTGAACAAACCATTGACAGAGGCATTAGGATATTTCTGACAAACATATGCTGCAAGAATCGCCAAATGAATCCCAGCAAAGAAACCAAGCAGCTGAAAAATGGCATAAGACATGAAACGGTTAGACCAGGTTACAGCTGAATCACAATCAGCAGCGCACATTATTATACCACATACATGGCAATGAAGTCCTCGCCTCCTAGCCCATAGTTTTATGCATCGCAATAGAACTTGGAACGTCTGCATCATAACAATTGACAGATGAATTGTTAATAAACAAAATTTGAGGTGAAAAACAACATCTGAAGTATTCTTGTGTAAAATTAATAATGAGCAATTCTACAGAATAGACAATACAAGAGCTCAAGTAAATAAATTTAGAAAATTGTTAATTCACAAAAACTTCTTTTGAGAAAATTGTAGATTCAAAGTACAATTATACAGGTGAAAAAAATGTGACCAAATGCTGGTAAATTAAATAAGAACACTTTGTGACCTCAGCATTCGGTACTAGCTGCACAATTTGCTCATTAACGCGAACTCCAGACAGACTCCTCAAGCTCCGTGCATCAAGTCTTCGAAGGAACTGAGGACTAGATGAATTTATAGCCTGCAAGAGCAAGTAAACTCATCAAAATATGGATACTATATTTTCTACATAGTACCAAGTGTGCATGAAAATCATGATAAAAATAATTTGGAGGACCATACTCATAACACGTTGATCGAACATAAAGTTGGATACTCATAATTTGGAGGACCACACTATATTTTATTCAGTTTGCAAGCAAGAGAAAAAAAAACTCTACAAAACAGTACGAGGCTAGATTTCATGTTGTAAACATACTACAATGTCTAGCATAATTTTTAAAAATAAAAATAAATTCGGGTGGCAACAAGATTTGAACTCATGACCTGGGATTGAGAAGCAAAGGCTTCATCCGATTGAGCTACCACAGTCTTCTGTTATCTCTAGACAGAAATTATATATATAGAGTAGTGTGGCGCCCCTCCCATGGGCGCCACACATGCTGCCACGTCGGATCGGCGCACCAGCTTAGCGTCGAGGGCGCCACGTCGGCTGGGAGAGTGGCGCCGCAGGCCACACTGCCATGTGTGGCGCCCATGGGAGGGCGCACACAAAAGGGTTAGATGGGTGAAATAGTTTGCTCGGAGGGTCAGTCTGTGCTTTTCTTTCACTTTTGGGTTATTTTTGTGCAAATCGCCTCGAAAAGCAGGTCTAACTAATGTAATGGAGAACATTGTCAAAACATACTGGATTTCTTTTGATCCAGGTCCAGTTAACGCAATTTTATGGAAAATGCCTAACGAACAAATTTGTATACTAATTGATCTAATGAATACGGGATTATGGAACGAGTAGCAGACTAGCAGCCTGAGGGATCTGACAGCAAATAGTCGATAGACTGAAGTTGTTCGGAAATGCATCTTGGCTCCCGGGACCAGATGCTCCCGAATCTTGGACCAACCAGAACTGGACACCTACGTTGACAAGTACTTATTTCCGTCTGTATATGATGCTGTCGATGGAATATGGTACAGTGCCCCGTTCGATGGTTGAGGCCTCATTCAATTCGACAGCCCAAAAGCTGATGGACCGGAACAAACGGATCCACGACTTTGTAGACTAACGCTAACATTTCTGGACCGAGAGTGCAGAGGCCCAACGGCTCCTTGAATGAGGTGGCAAGACGCGTGTATTAAAGGCGCCCAGGTGTCTAGCTCATGTGCCATTCTCAGTCCGCTGCCGTCGTCTAGGTTTTCCCCAATCCAGGAGCTCGTCAGATCCATGGCGTCCTCATCATCATCCCAAGCTGCTCCGCAGGACAACACCCCGCTCCCTCTCATCTCGTGCCCAAAGTGTGGCAGCGCGGTCATCACCAAGACCGCCTTCAAGGGCACCAGACTTGGTGTCAGGTACTAGAAGTGCGAATTTTTCAGTGTAAGTGCACCCAAATCCCCCCGTCGAGCAGCTATTTTTTGAGTTCGTTTTGTCATCAACCAAGCTGCCATCGATTTTTTCCTTATCTATCTCACTCTGTTTCTTTTTTAAACACGCAGAAAGGATTCTGCGATTTTTTCGAGTGGAGGGAGGGGTACGCATCGCTCATGGCTGCCAACGGGGGAATCGCCGGCACGGCTGCTGCCCCGGCAATGCTAGCAGCTGGTCCGATCGCCCCGGCCATGCACCACCAGGATGTCGGGAGAGTGAATCTATTCGTCTCCCTGATGAACACAATGGGGATGCTCATTGTCTTGGCGCTGCTCCTTGCGCAGATCATGATGGGAACCTACAAGTAAAGCATGAAGCCTTTTCCGCAGGAGGCGACGGCTGTGTCTCCATCTAAGCTGATACTTCGCACTCCCGTCGGCGCCTACGCGCGCGCCCTCCGCCCCCCGCCGCCCTCGCCGGAATCTTGAAGCCGCTCGCCTCACCCTCCTGTCTGCCCAGCGCGACAATGCTTCGTTCCCTCATTTTTAGATCTGTTGACTTAGGATTCGATGGCGACTCGTCCCCGGTAAAACTAGACTCGTCGTCCAGGCCACCGACAACAATATGTTCCAGCCGTCCAGAAGCGCCTGTAAAGTCTCCGTTACATCCCCCCGTTTTCTCTCTGTCACCTCCGTCTTCCCACGTTCGGGCCCACCAACGGAACGTACGCGAACTCGCTTGTATTCACGATTTTCTGTCGCCTGTAGACCCACTTCCCTGACTCAACACATCAATCTCGGAACAACAATGTCTGGTCCAGATTTCCAGATCATATACACCCGGGAGCCAAAACTCCCCTCCCGAAGTTGTTTTCATACTGAACAGGAAAATATACTAGAGGTGGCCTTTGCAAAGTACACAACAAGCTGCACAGATCTCAAAGCATAAATGAACGCCCAGAGATAAGCCAGGGACGCCCACGTATATGTAGAGTAGGATTTTCGGAAAGAGCACTATTTTATGGGAGGAAAATTATCCTAAACAAGGGGGCCTAGTTAGGTTTTGGATTGAGCCCTGGTTAAATAATACTCATTTATTAGAAACTTTCCCAGCCCTTTTCTATATTTGTCAAGGACTTGACTGAATTTTTGAGAAAGTGCTTAATTTCGAGTTTACCATTCCCTTCAGAAGAAGATTGTTACCTGACATGGTGGTATAGTGGGACTTTGTTAAAATCAATGCTCTTTCTCGCTCCATGTCAAGTGTCCTGGACGTAGTTACCTGGTGCTTGAGTGCTAATGGTGCATTAGTTAACAGTAAAACTCACCTAGCTAGGAGCCTTGACAGCGTTTTGCCGCTATCAGCCGTCCGATCAGGCCTATGCACACTCGGGATTGTTCGGCCGTTCCGCAACTTCGCTTACGTCTCTGCCTCAGCTAGAGAGGCTGGCAATATATATCTGGGCCGCTACTCTGCAGGCCGACCTGGACGTCTTTACATTAATTGGGCTGACTAGGTGTGAAATATGTTGGATGGGCCGATGAGCTATGTACACGAGGCCCCTGTGCTTTTTCTGTTTCTCTTCCTTCGTACGGGAAGGCGAAGTGGCGGCAGGCGGTGGAGGAGGCCATGGAGAGGCTGCCGCAATTTATGAGAGAGAATTTATTGGCGCGATTAATGGAAACTTCCATTTTCTTTCCTCCCGGTGATGGTGGTGGACTACCGTTTTATAGATGCCCTCTCTCCAATTTCTCATAAAAAGGTGCGCATAAATTTTCCTCTCTCGGTCTCTCCCTCTCTTCTGGCTGTCGACCTCCCAATCTCCCATCCCCATGTTCTTCGCCTGGTTAGTAGAAGTGCGGGTGGTGGTGGTGGTGGGCGAATGGCGGCGGCTGTTCTCTCGCCAAACTACGGCTGTCGCCAAACATATTCATCTTACCCTGCTGACTGAGGAAGACCGTGGAGGTGTGAACAAGATGCAACAACCATCTAGATCCGCGGCCCGTCTTAACATAAAGCTGCATCCATCCGTGGAAGATGAGGCCTCTGCAATCCGTGATGCCCCTGTTATCCAGCCATGAGCCATCTGTCTTCTCAAGCTCGTTGTTTTCAGCTGTCCAAACTGGCTGCCTGCATGTGTAGGGATTGGAGTTACAGTAAGTGTTTGTTTATTCTGCATAAATCTTGGTTCGCTCTCCTTTGTTAATTTCTACTAATGAATATGCTAATGCCCGTGTTATCTTCTCAAATGATTTTCATTTCTTATATTCTTTTATCTTTTGTTCAGATGAATAGATTTTTGCAAAATGCGACTTCATGGAATGCTGCATCAGATTATTCTTTTGAGGACTACTGGTGAGCTTATGTGCAACACCTCTCTACCACCCCGAGAACACAATTAGTCTGCTCATCTACCTATTAATTATAGAACAGATCTTCGTAATTAGTATTATTCTCTTCTAGAATTATTCACATGAACAAATGGAGGTCCATATGGCATGAGGAATGTTCAAGGATGCCACTCTGATCGTTGCTCAGCTGGTAGGAACCTCTGATCCTTACTTAGTTGGTAACCTATATTTATGTTTTATCAAACAAGATATATGTATTTAAATATTTTGAGCATGCTAATTTTAGTTGCTTATTTCTATTCATGGATTGGCTCATCAGTCATGCTAATTCATAAAATTGCAGGATTTGTGCATCAGTTTATGCCTAGGATGGAGAGGCATTTCTGCATCAAAATTGCAGGCTTTTTCACACGAGTTTATGACCAGGTCGGGTGAGGCATTTCTGAATCGTTTAACCATTGGTAATATGTTTTCATTAGAGCTCTATCGGTTGCCATCCCCATCCCTACCAAGATCATGCCTCCTCTGGGTTTACTGTGTATTGTCAATTTTACCCTGCTGCTCTTTAGGGAGGGTTCACTATGAAGGATATCAGAGGAGATGACATATGCAGCCACAAGGCCGTTCTATTGTTTCTGTTGTAAGTTGACTCCAGTTGTAATCAATTTGGTGGCTAAATGTTGTCACTAGCGCTCTATATGCTGCATCGAGAGCGTGCGAGCATAGGCCGATATTTGCATACTGCCACCGTATAGCCGACCATGTGATGCACCACGTCAAGTATTATGTCAAAAAAAAAATTCCAAATATTTCCCTCTGTTTTTTCCACACGTTTGTTATTTCAATTCACCATATACAAATATTACTTATATTACTTTGACCTCGAAAATTTTCACATTTAATATTTTTCTAGAGCTTAGTACATAATCATTGTAAATTGGTAGTCAAGGTGAAATTTGGTAATTAGCATCTGTCGAGAGCTTTGTACAAAATCATTTCTAGATATTTTCCTTGGAGGATATTTGATTGCTGCCTTGAGCAAAACAAGCTTGCCTGACTGAAGCGTGCTTGTTTTCAAGGCTGGTTTACTTCGTTGCCTATGTTTCTTATGTACATACTGCTTTTTCTCTATGTAATTGTGTGCAGCTGAAGCAAATAAAACAGATGAGCTCTCCAGCAGCTACAGTGCAATTTGTCAAACAAATTAAGTTATAATTTAAATTGTTCCAGCATTTTACAATGATTTTTTAAAATCTGTGTTAACTGTTTTTTTTTCACACATGGGATTGACAACGTGGATGATTAACTAAAATTAACAACAAAACAAAATGATGGAATACATTTTGTTCTTTTACAGGATTATGTATTCTAAACATTATAGAAGTGACATTTCCAGTCTGCAGAGTGTAAAATAACTCAATCAAATGACCTATGCCAGTGTTGCCATATCGTTATGTCATGCAATATTACGATAGCTCACTGCACCAACGATATTTTGAATCAATTTGGAATTTATCTTCTTGACATGAATTCCTTGTTATTTTTTTACAGTGCAACTACCTGATTTTGTAAACAAATATGCCCCACAATCATATCCAAACACCATAATAAAAAATGGTCAAATCGAACTTTGCATCTCAAGTATTTTCATTGTTTCTATCAATATTTCTGTTAATTAAAAAACCATAACCTTTTGGAGATGGGCGGGCGCGGCAACGCGTGCACTTATGGTCTAGTTCTCTACTAAAACCATATATCAGCACCTCGAGAGAAATGTGGAAAGTTCTCATAACAAGTGGATATGGAAGGCCAAAACCTCTCTAAAAATTAAATTTTTCCTTTGGCAGCTTTTCCGAAATGCCATCTTGACCAGAGATAACTTGAAAAAGTGTAAATAGCATGTATCTCCTCCCTGTTCTTTTTGTAGTCAGCATGGGACTTCAAATCATTTGTTCTTTCAGTGTGCTAATGCCATGGTGGTCTAGGGAAATATGGGGGGGGGGGAACTGGGAACTATGTTCTGTCCTACTTCCCTGTGCCAAAGTGTTTCTTGGTTTTATCGTTTTTTATCCGAATGTGAGGTAATTTCACGTGCTCCTTCTTGCTACCATTTGCTCGGGCATTTGGAATGTCAGAAACAAAATAACTTTTGATGGGGTTGTTGTTCATTCCCCTTTGGTAACGATTGCTACGATTTGCTCTTTCTTACATTGTTTGGAAGGTTTGTACGGGCCTGAGAACGAAGGGAAGATCAAGAGAGGGGCTGATCAAATTCTGCAGCGGGCATGTTCTCTTCACTTCGATGCAGCTATGGCGCCTGTGACTCCAAGGGCGAGACCGGGGGTCCTAATGCTCACGAACGGGGGTGCTTGAAAACCTGAATCTTGGATGCAGTTTCGTTTCTGTGGTTGTAATATACTTTGTTAATCTCCTAGGATGTGTTTTGCAGTTGATGCTTTGAACTATATAGTGTAGGGTAGTTTTTTTGTCCCGTAGCTTGTCTTTCGATGCCGAGGTTGAGCAGCGGGTTGTCCTACCATCTTCTTTTTTTCCTTTAGCTGGGCGTTAGTCGTCTTTTCCCTTTCCTTGTTTCCTTTGCTTTGTTTGTGATAAAACTGAACAAATGATGTGTATTTGTAATGGAAATGGGAAGAAGTCCCAGTTGGAAAAAAGAAAGATTACACAATCAAATCACGAACTGTGTGACATACTGACATCTCAATCTTTCACATTTCCTATTCACATGTTTTGTAATGCTTGCGACCAAAATAATATTCATTCTGCCATTTTAAAGTGATCTATGCACTCTTGAGGTTTGGATTTGACAAATTTTCATGGATGTTGTTTAGGCCTAAGCGGATGTTGTTTAGGCCTAAGAAATCAAACAAACCACGTAATTCTATGAAGAGCAAAAGGAGAAGAGTATGTAAATCTCAAGTTTAAGATTGGGTTAATTAAATAGACGTCACTGCAATTTTCAAATATTAAACACAACTACAATTTTCAACCTTCAGAAAATGCCACTGCAATTCTATGTACATCTCACGTACCCCATTACACCCATTTAAACACATATAACAGACAATATTTTTTGATAAGGATATAACAGATAATATACAGTTTGTATTCTAAAATAGTCCACATTCTAGCCCCAAAATTTATTCTAAAATACTCTACATTTTAGCTTTTAGTCAACAACAACATAGAAAATAAGGTGGTTTTACTCTCTTTATTGGATGTTGTTATTTTCAGTGTAGTTTGGATTGGTTGTTCAAATATATAAATAGTACTAATAAATGCATTAGTAATTTGTCTAATTTTTTCTAGAATGTAGATTAAATCAGAACGGGGAGTAGGTATATATGGTGAGCCCTACCATAATCCCCAGCGAACTGTGCAACTGGCTCGACCCAAGCATGGCGGGGTCGAGCTCCTGCTTCCCGCATTCCCTCCCCTCCTATCCGAGCGAACGGAAGCTTCCCCCAATCCCCTCTCACCTCGGTGGCGTACGGCGGCCAGCACCTAACGGCAACGACGACTGCGGCCCGGAATCATCTCCTCCATAAGTACAATAATAATCCCCAAATCATGGTTCTCTGTTTCGAATTATATTCCTGGGTCTAGTAAAGCAATCCGTATTGATTAGGTTCTCTGTCCATCCAATTCTTACTGTTGTTTCTGCCTGTTCTTCTGTAGTTGCAACCGGAGCAAGCAGATTGAGATAGATTGGGGACAGTTTCTAGCCCATTATGCACATATGCTAGCACATCAGTTTGAGATATAATTCGTGAAAATATCTCCGCTGGTGAAGCTGGTCGTAGAGGTACAACCAGGCCACCAAAGCTCATTTAGGAGACCAGATGGCAAGAGAGCGCTCTACATCGAGAAGAAGCTGGAGAGAGTCTGAAGATCGAAACATGGATGGAGCCTGTCATGCACCAAAGTCAAAGATCGAGACATAGCCATTTGAGCCTGTAGTTATTTATACATCTGATGGCCATTTTAAATTCTTTTTTTACAATCAATACCACATATATTCATAGTAACAAATAGTACATGGTAGAGATACACGAGCTGATTCCAATAATTACAAAATAAAGTCTAAAAGATACAAACAAATCTTCGAGGTCTTCAAATTCTTTCTTCTTTCAGAACACAATCTTGTACTCTTTTGAAGGCAGCCAAAGATAGATAACGAACCATAGACCTGTAAATAAAGTTAACAAATAGTACATGGTAGAGATACACGAGCTGACTCCAATAATTATAAAATAAAGTCTAAAATATACAAACAAATCTTCGAGGTCTTCAATTTTTTCTTCTTTCAGAACACAATCTTGTACTCTTCTGAAGGCAGCCAAAAATATATAACGAAGCATAGACCTATAAATATCGATGAAAGTTCTCCCATAATTTTAATTTGAGCCGCAATGACAAGGATGTGTGCACGCGCACAACCATTAAAGCAGTCATTCAACATCAGTAAGAGTACCAACACCAGTATGTCAGGGAATAAAAAACGACTAGCCTTGTCGACGTTGATGGAGAGCCGAGAGTACGCGTCACCATTATCGAGGACGTAACTGCTGGGACAAAAACTGCGAGGATAATCCTCCTCGCGGCAACAACAAGAAAAGAGCCAAGATCGATCTAGGGAAGCAAGATCTGAAGGTCCATACCTAGAGGATTGAAATCTTTCAACACCACCATTAACGTCAGGAAGGAGATCTCGTCGTCGAACGAGACCCAAAGATCACTTATTGCAGACGATACCATCTCCATTGAGGGGAAACCATCAAGAAGACGACTACCAAAACGCTAACATAATCTACTGAAAACACTATTTTATTGGAAACTCCACGCATAGATCAGGTTCCCCACTCCTCCTGACGCCGACGAAGGCGACCAGAGGAGGGGGAACCGATTTATGGAGGAGGATGAAGTGGAGGCATCTAGGGTTTTCTAGAGGCGGCGGCTCTCTTTTTCCGTTCGAAGGAAACAATATTGATGGCCATTTCAAGATGATGCTCTATTGAATGTTCTCTCTACATATATGATGGAAGAGGTATGATTTGAGTCAATGGACAGGATTAAGCGACTTAAATTAGGCCCACCAGCCCATTAAAAGGTATAAAATGGGGGGAAAACCCAACAATGTTTCAGCCCGGCCAGCAATTTGATTGTGCTCAGTTCAAAAAAAAATGGATTGTGTTGGCAACACGATGAAAACATAGCAGTGCCAAGTACGCATGAGCTCTTACGGTTGGGGTTGGAGATGGCAGAGCAAATTCGAATACACTCAGTTGGCATCGAATGTGATTCAATGAGGGGGTTCAGGCTGTGCTCAATCCGTCAAAGTAGTGGAGCAGTTGTGATTGATGATTGCCGATTTTTTTCTTCTGATTTTGGCAAGGTGACTATTGTGCATTGTAATAGACAAGCGAATGTTTATGCACATGAGCTAGCTCGATTTTCTTTTAGGGAGAAGTCAGAAGGGGCTTGGGTGCTGCTGTGGAGCCGACTGAGGCATGTCCTTCTGTTGGTTCGGGGCTCGCCGAAGCGCAGGCTTCGGTCGCGCTTGACTCCTCCGAGGAGAAGTCCTTGGTGGTTGAGGAAGAGCACCTCCACGGTTATTTCTCTCCTTGTGGCCCATCATCGCCCCCTAATGAGTCGGCTGCCTCTGAGTGCGTGGGCATGGACATGATCGCGGCTCAGTCGCTTGACCTTGAGTTGAGTGATGTTGTTGACACACCTGTCTCTCTCTCCGCACGAGTCCGACGAACAGGTGGTTACTAAATCAGCAGTGTTGACACCTGTGCCTGCATCCTCTCCACCGCACTCGGAGCCTTGCCAGTCGCCGCAGCCTGTTGTGTTGGCTGACTCTAAGTGCGAGGACATAGACGAGTTCTTGGCTCCGGCATTGCAAATCACGGAAGAGATACATGAGTTGGGTGTGGATTCTCCTGTGATGTTTCCGTCAGCGTTGTGCTCTTTTAAGACCATGGAGGTGGCCACGACACCTTCTCCACCACAGTCGGAGCCTTCTCAGTCCCTCGCCTCTTTAGACCATGGAGCAGTGTTGGTTCCTAGCTCAGATGCTCTTTTTGTAAAGAAGCTTTGTGGTTTGCTCGCTAGTTTGGAGGCGACTAGCCCTGAGTATGGCAAGGAAATTGCCTGCGTCTTAGCAGGTAAAGCTTCAGAGGACATGATCAAGAAGGTAGAGAAGTCTCTTAAGAAGATATCTATCAGAAGGATAAGGAGGAGAGCCATAACAAGGGAAGTTTGAGAAGTGGGTTGTCGGTTCTAGTTGGTTTAGAGGTTGTTTTTTGTGTGTTGTTCGCTTGTGGGTGTGCTTTTGGTGTGGGTTTGGCCCTATTGTTGTAGGTTTTCGCTCGATTTTCTCCTAAAAAATGAGCATCTTCTTCTTAATAAATAGATGAGGCAAAACTTTTGCCTCCGTTTCAAAAAAAAGGGGGCTTGGGTTGATCAGCCGTATTGTAAAAGACTATGATTGAATAAAGTCGCCTGAAATTTCAAACAAAAAAGTACGCATGAGGTCTTGATGAAATAAACACAAACACCTTGCGTGCGTACAAATGCTGACTTGATTATCTTGTGGCGCATCGAATGAAGGCAGGAGAGGGCGTGTGCCAAGCAGTCGCCGTTGAAGCAGTTCACCCGAAATACGCCGTTGCGGACGGACATTGACGAGGCCACCTCCGCCCGACTACGCAAGCGTCTACTCGCCCTTGCCGGCACCGGCTAGCACGCACCTCTGCATTTGAGGTTGCTCGTCGGCTGGTGTCTCTTCACACGTAGCAACCCGCGAGGAATAACGAGCGTGCGGCAACTACGGTGAGGACTCCCATCGGCTAAGGAATGCTGCCGGTCCCGTCCGGGACCTCCTACTCATCGCCTTAAGCGACAATAACAGTCGCTCCCGCTTAGAGAATGAGCTGTCCCAGAGTAAGCTGGGCTCGGCCCATGTTTCATACGTGCATGGCTGCAGTTTCTTTGAAGCTGTTCGACTTTTTCTCTTTTTGAATTCTCTTCACTGTAGTCCACGTAGAATCTTGCACTGTTTCATTTCAACATGAGCCGAACGTCAAAGCTTGACTTTCACGTACTTGCAAGGATTCCATCAAAAAAGAAAACGTAACAATTTGATCTAATTTGAAGCGAGAGACTACAACTACCCGTAATAAGTGTGAACAAATTTGAAAAAATAAACAAATTTTGAATTTGAACAATTTCAAAATTGAATGATTTTAGAATCAGAACATATTTCGAAAAAGAACAATTATTGAATAAGAAATTTTGAATGTGAAGAAAATTTCAAAACTAAACAAATTTTTGAATTGATTTTTTTAGAATCAGAACAAATCTTGGATTTGAACAAATTTTTAATGTAAACGAGTTTCGAATATGAACGGATTTTGAAAAGAGAAAATTTGAAGTTTGAACTAATTTCAAAGATGAAAAAATTTCCAATGTGAACAAATTTCGAAAATGAACAAATTTATAATTTGAACAATTTTTAAAAATGAACAATTTTAGAATCAGAAAAAAATCAAATATTAAACGAGTTTAAATTCAGAACAAATTTCGAAAATGAGTTTTTTTCGAAAATGAACAATTTTCAAATTTTATCTAAGTTGAACAATAACGAAATATTAAAATGAAGAAAGTAAAAGGAAAAATATTTTGAAGATAAAAAAAAACAAAGGAAAAGAAGGAGAAACCAAACGATAAATTTAAAATAGGAAAACAAAAAAATAAAAGAGAACCTCGTACTCCCGTGTCTGGGTCTTGATCGCTAGCTTCCCATCCATGCAACAGCAGCGATATCTCTAAAAAAGCAAGCAGCGGGTGACGGTGAAGCAATCCGGAGTAAATGGGCCAGGCCCAGCATGCAGGTGGGGTATGCGGCGCGCCCCATAGAGCCCACTTTGAGCGGTGAATAGGATTCACCGTCCCGTCCACTTCTCCGCTACCCAACGACTGTAGTGGGTCGGGGCATGACTCTTGGGCCGAGGAGGTTATAGCCTTTTTGTATTTCAGTGCGAAAATTGATAAAGGTATGTAAGATGGGTACCACTACCTAGAGACCGACCTTCGCAAAGGGAAACATCCTCCTGTGAAACGCACCAGCTATTGACACGTGTCAGCGCGGACGAGTGCCTTCGGCGACGCGGACGAGTACGCGCGAGGTAGACGAGTACGCGGCCAATCCCGAGCAACGCGGACGAGAGCCCTCCCGCGCGACGCGGACGATTACACCCACGCCCACACACGTACGCCCAACATCGCCCCGCGAGTACATCTTCCAACGCACGCGACTCACACCGCCGTATGAACCCATCGCTATGGCTAGCTAGTTGCTTTAGCACATGCATGCAAATCAAAAGTACGTACACCTCTATGTTATGACAGTATAGGTACAGTCACGCACAACACACGATTACAGTTGAACACATAGGCGAGTACAAGTACAGTCACACACACTAGCAGGTACAGTCGTGTGATGTCTACGGGTGCTTCTATTCTTGTAGACAGTGTTGGGCCTCCAAGAGCAGAGGTTTGTAGAACAGCAGCAAGTTTCCCTTAAATGGATCACCCAAGGTTTATCGAACTCGGGAGGAAGAGGTCAAAGATATCCCTCTCAAGCAACCCTGCAATCACGATACAAGAAGTCTCTTGTGTCCCCAACACACCTAATACACTTGTCAGATGTATAGGTGCACTAGTTCGGCGAAGATATAGTGAAATACAAGTGGTATGAATGAATATGAGCAGGTAAGCGCCAAAAGTGCTGGCGTGCGGCTGAGGATAGTAATATTGGGGAAGTAAAGATGCAAAAACAAGAAAAGCGATGATTGCAGTATTTGTAAACAAGGCCTAGGGATCATACTTTCACTAGTGGAAACTCTCAACATTGATCACATAATAAATAAGTTCTCTTCCTTTGTGCTACCTATACTCTTGTTTGATGATGAACACCATTCGTTGTGTAGGGCTACAAGAGCACCTCAATGCCGGAGTTAACAAGCTCCACAACATTCGGCATTCATATTTAAGTAACCTTTAGAGCATAATAGATCTTTGCAACTTAAACCGAGTACTAACATAGCATACACACTGTCACCTTTACACTATGAAGGGGGAATAAATCACATCAATACTATCATAGTAATAATTAACTCCATAACCTACAAGAGATTATGATCATAACCTACGCCAAGTACTACACGATGCACACACTGTCACCATTACACCGTGAAGGAGGAATAGACTACTTTAATAACATCACAAGAGTAGCACATAGACTAATAGTGATACAAAGCTCATCATATGGATCTCAATCATGCAAAGCAATTCATGAGATCATTGTATTGGGGTACAGAGAGAGAGATTAACCACATAGCTACCGGTACAGCCCTTAGACTCGATGGAGAACTACTCCCTCCTCATGGGAGACAGCAGCGTTGATGAAGATGGCGGTGGTGTCGATGGAGGAGCCTTCCGGGCACTTCCCGTCCCGCGCGGAACAGAGACTCCTGTCCCCCGATCTTGGCTTCGCGATGGCGGCGGCTCGGAAGGTTTCTCGTACCGTGGCTTTTTCGATCGAAGTTTTAGGTCAGGGACCTTTAAATAGGCGAAGAGGCGGAGTCGGAGGGCGACGAGGCGACGACACGGGGGCGCGGCCCACCCGGCCGCGCGGCCATCATCTAGGGCCCACCGGTCCTCCGGCGCTCGGTGTTGGAAGCTTCGTGGAAAAATAGGATGTTGGGCATTGATTTCGTCCGATTCGAGAATATTTCCTTACTAGGATTTCTGAAACCAAAAAAAGCAGAAAACAGAACTGGCCCTTCGATCTCGTCAATAGGTTAGTTCCGAAAACGCATCAAAACATCATAAAGTATGAACAAAACATGTAAGTATTGTCATAAAACAAGCATGGAACATAAGAAATTATAGATACGTTTCAGACGTATCAAGCATCCCCAAGCTTAGTTCCTACTTGCCCTCGAGTAGGTAAACGATAACAATGATAATTTCTTAAGTGACATGCTACCAACATAATCTTGATCAACATTATTGTAAAGCATATGAGATGAATGCAGCGATTCAAAGCAATGGTAAAGATGATGAGTAAACAACTGAATCATATAGCAAAGACTTTTCATGAATAGTAGTTTCAAGACAAGCATCAATAAGACTTGCATAAGAGTTAACTCATAAAGCAATAGATTCAAAGTAAAAGGTATTGAAGCAACACAAAGGATGATTAAGTTTCAGCAATTGCTTTCAACTTGTAACATGTATATCTTATGGATAGTTGTCAACACAAAGTAATATAACAAGTGCAATAGGTAAACATGTAAGAATCAATGCACACAGTTGACACAAGTGTTTGCTTCTAAGATAGAAAGAAGTGGGTAAACTGACTCAACATAAAGTAAAAGAATGGCCCTTCGCAGAGGGAAGCAGGGATAAAATCATGTGCTAGATCTTTTTAAGTTTTGAAATCATATAGAGAGCATAAAAGTAAAGTTTTGAGAGGTGTTTGTTGTTGTCAACGAATGGTAATGGGTACTCTAACTACCTCGTCAACCAGACTTTCAAGAGCGGCTCCCATGAAGGACGTTATCTCTACCAGCAAGGTAGATCATCCCTCTTCTCTTTTGTTTACACATGTACTTTAGTTTAGTTTATTTTATTTTATTTATGGATGACACTCCTCCCAACCTTTGCTTACACAAGCCATGGCTAACCGAATCCTCGGGTGCCTTCCATCATTCACATACCATGGAGGAGTGTCTATTTGCAAAATTAAGTTGCTTACTGATAGATCAGGGCAAAACATGTGAAGAGAGTTATTAATGAAAGTTAATTAATTGGGGCTGGGAACCCCATTGCCAGCTCTTTTTGCAAAGTTATTGGATAAGCGGATGAGCCACTAGTCCATTGTGAAAGTCTGTCCGAAATAAATGACAAGATCGAAAGATAAACACCACATACTTCCTCATGAGCTATAAAACATTGACACAAATAAGAGATAATAGCTTTTGAATTGTTTAAAGGTAGCACATGAAGTAATTTACTTTGGAATGGCAGAGAAATACCATGTAGTAGGTAGGTATGGTGGACACAAATGGCATAGTTTTTGGCTCAAGGATTTGGATGAACGAGAAGAATTCCTCTCAATACAAGGCTAGGCTAGCAAGGTTGTTTGAAGCAAACTCAAGTATAAAACAGCAAGACTCATATATGAACATATTGTAAGCATTATAAGACTTTACATCGTCTCCTTGTTGTTCAAACACCTTAACCAAAAAATATCTAGACTCTAGAGACCAATCATGCAAACCAAATTTTAACAAGCTCTATGTAGTTCTTCATTAATGGGTACAAAGTACATGATGCAAGAGCTTAAACATGATCTATATGAGCACAATAATTGCCAAGTATCACATTATTCAAGACATTATACCATTTACCACATGCAGCATTTTTGTTTCCAACCAAATAGCAATGAACGAAGCAGTTTCAATCTTCGCCATGAACATTAAAAGCTAAGAACACATGTGTTCATACGAACCAGCGGAGCGTGTCTCTCTCGCACACAAGGATGAACTTATTCAAACATAAACAAAAACAAACAGACGCTCCAAGTAAAGTACATAAGATGTGACCGAATAAAAATATAGTTCCAAGAAAAGAAACCTGATAAATTGTCGATGAAGAAGGGGATGCCCATCCCCAAGCTTAGATGCTTGAGTCTTCTTGAAATATGCAGGGATGAACCACGGGGGTCTCCCCAAGCTTAGACTTTTCACTCTTCTTGATCATAGTATATCATTCTCCTCTCTTGACTCTTGACCCTTGAAAACTTCCTCCACACCAAACTCGAAACAAACTCATTAGAGGGTTAGTGCATAATCAAAAATTCACATGTTTAGAGGTGACACAATCATTCTTAACACTTCTGGACATTGCTCAAAGCTACTGGAAGGTAATGGAACAAAGAAATCCATCCAACACAGCGAAAGAGGCAATGCGAAATAAAAGGCAGAATCTGTCAAAACAGAACAGTTCGTAAAGACGAATTTTAAAGTGGCACCAGACTTGCTCAGATGAAAATGCCCAAATTGAATGAAAGTTGCGTACATATCTGAGGATCACGCACGAAAATTGGCAGATTTTTCTGAGTTATCTACAGAGAACCCTGCCCAAATTCGTGACAGACAGAAATCTGTTTCTGCGCAGTAATCCAAATCTAGTATCAACCTTACTATCAAAGACTTTACTTGGCACAACAATGCAATAAAATAAGATAAGGAGAGGTTGCTACAGTAGTAACAACTTCCAAGACTCAAATATAAAACAAAAGTACTGTAGTAAAATAAACACATGGGTTATCTCCCAAGAAGTTCTTTCTTTATAGCCATTAAGATGGGCTCAGCAATTTTAATGGTGCTCGCGCAAGAAATAAGAGTTGAAGCAAAAAAGATAGCATCAAGAAGCAAATTCCAAACACATTTAAGTCTAACATGCTTCCTATGCATAGGAATCTTGTAAATAAACAAGTTCATGAAGAGCAAAGTAACAAGCATAGGAAGATAAAACCAGTGTAACTTCAAAAATTTCAGCATATAGAGAGGTGTTTTAGTAACATGAAAACTTCTACAACCATATTTTCCTCTCTCATAATGATTTTCAGTAGCATCATGAACAAATTCAACAATATAAGTATCACATAAATCATTCTTATTCACATGCATAAAAGTGTCATTACTCTCCACATAAGCATAATCAATTTTATTAGTTGTAGTGGGAGCAAATTCAACAAAGTAGCTATCATTATTATTCTCATCATCAAATATAGGAGGCATATTGTAATCATAATTAAACTTATCCTCCATAGTAGGCGGCACCAAAAGACAACTATCATTATAATCATCATATATGGGAGGCATATCATAATCAACATAAACTTTCTCCTCAATACCCGGAGGGCTAAAGAGATCATTTTCATCAAAACCGACCTCCCCAAGCTTAAATTCTTCCATAGCATTACCAACAATGGTGTTCAAAGCATTCATACTAATAACATTCCCATTAGCATGCATAAGTTTCATGGGTTTTTTAATTTTCTCTTCAAACACATCATGTCCTAATTCAAGATAAAGTTCATAAAGATCTCTCATTTTGTTGTTGTCTTCCATTAAGCCTTACTAGTGTAAAACAAGAGACAAAAAGATGCAATTGCAGGATCTAAAGGAAATAGCTTCGAGCACACACACAACGGCAATAGAAAAGTACTTAGTTACCTAGGACCGGAGTATGAGTGCCTTTTACCTATCCTCCGGAACGCCAAAAGTGCTTGATGTCTACGGGTGCTTCTATTCTTGTAGACAGTGTTGGGCCTCCAAGAGCGAGGTTTGTAGAACAGCAGCAAGTTTCCCTTAAGTGGATCAGCCAAGGTTTATCGAACCAGGGAGGAAGAGGTCAAAGATATCCCTCTCAAGCAACCCGCAATCACGATACAAGAAGTCTCTTGTGTCCCCAACACACCTAATACACTTGTCGATGTATAGGTGCACTAGTTCGCGAAGAGATAGTGAAATACAAGTGGTATGAATGAATATGAGCAGTAGTAACCCTAAAAGTGCTTGTCAAGGCAGCTGAGGATAGCAATATTGCAGAAGTAAAGATGCAAGAAACAAAACAATCGATGATTGCAGTATTTGGAAACAAGGCCTAGGGATCATACTCTCACTAGTGAAAACTCTCAACACTGATCACATAATAAATAAGTTCTCTTCCTTTGTGCTACATATACTCTTGTTTGATGATGAACACCATTCGTTGTGTAGGGCTACAAGAGCACCTCAATGCCGGAGTTAACAAGCTCCACAACATTCGACATTCATATTTAAGTAACCTTTAGAGCATAATAGATCTTTGCAACTTAAACCGAGTACTAACATAGCATACACACTGTCACCTTTACACTATGAAGGGGGAATAAATCACATCAATACTATCATAGTAATAATTAACTCCATAACCTACAAGAGATTATGATCATAACCTACGCCAAGTACTACACGATGCACACACTGTCACCATTACACCGTGAAGGAGGAATAGACTACTTTAATAATATCACAAGAGTAGCACATAGACTAATAGTGATACAAAGCTCATCATATGGATCTCAATCATGCAAAGCAATTCATGAGATCATTGTATTGGTACAGAGAGAGAGATTAACCACATAGCTAGGTACAGCCCTTAGCCTCGATGGAGAACTACTCCCTCCTCATGGAAGACAGCAGCGTTGATGAAGATGGCGGTGGTGTCGATGGAGGAGCCTTCCGGGCACCGTCCCGGCGGCGTGCGGAACAGAGACTCCGCCCCGCATCTTGGCTTCGCGATGGCGGCGTCTGGAAGGTTTCTCGTACCGTGGCTTTTCGTATCGGTTTTAGGTCGGGACCTTTAAATAGGCGAAGAGGCGGAGTCGGAGGGCGACGAGGCGACGACACAGGGGGCGCAGCCCACCCTCGGCCGCGGCCTATCATCTGGGGCCACAGGACCCTCCTCTCTTCCGGAAGCTTCGTGGAAAAATAGGATGCGGGCATTGATTTCGTCCGATTCCGAGAATATTTCCTTACTAGGATTTCGAAACCAAAAACAGAACAAAGAACTGGCCCTTCGGCATCTCGTCAATAGGTTAGTTCCGGAAACGCATCAAAACATCATAAAGTATGAACAAAACATGTAAGTATTGTCATAAAACAAGCATGGAACATAAGAAATTATAGATACGTTTGAGACGTATCATCGTGCACACGAGCAGGTACAGTCACGCACAACAGACGAGTACAGTTGAACACACGAGCGAGTACAAGTACAGTCACGCACACGAGCAGTACAAACGCGCATACGAGCAGTACAATCGTGAACATGAGCAAGTACATGTGTATATGCATGTATACGGGTGTTCGCACGTAAGCAGTACAACCCGCACACGAGCGAGTACAACAGCGAGTAAAGGAAAATTACACCAAATACACTAAAAATAGAAGTACTTATCAACACGAGTACAGTTAAGTACACACCACAGGTACAATCATAATATTATTGGAAGTACGAAAAAAAAGTATCTCTAAACCTATCAACATGGGATCTAGTTTTGAAGATCTCGACGCGAGGATCTCAAAAGTGAAAAACGGAATTTGGACTTACAACTCAAGATATTTCATTTTGAAAAACGAATATAGAGAAAAAGGGAAAAACTGACACAACCAGCTCTCTCCTCCCCATCCCCACCTTGCTTCCCCTGCGACACGTGGCGAGCAGGGAGACCACTTCCCAGGGATTTTCTGGCACCACAGCGCGCCACTTATCGCGTGCGGAGCGAGTTGCCTTCCCTTCGCGAAAGTCGGCCTTTTTTTAACGATTTTGATGTAAGATAGGAAAATCCTATTTTCCGTCCATTAGCTAGGCGTATTAAGCCCCGCACGCATGCGGGAGCGAGCAGGCCGCAGCCCATTTTGGTACGAATTTTGTTTTCTTCTGTTTTTTTGGTTCTGTTGGTTTTTGTTTTTTTTCGTATTTTTTGTTTTTCCTTTTCAGCCTTTTTTCTTTCTCTATTTTGAGCTTTTTCAGATTCAAGCAAATTTTAAACTCGAGCATTTTCAAAATTTGAGAAATTTTGAAATTCAAGAATTTTTTTATTTGAGCATTTTTCAAAGTCGAGCAAATTTTAAACTCGAGCATTTTTTAAATTCAAGCAAATTTCTAATTCGAGCAAAATTTCAATTTTGTGCAAATTTTTCAATCTAAACAATTTTGTAATTCGAATTTTTTTGGATGTGATTTTTTTCTCAATCACAATTTTTTTAAATTTAAATTCTAGTTACATCAAATTTGCTCGAAATCAAAATTTGGTCAGATTTAAAAAATTCTCTGATTGAGCTAGACCATGTCTGCCTGATTTAGGTGGGGTCCACCATATATATGTATGTACAACGGAGCTATAAGTGTATATATTGTCTGTTATATGTGTTTAAGTGGGTGCAATGACATATATGAGATGTACATAGAATTGTAGTGGCATTTTTCAATTCGAAAGTTGTAGTAAAGTTTCTCAAATAGCAGAAAATTGTAATGGCATGTATCCAATTAAACCTTTAAATTTTGGTCAATGGGAAGCTCTAATTATAACTGCATCAACCAAACCTAAGGATATCCTTTAGCTCTAAGAACGTTTTAAGTTTTGAAGAGCCGGACATTTTTAGTAACCTACATGCTACCACATGAGAAACATAAAACAATTCAACTAGTAAACCTAATATGTGTTTCTTTTGAAAAGAAAGGATTGACAACAAATATATGCCATATCAAGTGTCTTACTGAGTCTGGGCAGATAAGATTCAGCCATATCTATATCAGGTCTGCTGAATTATGTACGTGTGTTAAATTAATGAGCATACCAATGTTTCATACTGCGTGTGACGGTATCTACCCTCCAAAAAAAAGTTAAATATGTTGATTTTATGAGATGAAAGCAACACGTTGGGTTAGTATGTCAAATACTTAGAGCAAACATGATGTGACAGTATGAGATGAACGCTTAGCTTAATTGCATGCAGAGGTGAGGCTGGTAAAGGGTTCATTGGATCGTGCTCGGCCAAAGCTGCTCCAGCCTACCGACCAGATCCCCGCACACCAAATTTGACAAAAATAACCCAAACATGAAATTTTTTCTAGAAATAAACTTTCGGCGGCACTAATTCACGAAAATAACCTTTTTATGTCGTGCGGGGCACCGCAAACCTCTATGTCATGTTGCGTAGCTCGGCGTCGCACAACTGCTAGCGTGGAATTGCGGGCCCCAAGGTGCGCTATAGTGTTGCACCCTGGATCGCGGCATCGTATTGCGGTTTGCCGCGCCGTGGTGTGGGGTGCTACACATCGACATGTGATTTGTCAGCCTGTGCTGTCACAGCCCAGGCCAGCCGTTCCTTTCTTCCTGTCATTGCCTACTCGACGGTACCTTGGAGGAGGGATCCTCACGGAGGGGGGAAGAAGTAGGGGCCATAGGGCAGAGAGCACTCGGGATGGTGGTACGCGATTTACCCAGTTTCGAAACAACTGGTCGGGAATAGGGTCTACTTCTGCTTGTCTAGAATTATCTGGCGCTTTCACGTTGTCACAATGAGTTGTGGTTGTGCCTCTAGGGCTCCCAGCATCCGACTTATAAAGACGCCCGGATCTAGGATTTACACGGAGAGTCCTAGCCAAAATACAAGATGTCTAACTACGGAATATACATTGCCATGCACGTCAAGGATCCACCTAGATCTAATCTTGCCGTCATGGATCCGGATACTTCATGGGCCTCCATGGATCCGCCTACTCGCATAGGTCGGTTGGGATCCGGCTCCTGTTCCTGCGCTGAATTTCATCCATCTTCTATCAACAGCAACTGGATCGGCCGCTGGGCCATATGCTACCATCACCATCTGTGGGCCACCCGGCCTTGCCGGATCTAGACCACGTTGTTGGCATACCCATAAAGTATACCCACAACATTAGCCCCCATAGTTCTTCAAGATTCACCATTCTTCCGCCTATCTCGGTTCGAATCCGAAGAGAATCTCGAAGAGCTTCCAAAATATCATCGTTTCCGACTTCATTAAACCGGAAATCATTCGTTCTTCTGTAACGGTAACTTAGCAGGTTTTTTGCCCACGTCGCACATACCTTCCTTTTTTCCTGCGCTAAAATTTTGGAACGGCGAATTTTAGTCGGAAATATCGGAGACATGTTGTTAGGTCACCGCCACTTCAGTTTTACCGCATTTTACCTAGGACACGTGGTGGAATCCAACGGCGCGACCGTTCCGTTCCCACCGTAGGATCCGACTCACGAATCTCCACGCGAGGCCTATAAATACCCCATTCGCTCGGTCACTTTTACTCTTTCACCTCTCCTCACCACTTCATCTTCAACCTCGCGCCAGCGTCGCCCGACGGATCTACGCCGGCGAAATCTTCCACGGAAAACTTCATTCGCCGCCGCTCCAAGTCCTGCATCAACCCGAGCTGCGCACGTTTGATCAGGAATCAAGCTCCGTCTCTGATCTTTGGTCTCGCCGGAGGCCAACGCGTCAAGTTTGCAAGATCGACCTTCACCGGCGCCACGGGGAACCGCCACGCCATTGTCGGTAAGCCCACCGCACTTAAGCTTTTCATTATCATGCCTGCAGCCGGAAACATGCCCGATAGTTCTCCTAAGTACACTGGTAGTTCTCCGAGTAGCCCTCCACCAAATTCAGCGGATCCAACCTTCATCGAACCCTTAGCGTTCCTTCTGCCCAACATTTTCGACATTAGACTAGCTCAACCTTACTCCGCCTCTTCCAACAACCTCCTCGGACGCATTTCAACAGTAGAGGAAATCCAAGCGGAGTTAGACGGGCAAGCTCGCATTGCGGCTAAGGTACAAGAATCGGAACTGAAGAAGGCCTCAAAGGCCCGGAACCGCGAAGGGGAAAAGGCCAGTGGTGGCCCTGTGATGTCATCGAATCGGAGCTCAAGACCTTCGAGAATGAAGGCCTCCTGGCTCCGGAGTCCTGGAAGTTCACCAAGGACTCCATCACCCCGACTCCGGATCCTGACGAGCGGGTCTTCACCAAGGCTTGGGTGGAGCGAGGACTCTCGCTTCCACCCTCAGAGTTCTTCCTCTTGGTGCTTAGCACCTATGGGCTCCAGCCACATAACATCTACCCCAACTCCTACACCATCCTCTCCAACTTCGCCACCCTCTGCAAAGGATATCTCGGAGTCTGTCCGGACGTTCGGCTCCTCCAAGTCTTCTACAGGGTGAAGAAGGAGACGAAGGATAAGACGATGGTCAACTACGGAAGCATAACCTTCGTGCTCCGCAAAGAAGGGTGTTTCCGCCACTTGCTTCTCACGAGTCCATTCGGTACTGGAATGCCGGATGGTTCTACCTGAAGAACGAGATCGTTCCGGGTCGCCACGACGGCGTCCCGCGTTCAACAACAATCCCACGGAGGAGCTCTCTAGCTGGAGCTATATCCCCAATCTTGCCCAGCATCCGGAGCTGGACAGGATAGCCCGGAGAATCTCATGGCTGGTCTACGAGTGTCTGACCGAAATGGACCTGACCCTGAGCTGGTTCACGCGCCGGATCCAGCCGCCAAAGTACAACAAGCGGCTGATCTGCGAGTACACCGGAGTGGACGACCTGCTTCGGGCGACCAAGGACAACTTGCCGACGGATTCTCTGAACAAGAGGATCCGGACGCTCGTGAAACCCACCCGCGGCGAGGAGGTCCCGGAGATCAACAAGGATATGTACATCAACAACACATGCCCTCCGATATGTTTCGCACTTAGTCAGTTTGCTTTTTGTCTTTACATCGTTCTAACCTTCCAACACTTCATCTCCAGCTCAACAATCTGGCGGAGGAAGATTTATGAGTCATTTTCCGTATCCCCACGGACGTTGGGAAGGCGGAGGAGGATCCGGAGGACGAGGACGAGGAAGAGGAGGAAGAAGCTCCCAAGAAGAAAAACCGCGCCTCGCGCCACCAAACGCCCTCGTGCTAAAGCCTCTGGAACTGATGCTGGAACCAGCGGCGAGGCCTCCTCCAAGAAGGCAAAAACAACTGCCTCCTCTGTCCCTCGGCGCCTTGATTCCAAGAAGGTGGAGCGCGAGCGTATAAAGATGCTCTCCACCTCCGGAAGAGGAATGCGCCCAACACTCCCCGGTGCCACGTAAATTTTCAGGATCATAATCTCTTTTTGTTATTAGATTGAACTTGTCACTTATTTTCTTCATTACCTGGTTCAGTAACCAGAAGGTTGCCACTTCACGGATTTCAACCCAGAAGCCAATCACCAACTTCCTTAGGTTATCTCCGGCCATAGGCCCCAGCACCCTCGTTCCGCCAAGCACCTCGACCGCTGCTCCCCAACCACCTCCGATTGAACCTCAATCGATCCCTGACCCCGCCACCGAAACTCAAGTGGAAGTCATTCCAGTGAGCAGCGGGCAAAAGGATGGAAGCTGCTTCGCTACCAAGCGGGCTACCCCTGAGGAGGCTCAAGACAAGGGCCAAGAGGAGACGGAAGTCACTTCTACAGATAAGGCTGAAGCTACGGCTCATGATGCCATCGTATTTCCGGCTAACTTTGGCGACCCCACTGATCTTTATGCTACGCCAAAGGCGTACTCCACCAAGTTCTTCAACAAGCTAACCGGGGCGGAAAAGTGGGAGTTCGAGCAGGATTTGCTGAACTCCATGCTGAACAACGCATGGGGCAAAACTGATGCTGAATGTTCCGACATTCAGCAACACAAAAAAGATACCTGCGAGTTTCTCAACTAGCTCCTCTGCAACCGCAAGGTAAACCATTCTCCCAGTAGCCCCCAAGTATCGAGGCGGAAACCAATCTTAGTTTTCACCTTGATATTTTGAGTGAACTAACCTGAGAAATTTTAAAGTGTCGTAATAGCCCCCAAGCGTCATGTCGGAAACATTTCTGCAATGATACTTCGAAAAGATCTACACTTGTTGAATTTTTATCGGAACTTATCATTTTCTTGATTTTGCCACTGTTGCAGTAACAACAAGCTTTGCACTATGAGCTTCACAAGAATATCTCTCTGCAATGCCGCGTTACCCTCAGACAGGCGGATCAAATTCATGATGCAAATGCGAGGATTGTGGAGCTGGAGAAGATGCTTGAGGAAGCCCAAGCTATATCTCCGACCACTACGCTATTATGTCGATCTTCCGACTTGCATTTTTGCTTATAACATGTTTGTTTTTGAAAGGTGCTTCTTCATCCTTGGCCACTACTTCTTCAGAACTCGAGAACCTGCGCTCCACCCACAAGGACCTAGATTCAAAACTTAAGGTGGCGGAGGAAAAGCTGGAACTCGCTGTAAAGCAGTTGACCGAGAAAAACTCCGAGTTTATTAGAGAGAAAGCCGATCTGGTGGAGAAGCGGAGGAAAGACAACGTCACGCTGAAGAACCTCCAAGCTGATGTCCAAACTCTCCGGACATACATGACGCAAGCGGAGCTCGGCTGGGACCTTCTCAATGTCGACGTCATGGGTAAGAATCCGGATCCAGAATCTATGCTTTTCTCAATAATTCTGAATAGCACTTTATCCTGAACATTTTCTGCTTACAGAACCACTTGGATACGATGAAGCTCGGCGCAAGGTTTTTCCGCATGACGACCTCATCAGGCTGGCCGGAGACAATTGCAAAGATCTGGTCTCCTCCTGTCGTAAGATCTACCACAACTTGGCAATCAAGGACAGCCAAACCCGTGATGTCCGCGAGCTCATCCAGAAAATGGACGTGCTGCCGGAGCTTGTAGTTGATCTCCAAGCCTCTTCAACTCGACACGCTTCTCAGATGTCCCTTGCTATGTGCCTAGCTCATGCTTCAACTCTCAACATCGATGTGGTTACCACTGGCATTCCAAAAGAAGCAGATCTGAATCAACTTCTAGATGCTTGCAGTGGTTACAACACCCGGATCGCTCGGCGCATTCGCCACGTTGAGTTCTATGAAAAGGTGGTGCTTCCCGCTGACGAACCCTCAAAGCGGAGCTTGAGAAGGTGCGCGAAGCGGAAGCAAGACCAGCCTGATCCGAGGACGGGAGTCGATACACATGGACCAGTTCCAAAGAAGAAGAAAAGAACAAGGCCAAGAGAGGCGGTGAAGATACTTCTTCTCCAGCTAACGAAGCGGAGAAAAGCAAGGCCAAGACATGCGATGAGGGTCCTTCTTCTCCAGCTAAAGATGCGGAGAAGTAAAAAACTTGTTCCTGCGGGAAAAATATGAACACTGCGACATTCGGCCCCTTCGTGGGTTTGTAATATAAACTTATTTTGAAGTAGCTAGGGCAAACAACTACGCAAGCGAAATTATGGGCGGAAATACTTATCCTGCTACTGTTTATATATTTGTGTGTTTCTTTGTTTGAAAGCAAGTGCTAGTTTCTAAATTCTCTGGCTCACTTATATATTCGTGGCATTGCTCACAGGAGACCTGAGTGAAGCCTTCGTGGCTGTTGGTCTGGCTTTCGTAGCGACCACACTCCTCCGAACGTAGACGTACCTTCTTGCAAAGGAAGGGAACTACGGGAATCAACTCCGTGTCTCCGTATGCTCCACTCTCGGTTACCTCTATCCTTTATCTCCTCTATATATTGCGTAGCCATATCTTGCTTAGTCGTTGACCTTGTCATATAGGTAAATTCACATAGTTGCATATCTAGAGAATTTACCTTTGTGTGAAGCCTAAATTGAAAAAGAACTAAAAATTGGTTAGCACCTATTCACCCCCCTCTAGGTGCGGCATACGATCCTTTCAGCCGCGTCAGCGGTCTCGCCGATGAAGATTTGTATGCCGCCGATTGGGACGATGGAGATCTTGACGGGGCCGGTCCTAGCCGGAATCCAGCAGTCGTCCTGAGGGACGATCGGAAAGTTGTCGACGTACAGAACACGCCCCACTACGATGGAGTCATTGAAGCTTCCCATGGCGGAATCCTCCCGGTTTCGGCCTCCAGATGCCGCTGGCCCCACGGTGGGCGCCAACTATCGTTGCCTACTCGACGGTACTCCGGAATAGGGATCCTCACGGAGGGGAGAAGAAGTTGGGGCCATAGGGCGAAGAGCACTCAGGACGGTGGTACGCGATTTACCCAGCTTCGGAACACCTGCTCGAGGATAGGGCCTACTGCTGCTTTTCTGGAATTATCTGGGCGCTTTCGCGTTGTTACAATGAGTTGTGGTTGTGCCTCTAGGGCTACCAGGATCCGGCTTATAAAGGCGTCCGGATCTAGGGTTTACACAGAGAGTCCTAGCCGGAATACAAGATGCCTAACTACGGAATATACATTGCCGTGCACGTCAAGGATCCACCTAAATCTAATCTTGCCGTCATGGATCCGGATACTTAATGGGCCTTCATGGATCCGTCTACTCTCATAGGTCGGTTGGGATTCGGCTCTTGTTCCTGGGCTGTACTTCATCCATCTTCTATCAACAGCAACTGGGCCGCCCGATGAGCCATATGCCACCATCACCATCTGTGGGCCACCCGGGCTTGCCGGATCTAGACCACGTTGTTGGCATTCCCATAAAGTATACCCACAACACTTCCCTTGGGTGAGTCTGAGAGCAGTGTCGACGGCTAGGGTTCCTCTTCCCCCTCCACTAAACTTCTACCAAAAATCCACATATCTGAAGCCTTTCTCTGTGGAGTTGGACCACTCCAAGTTCCTAGTTGATGCAGCAAGAGAAATTTCCCCACAAGGGTGACGCGGGGTTTATATCGAACTCTCTAGGAACAAAGGCGAAGCTTCTTTCAACCTCGTCCAGCAACCTGCAAAGAAAAGTTATGTAGGTGGCGGCAAGATGAACGAGGCAGCGGTTAGGAGGTTCTGTAGGTGGCGGCCGGGAGCCTCTGGAGTCACCCTAGAGGCGACCCTAGAGGCGAGAGAGGTTAGGCACGATCGAACTCGTGATCTATTAGATGCACTATTGTCCATGCCCTTCATGGTAATGCCATGAAATCCGTGGACGCCACTATGCTCTCCCTAGTGCTCTAAGCACTTTTCCTCGTAGATCTCTGCGGGTAGACCAATTCATGTTATGGTTTGGTCTCCTGCGGTTTTCCCTAAAAATTAATGAAGTCTAGTTTAATTTCAGAAGCTGCATAGTATGAACATAGTGGGCTGGTGTAAATCCGTTCCTCCACAAAAGCTTTCGACTTTTAGCTCCATACAAACGTTATTATTAATCTTGCATCAAATTAATTCCTCCTTTGCTAGTTTAAAAAGTACGACGTTGAACCCTTGATTGGCGCATGATGGATCTCTCGGTAGATACGATGGTGATTTGACCAAAGGGGAAGTCTAAAAAGGAGTCTGAAAAGGCACATGTCACAAAACTTGAATATATGTATTGCCTGCGTTGAAGCCTTTCAGCATGTCTGGTCAATAGACGACGCTGCTACAAGATAAGATAATAGAACATGCAGGAAACAGAGGCATGATAGGAGAAAACATTCATATGCGGAACTAAAGTACCGGTCCATATGTCCTAAGAGATTCTAACAATCTAACAATCCCTGAATCATGAAAGACTAATCAGCTGCTTACCGTGTCCCCTGCAGTAGGTCGCTATTCTTTTTATTTGTTTAGGACTGGGAATTGTGGAGATGGAGACAATCTGATACCAACAGTCACTTAACTTGTGGTTGCTGTTTGGTTGTTCTGCTCGCTGTGGGAGCAGACCCCACCAACGTATGTACGACGAAGAAAACAACGCCACTGTCAAAATATTCAACCGGATGCGTTTTTCAGTTTCTAATGCATGGCTACGTGGGACCCAGTCTAAGAGCACGTCGCGTCCCCCAAAGCGTCCCCCAAAGAGATCACGCAAAAAGCGTTTCAGCCGCCCCAGCCCATTTTTGTCCGGCGCGCCATACGGTGTCCGGCGCCCGAGCCCGTCCCCGTCCCATAGGGGACGGGCACGGACACAACAGGCGGGGAGTGGCGGGCCGACCCGTCGCGCACGTTAATTTAAACCTAACCGTCGCCTACCTCGCGACGGAAGTTATTCGCGCTGACACACGGCGGCATCTTTGCCTTAATGGCGACGGAGGGCGAGACGTCTCGTCGGTCGCGCAGCTCCACGCGTCGCCGGCGTTCGCACGCCACCGGCCCGTTCCCGCGCGATCTTCCCGCCTCTTCTCGCCGTTCGCGCTTTCTTCCCGACACGTCTATAAAAGGTCTCCGCTCAACGGTAGCCACCACACCCCGCCGCACACCGTCGCAGCGGCGGGAGGCAATGCAAAGCAGCGGCGGATCCGGCGGCGTTCGCGCCATGGCCCCGCCGGCGAGCCGCGGCGCATCGGCGTGGCAGAGCGAGACGCCCCGCGCGGCGCCCGACGCTCGACGAGACAGAGGCGCGACGGTGCCTGCGGCGGAGATGGAGCAGCGGTGGCCGACGAGCGCCGCGCCAGCGCGTGAGCGGAGGCGCCACCGTGAACGGCGGGAGGCGATAGAGCCGCGGCGGAGTCGATCGAGCGCCGCAGTGGCGGCGGAGGAGCGTCATCAGCGGGAGGCGGCGCGGCGGCGTTAGGGGAGGCGGGCGGACCAGTTGGCGGCGGAGGACGCCGTGTTGGCGGCGGCGATGGAGGCGCCCAGGTGGAGGGAGGCAATGGAGGAGGAGGAGGCGAGGCGGAGGAGACCGAGGTGGAGGACGACGACGACGACGAGTTCGAGTGGTCCGACGACGACGGGCCGCACCCGGACGAGACGGCCGATCAGCAACGCGCGCTCGTCGAGTCCTTCGAGTCGGAGAAGAAGCTCCAGACGACGCCCGTGCCCGCGAAGAGGCGCAGATTCGTCGCGCCGTCGAGCTCTGGCCCAGGGGAGGGCGGAGGAGGACGCGGCGGGAGCGGCACCGTCCGGCCACCGCCGAACGCAAGGAGAGAGGCGCGCGCAGGAGGAGCTGGGCGTAGGCGACGACGAGGCGGCCGTCGAACGCACCTCCGACGTAGTCTAGGTTTAGATGAAATCTAGCCGTTTTCATTCAAACTTTGTAATATATAATCAAAATTGAATGAAAACCTTTATTTTCGTGCACCAATATTCATTTGGGCGGCGTTTGGGGGACGCGGCTGGGGAGCGACGTCCCCCAAAGGCGGCACGAAAAAAACACGTCCCCCAAACGCTCAATCCGGCGCTGTTTGGGGGACGCTTTGGGGGACGCGACTGGAGATGCTCTAATACGGTATTGGAAAAATAGATAAGAGATAGATTTTTCATTTTTAACGGAAAGGATCCATACTCTTCTTTTTGTACTGGTTAACCAGAGCGTGACACGTGTCCCATTTAGCCTCCTCAATCCCGCTTTTGCTTCCATATCAATGCAGCAAAAAAAGTTTTCATACGGAGCAAAATCCATTTCCACCAAAATCTCAGTTTGCTTCCATAAAAGCACGAACGCAACAAAACCAACCATAATTGTAGCAAAAAAGGTTCAACCCTGAGATATAAGGACCTAGCTAGAGACCTCACAGTAGACCTCGTCGGTGAGAGGAAGTCAGAAGGTGTGCAGGGAAAACGAGGATAAGGTAGGTGAGGTTGTGGTCGCTCATGGTGGCGTTGACCCGACCAGATCCGGAGGACACAATCCAACGACGTCCCAGTGCCAGGAGGATCGCGAGCGTCCCATCGTCCAGGGGATGGTAAGTGTTTTCCTTAACCAATAGACGGCATGCAACAGACTCGTTCGTTGTGTTTTTCCAGTGCACGATGTTGTGCGAGTTGGTCGCGTTTGTTCTGTCCCGAAATATATTCTTGTTCATATTTATTTTAAATATCCAACGTTAATATATATAGTTGAAGAAGATATAATAAGCTAGATGTAGGATATTACGGTTAGGAGCTATTCGGTCTACCCTCTATTTCTGCCTTATCGGTGGTGCCGTCCATAATGCATATTGACACTAGAGGGTAAGGACCTTTATATAGTCTCTAAATTCTAGATATTTCTATCTGTTTTTAGATAGGACACATCGACTTATTAAACCAACAAACCATTATCATTAACAACCATCTGTTGAGCCCAACTATCAATCAATTAGGTCTTAAACAAAAACGTGTGAGTTGTACGTCAAGTCTTAATGCAAAGTCAAAATCGCAGGATTTTAACAAACCATAGAAGCCAATCCTATGGATAACCTGGCATTCCACTCTATACTATTCGTGGATATAATTTTATTATATTCATATACACAATGTGTTCTTTCACATCAAATATTGCCCGTTATTTCATAAAAACGTCCACATTGAGGTTTTAATTCCGGGAGTATGACAATGTAGTAAACATATAAAATTTTGCAATCCACAAATTCCTATACTAGGTTAAATAATAGGAGGAGGAAAAAGAGTCATGCCATAACAAGCTACAATGAGTTGAGTTTTTCTTAAAGTGTAGGAAAACAATCGGCTTTGCTTTCCAGGCCTCTTTTTAGGTAATTCCTTTGCCTGTGACATGACAAGAAGGATGATTAACGTTATTTGATTACAGGTGTACCCCTTTGACGCTTGTGTGCCATAAGTTTAATTTTGTACACACATATTGTTGTACGTAATACTACTTATCTTTTAATCTGGAACGATAAAATTAAAATTATCGATTTATATTATTTTAGCATATGTGGATTAACCGGGTGCATCGAAAAACACTCTTATATTGCTTTTAGTGTATAATAGATAGATAGATAGCGAAAAGTGTATTTGGCAGTGAGCACCAGTGCGCCTGGTTTTTAAAAATCATATTTTTTGCATTTGAAAAAATATGAAATTAAATACCCACATACATATAAACATTCTGAAGGTACGGTAGAAATTTTGGAGAAAAATATGTTATATTTTAAGCTATACAAAAAAGACAAATTTCTGACAAATATATACCTCTATACATAGCCATAAATTTGTTTTTTTCTTGTAGCTCAAAATACAATGCAATTTCTACCGAAACTTTGCATAAATATTCAGAACATGTGTATGTATTCATGAAATAAATGTGATAATTTTTTGAAACGCAGAAATACAATTTTTAAATATTTTGAAAACCGAGAGCACTGGTGCTCATGTGCACCAAATTTGCTTCCGATAGATAGGTCCTACATCAAATTCCTCCTTTGCTGATTTTAAAAAGTAGACGTTGATCCCTATTGATTGATGCATGATGGATCTCTCCGGAGATACGATGGTTATTTGGCCACTAAGAAATCTAAAAAGGAGTCCGAAAAGGCACATGTCACAAAACTTGAATATATGTATTGCCTGCGTTGAAGCCTTTCAGCCTGTCTGGTTACTAGACGACGCTGCTACAAGATAAAATAATACAACATGCAGGAAACAGAGGCAGGATAGTAGGAGAAAAAATTCATATGCAGAACTAAAGTACCGGTCCGTATATGTCCTAAGATTTTCTAACAATCTACTCGTAAGAACAATCCCTGAATCATGAAAGACTAATCAGCTGCTTCCCGTGTCCCCTGCAGTAGGTCGCTATTCTTTTTGTTTCTTCAGGATTGGGAATTGTGGAGATGGAGACAATCTGATACCAACAGTCACTGAACTTGTGGTTAGCTGTTTGGTCAGTCTGCTCGTGGTCGGAGTAGACCCCACCAACGTATGTAAGACGAAGAAAACAACGCCACTGTAAGACCATTCAACCGAAGATGAAAATCAACTCCAATGAAATCATCTTAAAAAAATCTCCTGTGAAATCGCTGCAGATTCCTTAGCCCCCAGCACGTCTCTTCTCCTTTCCTTGCTTGACCTTCCGGTGACCCCAATGAATTAGCATAGCTCATTCATGTATCTTTATGTCTTTATCTTCTAGTAAATTTTCCATGGTCCTACTTTTGATCGGGTGTTTTGACTGTAGTAGGGACAGCCATACCAGGGTGATATATGTTTATTCAGATGTTTTGACCGTAAGAAAAATCTCGAGCAAAAATGTAGGACCGATGCGCCACGGTAGAAGAAACATGTTTTTGATTCCAAATCAGCAACATGCCAACAACCAATATGGAACTGAGGAGTATAATATTTACAGGATAATAAATAAAAACCTGAAAAATTACAAATGTAGTTGTATTTGTAACCAATCTCTAAACTGAGTATTTTCTTTTCATTCAGTGAGCAACTAGAACCAGTTCAGATAAGTAAAGAGCCTTCCAGTTTTCAAACTTGGATCATGTGCTTTAAAGTTTCGTGATTCCTTGTCATCCATATGCTACAGGCTGACAAATGAAAATTTGCATATGAAAGGGTACATATAGCTTCACTTATGTCCTCAAAATTTCCTAGCACTACACACATAATGCCAGCTGCTGCTAGCAAATGGACAGCTCCAGAAAAGATGAAATAAGGCTGCTTCTATGTTACACTGCACTGTTGCGCAATTGTAACTTCGAAGCTGATTTTTTTTCTTCATGTTTTAGCAAATTTCCAGTGTTGAGTCTGTCATTTATCAGAAGGCAAAAGAAAATTCTATTGTTGGGCTATGACCTCTTCAATATCCATGATAAAATTGGTGGAACTGTTTGATAGCCAATCATGCAGCTATATGCCATTTTGGTTGTAATTTTATTATTCCCCAACATGTAACTCTAGAAGAAACATGTGTTTATTATACTCCCTCTGCTTCATAGTACTTGTTGCTTAATCACATATTCTAGTCTGTTTATTCTCTTGTTTTAATGACAAGTATTGTGGGTCGGAAGGAGTAGATCACTTTCATCTCCAGTTTTACGGACCGTGGACACATGAAGGATGGAGCATATTTTATGGAAATGGAAATGCACGTGATGGATCGACCCCAATCCTGAGACAATCATTTGATCTATGCCGCGATGTGGTGCCCATATGGCGTCATGGTGTGACGTCCTACTTTTTCTTGCCGTGACGTATCAATCGTGGCATGCAAGCTGTTTGACTTCTCGTCCATCAGTCACCATATACACCACATGGCGATGGCGTGTACGAACTCCACGAAGAAGCAAGCGACTGAGAACGGAGATCTACGTTGGCGTTTGACTCGATTTCTAACTTGAAACAAAGAGTGAACCCGTCGATATATCCATTTCTCCGTTTTTATTTACTGTAATCAATCAACAAAACATGAACATATCTATAGGTTTGCTGCCAAATAATGTAGCAAGAAGTCGGTCGCTGGCAATCACATGATGGCGCAGTTGCTGGGCTCATCGCAGACCACCATCTGCGACGGGTACGGGTGATGGTAATAGCCGGGACCGGGGTAGCAGGGCGGCGGCGGGCACACTACGGGCACCGGCTTGGGATCCTCCTTCTTCTTCTCCTCCGGCTTCGGGTCCTTCACCTCCTCCACCTTCACGATGCGGGCGACGCCGAGCTTCTTGCGGAGGCAGCTAACGAGGCACACGGGGTCGACGCCGTCGCCGACCACCTCCAGCTGGTCCCTCGCGTCGCCGGTGATCCCCATCGAGGTCACCCCGGCTGTTCTCGCCGCCATCGACATGGCTTTGGACCGGCTCTTGTCGCACGACATGCTCACTTGGATAACAATCTTTTGCTGCAACGACAAGAAGGAGAAAGGCGATCGATGAGTCCTATGCTTCAGCTCCAGAGTAATACACTCTTCAAAATTAAGGTGATAAACGACTTTTGGTAGATGACAACATGTAAGCTAAAACCGGGTGCAGGAACTGAATTGGTTGCTTACCTTCATTGCGTACTGCTGTCTTTGTGTTCGAACGAGGATAGGTTGGGTAGTAGATCGAGTAGGCTATTGATCGATCTTCTGCAGATGCAATCCAAGCAGAAGCTGTGTCAGTGTCTTCTAGCTTGTGATCTTGTGGAGTAGATTGGCAGAGGCCAAGCCTCTTTATATACAGGCTGTGGGCGGGGCCGTGGGAGAGATGCAGAGCACTGACTGTGTTTGGTGGCTTGGTGCCGCTAGTAGGAGCGATCCAAGATAGTACTCGTACCAGCCACTAGTGGAAGTTCTAGTTGCAAGAAGATTCGGAGCAGCTGCATCTGCAGATAAAGCTCGCTCCCGGTTTGTAAACTAACAAGTGGCAAGTTGAACGCGTTCTGATCAAAATTTCTCCGTTTAGTTTCCGAAGGCTACGCATAGCGGGACCACTACTCAATGACTTGTGACGAGATCTGAATTCCTACACGACGACGCGAGCAAGTTGCGTACTGCCCATTGACCACGTAGCGCGCTTCTACCAAGCCGTGGCTGCGGTACGTACGTAGACTGAGTCGATCGGATTGTTAGCGGCACTAACCGACAAGAGATCTATCAATAGGACAGTATTTACTCTGTTCTATACTACTCACTCTATTCTTCACAAATATAAGATGTTTTGGATATTTCCAAATGAACTAAATATACACAATATGAGTGAATCTATACATTAGAAATAGACTAGATACAAACGAAAATAGATAAATCTATCGTATATTAGAGAATTGGGGGAATAGTTATCGTATATTTATTTATCCACACGTTGCACGTTGCTCCCTAGCGAACGCCTCTCGCGTCGCTCCCCAGGGCGACCCCAGGGGCCCTAACCCTAGCGCCGCCAGCACCCCTCCCGTGGTCTCTCCCCCTCCACCGCTGCCGTCGGCACCGGCCACGGCGGCGGCGGGCCCCAGCGCCAAATGTGCTGGGGGTGGTGGCGTTGACCCGTGGTGGCTGAAGGAGATATGCCCAAGAGGCAATAATAAAAGTGGTTATTATATATCTTTATGTTTATGATAAATGTTTATATACCATGCTAAACATTGATACATGTGTGATATGTAAACAACAAAGAGTCCCTAGTATGCCTCTTAACTAGCTTGTTGATTAATGGATGATTAGTTTCATAATCATGAACATTGGATGTTATTAATAACAAGGTTATATCATTATATGAATGATGTAATGGACACACCCAATTAAGCGTAGCATAAGATCACGTCATTAAGTTATTTGCTATAAGCTTTCGATACATAGTTACCTAGTCCTTATGACCATGAGATCATGTAAATCACTTATACCGGAAAGGTACTTTGATTACATCAAACGCAACGCGTAAATGTGTGGTTATAAAGGTGGGATTAAGTATCCGGAAAGTATGAGTTGAGGCATATGGATCAACAGTGGGATTTGTCCATCCCGATGACGGATAGATATACTGGGCCTCTCGGTGGAATGTCGTCTAATGTCTTGCAAGCATATGAATAAGTTCATAAGAGACCACATACCACGGTACGAGTAAAGAGTACTTGTCAGAGACGAGGTTGAACAAGGTATAGAGTGATACCGATGATCAAACCTCGGACAAGTAAAATATCGTGTGACAAAGGGAATTGGTATCGTATGTGAATGGTTCATTCGATCACTAAAGTCATCGTTGAATATGTGGGAGCCATTATGGATCTCCAGATCCCGCTATTGGTTATTGGTCGGAGAGAGTACTCAACCATGTCCGCATAGTTCACGAACCGTAGGGTGACACACTTAAGGTTTGATGTTGAAATGGTAGAACTTGAATATGGAATGGAGTTCGAAGATTTGTTCGAAGTCCCGGATGAGATCCCGCACATCACGAGGAGTTCCGGAATGGTCCGGAGAATAAGATTCATATAGGAAGTCATTTTATGAGTTTGAAAATGATCCGGTGCATTTATGGAAGGTGCTAGAAGGTTCTAGAATATTCCGGAAGAAAGTCACTTTGGAAGGCGGAGTCCCGAAGGGACTCCACCACCATGGCCGGCCAACCCTAGGGGTGGAGTCCCGGTGGACTCCACCTATGGTGGCCGGCCACCCCTCCCAAGGAAGGTGGGAATCCCACCTCTAGGGAGTCCTAGCTTGGGTAGGTTTCATGTCATATGGAAGGTTTTGGTTTGGGGTCTTATTCGAAGACTTGTAGACCAACTCTTGGGTGTTCCACCTATATAATGAGGGTCAAGGGGAGGGGGCCGGACACCCCAAAACCACAAGGTGGCCACCCCTCAAGTGGCCGGCGCCCCCCTCTCCCCAAACCCTAGCAGCCCACTCCTCCTTCTTCCCCGCACGCTTAGCGAAGCTCCACCGGGATTCTCCACCACCACCGACACCACGCCGTCGTGCTGCCGGATTCAAGAGGAGCTACTACTTCCGCTGCCCGCTGGAACGGGGAGGTGGACGTCGACTTCATCAACACCGAACGTGTGACCGAGTACGGAGGTGCTGCCGTTCGTGCCGTGATCAAGATCTTCTACGCGCTTTGCAAGCGGCAAGTGAACGTCTACCGCAGCAACAAGAGCCTCATCTTGTAGGCTTTGGAACTCTTCAAGGGTGAGTCTCGATCATCCCCTCGTACCGTCTTCTAGATTGCATCTTGGCTTGGATTGCGTGTTCGCGGTAGGAAATTTTTTGTTTTCTATGCAACGAATCCCTACAGTGGTATCAAGCCGTGTCTATGCATAGATGGTTGCACGAGTAGAACACAATGGTTTTGTGGGCGTTGATGCTCTTGTTATCTTTAGTGGCATAGTGGGATGAAGCGGCTCGGACTAACTTTACATGACCGCGTTCATGAGACTTGTTCCTCGTTCGACATGCAACTTGTATTGCATAAGAGGTTTTGCGGGTATCTGTCTCCCCTACTATAGTGAAGATTTAATTTACTCTTCTATTGACAACATTAGTATCAACGTTGTGGTTCATGTTCGTAGGTAGATTAGATCTCTCACGAAAACCCTAAACCACGTAAAATATGCAAACCAAATTAGAGACGTCTAACTTGTTTTTGCAGTGTTTGGTGATGTGATATGGCCATAATGTGATGATGAATATGTATGATATGATCATTATTGTATTGTGGCAACCGGCAGGAGCCTTATGGTTGTCTTTAAATTTCATGTTGAGTAGTATTTCAAAGTAGTTGTAATAGTTGCTACATGGAGGACAATCATGAAGATGGCACCATTGACCTTGACGCTACGCCGACTATGATGGAGATCATGCCCGAAGATGATGGAGATCATGTCCGTGCTTTGGAGATGAAGATCAAAGGCGCAAAGACAAAAGGGCCATATCATATCACATATGAACTGCATGTGATGTTAATCCTTTTATGCATCTTATTTTGCTTAGATCGCGACGGTAGCATTATAAGATGATCCCTCACTAAAATCTCAAGATAATAAAGTGTTCATCCTTAGTAGCACCGTTGCCAAGACTTGTCGAAGCATCTCGTGATGATCGGGTGTGATAGAATCAACAAGTGCATACAACGGGTGCAGTTTTGCACATGCGGATACTAAGGTGGCCTTGACGAGCCTAGCATGTACAGACATGGTCTCGGAACACGTGATACCGAAAGGTAGAGCATGAATCATATGGTTGATATGATGAACACTTTGAGTGTTCGCCATTGAAATTACACCTTGTCTCGTGATGATCGGACTTAGATGTGGTGGATTTGGTTCGTGTGATCACTAAGACAATGCGAGGGATATTGTTTTGAGTGGGAGTTCACCTAGTTTTTAATTATGTTGAATTAAAATTTGAACTCAATTTGTGATAAACTTAGTCTAAACTTTTGCAAATATATGTTGTAGAGATGGCGTCCCCTATCAATTTTAACCAGTTCCTAGAGAAAGAAAAGCTTAAGAGCAACGTAGCAACTTCACCGACCGGTTCCGTCATGTGAGGATCTTCCTCGCTGGCGGAAATCTGCAATTTGTGCTTGATGCACCGCTAGGTGACCCTCCTGCAGAAACTGAAACCGATGAAGTAAAGAATGTTTACGCGACTCGGAAAACTCGGTACTCTCAAGTTCGGTGTGCTCTCCGTGCCTGGAAGCCGATCTTCAAAAACGTTTTGAGCACCACGATCCTCATGAGTTGGTCAATGAGCTGAAAGCTATATTTGAAACTCATGCGGCCGTGGAATGCTATGAAGCATCGAAACACTTCTTCAGCTGTATGATGGAAGAAGGCAGCTCCGTTAGTGAGCACATGCTCGTTATGACCGACATGCGAAGAAACTCATGACTTGGGAATAGTGATTCCTAATAGACTGGGGATTAATCGTGTCCTTCAATCACCGCCACCAAGTTACAAGAACTTTGTGATGAACTACAATATGCAGAACATGAACAAAGAGTTACCTGAACTCTTTGGCATGCTAAAAGCTGCTGAGATTGAGATCAAGAAAGAGCACCAAGTGTTGATGGTCAACAAGACCACCAGCTTCAAGAAACAGGGCAAGTCTAAGGGAAAATTTAAGAAGGGTGGCAAGAAAGCTGCCACGCTCCTATGAAACCTAAGAACGGCCCTAAGCTGATGCTGAGTGTTATTACCAAGGAGAAGGGACACCGAAAGCGTAATTGCTCCAAGTATCTGGCTGATCTCAAGAGCGGCCTTGTCGGGAAGAAGAAAGAAGGTATATCCGATATACATGTTATAGATGTTTATCTCACTGGTTCTAGTACCTGGTATTTGATACTGGTTCGTTGCTCATATTTGTAACTCAAACAGAACTAAAGAATAAACGAAGACTACCGAAAGATGAAGTGACGATGCACGTTGGAAACGGATCCAAAGTCGATGTGATCGCGTCGGCACACTTCCTCTACATCTACCTTCGGATTAGTTTTAAGCCTAAATAATTGTTATTTTGTACCCGCGTTGAGCATGAACATTATATCTGGATCTTGTTTAATGCAAGACGGTTATTCATTCAGTCTGAGAATAATGGTTGTTCTATTTTTATGAATAATATCTTTTATGGTCAACCACCTGAAAAGAATGGCTTATTTCTGTTAGATCTCGATAGTAGTGATACGCATATACATAATTGATGCTAAGCGAATTAAATTGAATGATAATTCTACTTATATGTGGCACTGTCGTCTTGGTCATATTGGAGTGAAACGCATGAAGAAACTCCATACCGATGGATTACTTGAATCACTTGACTTTGAGTCACTTGATAGATGCGAAGCATGTCTGATGGGAAAATGACTAAGACTCCATTTTCTGGTATGATGGAGCGAGCTACTGATTTATTGGAAATCATACATACCGATGTGTGCGGACCAATGAGTGTAGCATCGCGCGGTGGTTATCGTTATGTTCTAACCTTCACAGATGATGAGTAGATATGGGTATATCTATTTCATGAAACATAAATCTGAAACTTTAGAAGTTTAAGGAATTCCAAAGTGAAGTAGAAAATCAACGTAACAAGAAGATTAAATTTCTACGATCCGATCACGGAGGTGAATATCTGAGTTATGAGTTTGGCATGCATTTAAAGAAATACGAATACTTTCACAATTGACACCGCCGGGAACACCACAACGAAACGGTGTATCCGAACGTCGTAATCGAACTCTCTTAGATATGGTTCGTTCTATGATGTCTCTTACGATTTGCCGTTATCATTTTGGAGTTATGCATTAGAGACAGCCGCATTCACTTTAAATAGAGCACCATCGAAATCCGTAGAAACGACACCGTATGAATTATGGTTTAATAAGAAACCTAAGCTGTCGTTCCTTAAAGTTTGGGGTTGCGAAGCCTATGTAAAGAAGTTACAACCGACAAGCTAGAGCCCAAAGCGGAGAAATGCGTCTTCATAGGATACCCTAAAGAAACTATAGGGTACACTTTCTATCACAGATCCGAAGGCAAAATCTTTGTTGCTAAGAACGGAACCTTTCTTGAGAAAGAATTTCTCACTAAAGAAGTGACTGGAAGAAAAGTAGAACTCGATGAGATTGATGAATCTTTACTCGTTGATTAGAGTAGCGCAGATCGAAGCTGCTCGTACCGCCTACACCGCAACAGAGGAAGCTAATGATAATGATCATGAAACTCGAACGAGGAAACTACTGAACCTCGCAGATCGACAAGGGAACGTGCCACTCCTGATTGGTATGATCCTTGTCTAAATGTCATGATTGTGGACAACAATGATGAGGACCCTGCGACGTATGAAGAAGCGATGATGAGCCCAGATTCCAACAAATGGCAAGAAGCCATGAAATCCGAAATGGGATCCATGTATGATAACAAAGTATAGACTTTGGTAGACTTACCTGATAGCCGCAAGGCTGTCGAGAATAAATGAATCTTCAAGAGAAAAACAGATGCTGATGGTAATATTACTGTCTATAAAGCTCGACTTGTCGCAAAGGGTTTCCGACAAATTCAAGGAGTTGACTACGATGAGACTTTCTCACCCGTAGCGAAGCTAAAATCTGTGAGGATTTTGTTAGCAATAGCTTCATTTTTCTATTATGAGATTTGGCAGATGGATGTCAAAACGGCGTTCCTTAATGGAGACATTGAGGAAGAGTTGTATATGGTACAACCCAAAGGTTTTGTCGATCCTAAAAATGCTGACAAAGTATGCAAACTTCAGCGTTCAATCTATGGACTGAAGCAAGCATCAAGAAGTTGGAACCGACGCTTTGATAAGGTGATCAAAGACTTCGGGTTTATACAGTGTCATGGAGAGGCCTGTATTTACAAGAAAGTGAGTGGGAGCTCTGTAGCATTCCTAATATTATATGTAGATGACATATTATTGATCGGGAATGATATAGAACTATTAAGGAGTGTAAAAGGTTATTTGAATAATAGTTTTTCAATGAAAGACCTTGGTGAAGCATCGTATATATTAGGCATCAAGATTTATAGAGATAGATCAAGACACCTAATAGGGCTATCACAGAGTACATACCTGGACAAGATTCTAAAGAAGTTTAGAATGGACGAAAGTAAGAAAGGGTTCTTACCTATGTTACCAGCAAGGTCTTGAGTAAGACTCAAGGACCGGCTATGGCAGAAGAAAGAGAAAGGATGAGTAATATCCCCTATGCCTCGGCAGTGGGATCTATCATGTATGCCATGCTATGTACTAGACCGGATATAGCACATGCTGTTAGTTTGACTAGCAGATGTCAAAGTGATCCAGGAATGGAACACTGGACAGCGGTCAAGAATATCCTGAAGTACTTAAAAAGAACTAAGGATATGTTTCTTTGTTATGGAGGCGACCAAGAGCTCGTTGTAAGGGGTTACACCGATGCAAGTTGGAACACTGATCTTGATGACTCTAAGTCACAGTCTGGGTACGTGTTTATATTGAATGGTGCTGCAGTGGGCAAGCTCAAGCGGCACGGTGGCGAAGTCTTCAATGAATCGAGTACATAGCGGCGAGGCTTCATCAAGTGGTATGGATGAAGAGGTTCATTGTAGAGCTCGGTGTGGTTTCTAGTGCATTGGACCCACTAGTCATCTATTGTGACAACATGGGTGCCATCGCCAATGCACAAGAACCAAGGTCACACAAGAGGCTGAAGCATATCAAGCTGCGTTACCACTCGATTTGCGAGTACATCAAGATGGAGAAGTAAAGATTTGAAGTACACACCGATCCGAATGTGCAGATCCGTTGACTAAAGCTCTCCCTAGGGCAAAGCATGACCAACACCGAGTGCCATGGGTGTTAGGTACATTACAATGTAATCTAGATTATTGACTCTAGTGCAAGTGGGAGACTGAAGGAGATATGCCCAAGAGGCAATAATAAAAGTGGTTATTATATATCTTTATGTTTATGATAAATGTTTATATACCATGTTAAACATTGATACATGTGTGATATGTAAACAACAAAGAGTCCCTAGTATGCCTCTTAACTAGCTTGTTGATTAATGGATGATTAGTTTCATAATCATGAACATTGGATGTTATTAATAACAAGGTTATATCATTATATAAATGATGTAATGGACACACCCAATTAAGCGTAGCATAAGATCACGTCATTAAGTTATTTGCTATAAGCTTTCGATACATAGTTACCTAGTCCTTATGACCATGAGATCATGTAAATCACTTATACCATAAAGGTACTTTGATTACATCAAACGCCTGCGTAAATGGGTGGTTATAAAGGGGTATTAAAGTATGAGTTGAGGCATATGGATCAAAAGTGGGATTTGTCCATCCCGATGACGGATAGATATACTGGGGCCTCTGGAATGTCGTCTAATGTCTTGAAAGCATATGAATAAGTTCGAAGAGACCACATACCACGGTAGTAAAGAGTACTTGTCAGAGACGAGGTTGAACAAGGTATAGAGTGATACCGATGATCAAACCTCGGACAAGTAAAATATCGTGTGACAAAGGGAATTGGTATCGTATGTGAATGGTTCATTCGATCACTAAAGTCATCGTTGAATATGTGGGAGCCATTATGGATCTCCAGATCCCGCTATTGGTTATTGGTCGAGAGAGTACTCAACCATGTCCGCATAGTTCACGAACCGTAGGGTGACACACTTAAGGTTTGATGTTGAAATGGTAGAACTTGAATATGGAATGGAGTTCGAAGATTTGTTCGAAGTCCCGGATGAGATCCCGGACATCACGAGGAGTTCGGAATGGTCCGAGTAAGATTCATATATAGGAAGTCATTTTATGAGTTTGAAAATGATCGGTGCATTTATGGAAGGTGCTAGAAGGTTCTAGAATATTCCGGAAGAAAATCACTTTGGAAGGCGGAGTCCCGAAGGGACTCCACCACCATGGCCGGCCAACCCAAGGGGTGGAGTCCCAGGTAGACTCCACCTATGGTGGCCGGCCACCCCTCCCAAGGGAAGGTGGGAATCCCACCTCTAGTGGGAGTCCTAGCTTGGGTAGGTTTCATGTCATATGGAAGGTTTTGGTTTGGGGTCTTATTCGAAGACTTGTAGACCAACTCTTGGGTGTTCCACCTATATAATGAGGGCCAAGGGGGGCCGGACACCCCAACACCACAAGGTGGCCGCACCCCTCAAGTGGCCGGCGCCCCCTCTCCCAAACCCTAGCCGCCCCACTCCTCCTTCTTCCCCGCACGCTTAGCGAAGCTCCGCCGGATTCTCCACCACCACCGACACCACGCCGTCGTGCTGCCGGATTCAAGAGGAGCTACTACTTCCGCTGCCCGCCGGAACGGGAGGTGGACGTCGACTTCATCAACACCAAACGTGTGACCGAGTACGGAGGTGCCGCCCGTTCGTGGCGCCGTGATCAAGATCTTCTACGCGCAGCGGCAAGTGAACGTCTACCGCAGCAACAAGAGCCTCATCTTGTAGGCTTTGGAACTCTTCAAGGGTGAGTCTCGATCATCCCCTCGTTGCTACCGTCTTCTAGATTGCATCTTGGCTTGGATTGCGTGTTCGCGGTAGGAATTTTTTTGTTTTCTATGCAACGAATCCCTACAGTGGAGGCTCGGGCGCTGTTGGATTCTACGCGCACGGCGTTTAGGGCGGAGACACTGGTTGAGCGGCGTCGTCTTCTCCCTCCACGGCCTCGCCGGCAATAGATGGTGGCGGTGGTTGTTGGATCTAGTGCCCGCCTAGATCCATCGTCGGCTTCAGATGGCGGCGTGAGGAGGGGCGGTGATCTTGCGGGGTGAGGATGGTGTGGTAGCGGCGGCCGCCGTCCACCGAGTCCTCCTTCGTCGTCGTGGGCCAACGGATGGCGGCATGGGGGCCTGCTCGTCTGTTTTGGAGAATAAAGATGGTAGTCCTGAGATCTTTCTTGTGCGAAGATAGAGACCTCCATGTGGCTGGTCCGTCTTCATCTGGCCGGAGTGGTGTGTTTCGGAAGGCTCCGCCGGAGGATGTAACAGTGCACTGATGCCTAGAGTCCGCTGGATTGGTTGGTACTCGGTCATGCGCATCCATCTTTTTGTTCCGACCATTTGGGTCTGGAGGGAGCGGAGCGAAGCTCTACTCTTTGTTACCATCAAGTGACGTTTTGATCAGCGGTGAAGACAAAGAGGCAGAGAATATCATGAAGGTTGGGTTGGAGGACTACCAATGGAGTTTTGAGTCTCTGCGTTGTTGAGGAACTTGTTTGGTGTTCTGAGTTTCGTACCAACGGTATGGAAGCGAGGACAGCGGCACATGTGAAGTTCAGAGTCCTACCTTTCAGGGTAAAAATCCAAGATCTGGCCTTAATTGGTTGTGTCTGGCAATGTCCTTGTTGAAGGCGTTGTTTTGAGAGCGGGGACTATCTCCAGGGTGAAAACCGGAGATCTTTGATCGGGCGACGACGGTGCTTGTGCTCTGTTTCCTTCTTGAAGGCGTCGATTTGCAAGAGTCTGGAGTTCAGTTGTTGTCTTGGTGGTGGTTTTATTGTTGATGTCAAGGTTGGGATACCGTAGCGAGACTTTTTTGTTTCTTAGTTTTATTGTGGTTGTGTGCATCTGTGCTGCCATTAGGGTGTTGCGTTGTTGCAGAGGCTGAATGTAATTGATATCTCTTGATATTAATATATTCCTCTCATCGATTTTTTTTAAATATATTTGATGTGTACATATACATTTAAATCTGCAAAACCTCAACTTCTAAACCGCGAAGTATTCTATGGCATTTAGAATATTTGCTAGTCCTCGTTTGTGGGCATCTGCCTTGATTGCACGGATGATAATCTATCATGATGATAAAACATGTCATTTGGTGGCCATAGATGCTACCAGTTGGCATGCTATTGCGCACTCATGTTTCTACTTCCTTTTATTTTGGCATTAGGTTTCTACGTTTTAGTTTTGTAAGTTTTTGTTCCATTATACTCTTTATAATATGTGCCAAAATGACTTCAGTGCACGACTTCCAAAGCACTAGTAGCTCATACCATTATTTATACCCTAGCTTTTTGCAAGATTTTGGGTCAAGGTCCATGGTTTGTATGTAGTAAAGTATTAAAGTTTAGACATGTATAATTCCGTTGTACTCCTTCCATTCCATAATCATTATCATGGTTTTAGCCAGAACTACCACAATATGAATTATGGAGCAGGAGAATATAATAATTTCAGTGCGGCGGTGGTGCGAACGCAACCCATTGAAGGACCACTCTCCCTATGACCGATTGATAAAAGAAATAAGTTAATCAAAGTACTCCTTTGTTCTTGAATACAAGGTCAATATCAAAAATACATTTTTCATTTGTACAAAGCCACTAACACCAATCGAGAAAAAATAGTTAGTTTTTTACCTCGTAGGATGGTACTCATTAATGTAAATATTGCAAAAAAAAAGGCACCACAAGTAATATGTTTAATTAGCTTGAAACACGGGAGCATTTCCATATAAATAATTGCGCTATTTATCACTTGGCTTTGTTTTGTTGATATCTGGAATATGAGTTTGTGGCCTTGGATACAAGAACGAAAGGAGTGGAAAGAAATAAAATAGAATCAAACTAAATAATATTTTTTCTTGTTAACCTAGATGCATATCCGGGTGTTTATTGATTTTTTTATTCAAAATGGAGCTTCCCGCCCAACCCCTCCATCGATTTATGCATATGGTTCTTTATTACTTTATTAATATTCAGCTCCTATTATTATATCATGGGTCGCATAATGTTGATACAAGGATCAACCATTTAAAGATAAAAGAATGCATGGTGTGACTTTGCATCAGCATGCAATCCTACAATCCAACGCTGGTTACACCGGTTGTATAAATCCCGAGGAACCTTCAGCCGGTTGCACCCAGTAACCAAATCCTCTCGCTTCACTGTTGGTTGTAGGTGGGACCATATACAGATCCAGTGTGTAGCTCTCGAAATAACATGCATAAAGGAAGTCGGTTTTTCAATGTTGAAAATATAATCATTCCTCACATTCTATATGGCCCAAATTAAAACACAAGCACCAACTCTAACTTGTACTTTATTTTTTCGTAGCTCTCTCTCAAACCAATTCCTCAACAAGTTCATAATGTCCTTAAGAGGAGATATACAAAATTCCATATAAGCAATTCGCCCTACAACTCTAGCCAAAGGACACTCAATGAAAAGATGTTGAATTGTTTCATCTTGATCACAAAATAACACCTTTTACTACCATTCCAGTTTCTTCTAGCTAAGTTATTATGTGTAAGAAGAACCTTGGAGTGAAGGAACCAAATAATAATTCTTATTTTCAGTGGCACTTTAATCTTTCAAATATATTTGCAAAGCCACGTATGGCCATTCATGTAGTCTTGATACAATGACTTGATGATAACCTTTCCAGATATTGTTAACTTCTAAACAAAGACATTGAGTTGTGTGGTTAGGTGAACATTCATGAGGTGCTGAAGTAAATGCACCCATCTATCACCCCTATCATCCGTTAAAGCTTGTATAAATGCTATATTTAGAGGTATTGTGTTCATAACATTAACTAACTCTAAATATAGCGTTATAGAGTGATGGATATTTAATATACAAAGGTGTGTCACCCAACCAAATATCCTCCCGGAAATGTGTGTCTTCGCCACTACCTACAGTGAAGGAGCCACGTTCAAACAGCTCATCTTTCATTTTTATAAGACCTTACCTGAATGGATAGTCGGATGCCTTTGACTTAACTTGGCACAAATACTTGGAGGGTAGATATTTATTAGTAATGAGCTCGTGTCCCACCCCTTGTTATGTTACAAGTTTTAAAAGCCATTAGCGTAATAAACATTTTTTATATCTAGAACCTCCACTCCAAAACCACCATGTGAAAGTGCATAGAGCCCCCATGTGTGCTTTTTGTAATTAATAATAATCCATATGGACTAATGGTTACATTGAGTTATATTTGTAGGAGTTGTCCAGAGGCAATGCTTTAATCATATGTTGGCTTCAAGGTTGCAATAACATGAAATGAGGTGCAAGTTCAAGATAACCCAACTCGGAGAGATCATATGCTTGAAGCTTGCCATTTATATTGTCTTCATGGATATGTGAAGATGCACCGAAGAAGAATATCTCCCATAGTGGATTATGGGGAGCAATCCACAAGACTTCATCAAGCAAGCACAATAAAGAAACACGTTCCATCTTGTTGCGGTCAAGATCGTCATCATCGAGCTCAAGTGAATGCGCAAAGTTAAGATTTGCTCTTGATAGGGTTTCTTTCTTATTGCTCTCATGGTTTAGTTGGTAGATCGGTTTATAGGCTAGGTGCCGTACTATCAAGGGGCTCTCGAGTGAGTAACTCGATCGTATCGTTCGGAGTACGGTCAAACCTTTGCATTCTTGCACTATCTTTCTTGGTTGTTATTTGGATCCTATCCATGTGGTGTTTTAGAGCTTGTGGTTATTTCCATGACAAGCTCTAGTTCATCGAAAATGGATTTCTCGTTTATCACTTGTTGCGTTTTCGATATAGGTGATTTTCCCGATTTCTTGTATTGAGAGGTTTCACTCCAAAAATAATATAAAATCATCCACAACTAGTTTCCATATTTTCAAAAAAAATGGTTTCATGTCGATCGGAGTTTCCAAACTCTTATTATTGATTTTCTAAGTTTCCACATGTTTGTTTTTAATAGAAAAAGAGAGGAGTTTGGGTTGGCCGGTAGTACCGCCCGAGCTGGGCCGGTAGTACCGCCCGAGCACGGCCGGTACTACCACCGTAAGTACCGCGCAAGGTACCGAAATATGGCCAAACTCACAGTAGCCTCGCGATCGCGACCGGTACCGCGGCCGGTACCATCGCCGGTGGTACCGGCCAGCCCAAACCGGTGGTACCGGCCGGCCCAGGCCCGAGGTATCGACCCTCCCACTCACGCGCGCAGCACCCACGGGCGGTAGTACTGCCCCTTGGTAGCCGGTACTACCGACCCCAAGTCGAGCCAACCCCAACGGGCAGAAAAATGGGGCCAACTATTTAAGAATTTTTTTCCTGTACCTTTGGATTTTCTTTTAAGCCTCTCTCCTCCATTGTTGTTGACCTCTTGAAGCTTGAGATCTTTCTCCCCTTCCAATGATTCTTGCATCTATTTGAGAGAAAGACTGGGGAGATCTAGATCCACACTTTGACCATAGAAAATCATCTCTTTGTGAGTAAATATTTGGGATCTAAATCTTGGGAAACTTTGTGTTCTTCTTTTGTTCTTCCTCTCTTATTCTCACAATAGCTTTAGTAGCTTTGTTGGAATTTGAGAGTGAAGGATTTAGGAATCTTTGTGGTGTTCTTGCTATTGCATTTGGTGCATCGGTTTGACTTCTCCGCGGTGATACGTGGAGGTGAAAGTTCGTGAAATAATCACTTCGGGAGCTTGTTCCCGGAGCTTTTTTCCTCTTGGGTATTTGGATCCTAGACGGCTTTGTGGTCTTTGTGGTGTTCTTAGGGAATTCAATTAAGTTGTCGAGATTCTTCAATGGCAAGGCCTTTGTGGCGATTTATTGGGAGCCTCCAATTAAGTTGTGGAGATAGCCCCAAGCTTTGTGCGGGTTCGGTGACCACCCTAAGGTTACATAGTGGATCGAGGACATCCCTTTTGTTGAATTCTCGAGGAGAATACGGTGGCCTTCATGTGTTTGGAGTGACATGTCCTCCACACCGCTCCAACGGAGAGTAGCACTCGCAAGAGTGTGAACTTCTGGATACATCGTTTTCTCCGCGTCACTTCAGTTATTCATATGCCCGAGCTCTTTACTTATGCACTTTACATTGTGATAGCCTTCGTGCTTGAAGTTATATATCGTTCTATCACATAGTTACTTGTATTGCTTAGCATAAGTTCTTGGTGCACATAGGTGATCCCTAGTTATATAGGTTTTGTGCTTGAAAAATTAAACACTACTTTTATTCCGCATTTGTTAAGCCATATTCGTAAAAGTTTTAAACCGCCTATTCACCCCTCCTCTAGCAGGCATCCGTGTCTTTTCACCTTGGTCTATAGGTCTACAGATAATATTACATCGATACTTCCTCTTATGATTATCATTTTGCGAGAAGAAGCGTGATTGATAGTAATCCAATCTTTTACATATGACTTTCAATATTTAAAAGAAGGATAACATGAACATTGGGAGGCTAGTGAATACCGAGTTTATTAAGATTAGGCGACCCCATAGGAAATCAAATTGCCTAACCAACTTGTCATTTTCCTTTCAAAACAATCTTCTATGGATTTCCATAAAAACATTATTTTTTAACTTATGAAAGAATGGGTATTGCTGAATATCTAAAAGGGAACTAGCTAGCTGCCTTGCATCCAAAAAGGTTTGTGTATTGGTCTTCTACCTCTTTAGCCTTGCGAGAATAAAAAAAAACTCCACTCCTATGATAGTTGATTTTTAATCCTGGCGGTTGTTCAAAAATACATAGTATTATTTACATATTGAGAGTCTTTTCTATACCATCTTCATATTGTAATATGGAGACCCCCCTCCCCCTCAACTAGATGAGGTAATAATGGGAGAAAATTTTACTTCTGGACCTCTACACCAACTGCACACAATCATTTTGAGTAAGGTATTTTTCTTGGATGGTAGATATTTATTAGTAATGAGCTCGTGGTCCACCCCTTGTTCCATTATAAGTTTTAAAAGCCATTAGCTTAATAAACAATTTTTTATATCTAGAACCTCCACTCCAAAACTACCTTGGTCTATAGGTCTACAGATAATATTACATCGATACTTCCTCTTATGACGATCATTTTGCAAGAAGAAGCGTGATCGATAGTAATCCAATCTTTTCCATATGACTTTTAATATTTAAAGATGGATAACATGAACATTGGGAGGCTAGTGAATACCGAGTATATTAAGATTAGGCGATCCCCATAGGAAATCAAATTGCCTAACCAACTTACTAGTTTCCTTTCAAAACAATCTTCTATGGATTTTCATAAAAACACTATTTTTTAACTTACGAAAGAATGGGTATTCCCGAATATCTAAAAGGGAACTAGCTAGCTGCCTTGCATCCAAATAGGTTTGTGTATTGGTCTTCTACCTCTTTAGCCTTGCCGGAAAAAAAAACTCCACTCCTATGAAAGTTAATTTTTAATCCTGGCAGTTGTTCAAAAATACATAGTATCATTTTCATATTAGTGCCTTTTTTATACCATCTGCATATTGTACACCAACTGCACACAATCATTTTGAGTATCAAGGTATTTGTCTTGATGTGTAGTCTCACTGTGCATCAAGCCTGGTCCCCAAAGATTTCTTGTATGAGTACCAAGGTTTTTTTTATCTCAATGGATAGGTCGCCCCATCATGCACCAAGCTTGGTGCTCACGGAAATTAAATCAGAGGAACCCCTATGCCAATTTTGGGAATTGAATCTAGGTTGTTAAGCTGCACAACCCCATACCTAACCACTGGGGCAAGGTTCTATTTTCCCCGGTGTTTATTGACGTCTTGGTGTGTACCCGATCGATCGGTTGGCATTGGGTGTATTCATCCAGTATCGTGCCCTTCTTTTCAACAATCAGATCCTTCGGAAGTAATCACCGCTCAGTCTCATGTGGTTCTTCTTCTTCCTTGACTCGTTAGTAGTCAAACCTGCCAAATCATCAATGTATGACTACCTTGCAGGATTCGGTCATACTCTACAGAACTGATGACTGATGAGTCCAAATTAAAACGTAGTACTATATGCAAAATGAATAGATCTACTTATAAGGTCAATTTAGCGATCAACAACTAGGTACGTCGCCATTGACCTTGCAAGATCCTCTTAAACTTGTTTCAAATTGGCAGCCGGGAGGGGTCGACTACGTTAAACAACAACAAGCGAACGACTGGAGACCGAGATCCCAATAATGCTCCCCGTTTCCTTTTATAGCTGTGTTTTATTGTTCTGTGCCGTTTTGGAGGCTGAGCTACATCTAGGTGTTTATCAAAGACATAGAATTTGTATTTCAAAATTTTAAAAGAATTTAGAGAAATTCTAGAAGTAGTCAATGATGTTTGCTACAATGGTGAAAAATACCAATGCAAACTGATTTGCATTCTAGGATACATGAAATTGACAAAATCTGCCTAAAATGTGTACTATAAACAATAAAATTTCTCAGAATTTGTCATTTTTGTATACCCTATAATATAAAGTAGTTTGTATTAAGATTTTACACCATTGTAGTATATATCATTGGCTATCTCTAAAATTTTAATTCAGATTTATTTAAATTTTGAAATACGAATTCTGAGTGTTTGAAAATAAAAGAGCTACGCGTAGCTCGGCCTACATCTGAAGTTTTCTTTCTACAAAGTAATTATATCAATTTTAAGATATATGCAAGAAAATAAAGCAAACTAGTGATGTGTAATTTGAAAAGGTGTTTGCACTTCCAGATAATTAAACATGTTGCATGTGATGCCTACTTCTGTGTGGCAACATGCAAGGGTCGCATCAATTAGCACCATCATACGAGGTACTACCTTTGGTCAAGTTTATAAGTCATGCACGTATCTTAGAGCATCTCCAGTCGCGTCCCCCAAAGCAATTTGGGACGCCCCGGGCAAAAAACGGTTCCAGTCGCGTCTCACAAAGTCCATTTTTGTCCGGCGCGCCCCGATACGATGTCCGGCGCCCCGAGCCCGTCCCCACCCCACAGGGGACGCACCGGGGACGTTGGACACACCGAAAAGCGAGACGGGGAGTGGCGGGGCCTATCCGTCAGCGACACAATAAATTTTAACCTAACCGTTGCCTACCTCGCGACGGAAGTTATTGACGCGCAGCGACGGTGCAGTTCCCGCAGCGACGATGCAGTTCCCGTAGAGGCGCAGCTACGCGTCTCGTCGCGCCTAGCTCTGCGTGCCGGCGTTAATGAACGCCACCGCTCCCCTGCCCTCCGGCCTATAAAAGGGCCGCTCTCGTCGTCCCTATCACACACAAACCCTGGCGCCTCCTCCCAACCCTAGCCGCCACCATCTCAACAAGAGACGACGCCATGTCGGTAGAGGCGGAGGCCGAGCCTCGCGGCCGTGGTCGTGGTCGTGGTTGTGGCAGAGCGTCACGCTCGCCATCGCCTGCCACGTCGTCGTCTTCATCGCCGGAGATGGATGTGGAGGGGGCCGTGCTGTTCGAGTTCGTCCTCGTTCTCAAGGGCGACCCACGCGGCATCCAGAGGCTGCCGGACTCCTTCGCCGAGTACGTCGCCGGCGACGACCGCCCGCGCACGATGCATGCGGGAGGCAGCGTGCGGCTACTACCGGTGGATCGTCGACGTGATCTACAACGCGCGGCAAGATGTACCTCAACATCGGGTGGGAGAAGTTCGCACGCCACCACAGCCGGCCGGCTCCATCCTCCCGTTCTCCTACTTCGCGGCGTGGACGAGCGTTAAGGTCTTGGACGAGACGCGCCGGACTACCACGGTGACAGCACCGATGAGGAGGACGACTGGTGATGAAGAGTGTTGTTTCTTCGCAGTGAATACGTGCACGGAAGTTTCTAGATGTTCGCATCATCGGTAGAACCAACAAGGGCACCATACTCCCGCTAGATTTTCCAGTTTGGGTGACCGGGTGTGCCCTCAAGTGTTCTTTCTTAGCAGCGAACACAGGAAACCTTCGATGCACGGCCTAGTTTGGTTTAGTTTTTTTGCAAAATTTTATATTTGTGTCCACCATGGTTCAAACTATGTATTAGTTTGTGGAAAAACCATGTTCCAAACTGTGTCTTCCTGTAAACCATGTTCCCAATTATATATTAGTTTGTGAAAATTGAAATAAAAATGTCAAAAAGAAGTATTTTTAATATTTGGGGCGGCGTTTGGGGGATCCAGCTGGGGAGCGACGCCCCCCAAACGCGGCACGAACAAAACACGTCCCCCAAATGCTCAATCCGGCGCTCTTTGGGGAACAGTTTGGGGGACGCGACTGGAGATGCTCTTAGGACATTAATTTGACTTATATAACACAAATTCTATAACACAAAATTATACTATTAAAATACCCAAATGCTAAATAGTGCTCGGATGCTGGTTGTCAAGTTGAGCACTCGTTTTTTGACCGTTCGATCGAGTTGATCCGTGCTGCCCCGTCGTCCCGTTCCGACACCATCACACATGGGATCCAGCCTGGCCGCCAACCGCCTCCTCAGTCCTCTCCCTCAACCCGATGTGTGTCGCCGTCTCCCCGGCCAAGCTCCGGCCAACACAACCGCGCGCGCTCGCGCGCTTGGCAATGTCCTAGTGCTGCGCCGCTCGCCTGACGGCGGACTCGCTCCACCCCGTGCGTGAGCGCCACCGCCGACTCGGCCGCTGCCCACCATGCTCTGGCCAGTACCACCACGCGCGCCCACGCGTGCCTGCACCCGCTCCCAGCATGTGAGCGCCGCCCTGGATCCCCGAGGAGCTCATGTCCATAGTTTTGGCCTCCTCGTCTCCGGTGACCGCAATCGCTCTTGTGCTCGTGTGTTGCAGATGGCACGCTGCCAAGGCCTCATCGCACTTCCATCTCGCCCTTGGCGCACGGCTGCTGCTCCTCGCCGCGACCCCGGGGATCCGAGCGCGTGTGGTGGTGCTCGTCGCGCACCATCTCAGCCCCGGCCTCCGACATCGGGGTGGACGCGCCCACGCCGCCGCCGCTCCTCGCCGCGGCCCCGGAGATCCGAGCGTGCGTGGTGGTGCTCGTCGCGCACCATCTCAGCCCCGCTGCTACTTCAGAGGAAAGGGGGTCGAGGCAGCACTCTGCGTCGCGCACGGTCTCGGCTCGGGCATACGTCGCCTCAAGCTCCGGTAGCCGTCACGGAGATCGGGTTGGACGAGCTCGCCGCGCTGCTACTTCGAAGCAAAGGGGATCGAAGCGGTCAAACTGGGGGAGGAGGAACCTTATCTCTTCTTTTCTTTTACATTGTAGTGTTCCAACTTTGACGAATTTACACACAAGTACGTACAATTGCCCTTGCAGCCTTCTAGGCTTAGTTGAATGTTGCATTTTAACCCCGCCCACCATCCATGCATCGGACATCGTAGTTCAGTCCTTGCTTAGAGCATCTCCAACAGAAGCTCCAAAAATCGGCGCGCTATAAGTCGTTTACAACGCGCTGTAAACCGATACCGCGCGTTGGCGTGAAAGTCGCCCCACCGGAAGCGCCATTTTGACGCGCGTGCTCGGGCGGCAAAAGTGCTCCTCCGCCGGAAGCGCCATTATGCAGCGCGTTGCTTCGTTTTCGTTCGAAATATAAATCAAACAAAACAAATAAAACAAGAAAAATTACGAAATATATTAAAAGTTCGACATTTGAAACTACACTCGGAGCGACATTTGAAACTACACTTGAAAAACTCTCTTGTAAAACTCTTTTTCTGCCTTCTATAAAAATAAGGTACGCAATTGCGTACTCTCAAAAAAAAAACTACACTTGAAACTACACTCTACTCCGACTCCGAGTCCTAATTGTAGTCCGAGGAGTGCGAGCTCGGAGTCGTCTCCGACACCGGCGTCGAAGTCCACTCGAAGGACGAGGAGGAGGAGAGGATGATGGTGGACGGCCCTGCGCCGTTTTTCTTCTCCTCCTCCTTCCTCGCCGCCTTCTCTGCCCTCGCCGCCTTCCTCGCCGCGGACTCCGCATGGCGCTTGTCGCGGCTCGCCTTCTTCTTCGCCTTCGCCGCCGCCTTCTCCTCCTCCTTCTGCTCATAGAATGCTGCTATGAGCTTGAGGCTGCGTGTAGGACATAAACTAGTTTCACGTATGAGCTAAGATTGACCACGTCACTAAGTAGGCTTCTATCGTAGACACTAAATTGTTCCTTTAGTTGGAAACCAGCGAGGGAAGACTGCAACTAAAAACACTACCGAAGATAATTTATTTAGGCTTAAGTAAGTTTTGCACTTTAGTCCCTTCCGTCAAAAGATCAGGAACCACACGCGCTCGATATCCTCGCTATGTGCTAAGTAATTTTTGTACGGCTGTATTATTGGTTTCACATATGAGCTAAGTTGTATATACCACCATTGCCAAATTGCATACGTCATATGTTGAGTTGTCGACCTCTACACGAGAGTGGCAACAACTTTAAGGTGTGGTGGTACCTATAAGTATCTATAAGTATATGTATCCTACCATGCTAAGTTATCTACGATGGTGCTTAGTTTCCTATCATGGTGTCGCAACTTCTCTTCATCTCGATTGATTAGCTCATGTCGCTGAAATATGCCAAGTTAAACAGTCTTCCCACCATCTCGACCTCTCCATTGTCCTAGAGCTCCGAGCCGCCACCTGTTCGGCCTAGCTCCACAAAGGGATAAGCACCGTCCATATCAAAGTGGTATCATGTTCATCTTCTTGCAGCTCTTGTAGTGCCCCGTGTCTTGGCTCGCGGGACCGGCACATTTGCGGTGATCGAGAATCGAGATGGAGTTGTACCTCACGGCGGTTGCCATGAAGACACAAAATTTGTTTCTTCACACATGTGCTAAGTTATATTCTTACCGACGATATTATTGGTTCCACATATGAAATAAGTTGTATTTTTCACTCAAGAAATTGTTCACTCACACATTTGCTAAGTTGAGTTCGAAGACGATAAATTGTTGCTTCACACATGTGCTAAGTTGCATACCCAAAATTGTTAAGTTGCATACCCACTGGTGTTAAGTTGTATACCCACTATGATTAAGTTACATCCATTGTCCAATATAGTTTCACCGCGTCTAAATTGTGTACCACCACTAATAAGTTGGCTAGAACCATTATGGTAAAGTTGCACATCGGTGTCTTGAACTTGCATGTTCATGCGTCTAAGTTGCCTAGTGTAGTACTAACTTAAGTAGCATTGTCGTATCTCACTGGTACCAACTTAGCTACCTCATAAACCAAGTTGTCAACAATAATAGTGGTACTATGAAGTTGCCGACTATTATTATTGAGTTGAGTATCTCGAAAACTAAGTTGTCTACAAAATACAGAAAAATAGTGAACTTGTCAATCACCATTCCTAAGTTGTATACTACTAGTACTAAGTCGGCTAGCATCAATGTATGGATGTTGTGTATCTTTCTTGTGGAGTTTCCTACTACTGCGACCTAAGTTGTGTACTGTTTTATTATAAAGTTGTATTTTGTTACTACTAAGTTGTCTAGTTACCAACGATATACTATGAATTATGGTTGGGGCACTAGTAGTGGAATGTTGCATGTCTCATTACTATGAATTATGGTTGGGGCACTAGCAGTGGTAAGTTGCATGCCATATATGCGAAGTTGCATCTCGCGTAATTTGTATTTCCATAGTGCTAAGTTGCACATCCACTATTACTTAGTTGTATACTTTCTAGTGGTAAGTTTCATATATACGCATTATTGCTAAGTTGTATAATCTTAGAGCTAAGTTGTGTGCCCCATATGTGAAGTTGCTTCTCATGCACCACACATAAGTTGTGTACCATTAATACTAAGTTGGCTAGCACTAATGTGGTGAAGTTTGAGTTCATTATCATGAACTTGTGTATCACCGTGTCTAAGTCGTCTACCAGTAGTACTAAGTCAGTTGGCATCACTGTCTGTGAATAGCGTACCATTATCGTGAAATCGCATACCGATGTACCAAAGTTGCACACTATTTGACATGAAGTTGTATTTTTGTTGCTACTAAATTATGTACATCGAAAACAAAGTCACTAACAGTATTAAAAAGTATGGTTGACAACTAGTAAAGCAAAATTGATGTCTCAATACTATAGTGTTGATGACAGGTTTTGTTGACTAAGTTGGTACAAAATATAGAAAAAAAACAGTGTAACTAACTCTTTGTACAAAGTTGCTTTGTCGCAATACTAGAGTTGCTTTTCCATAACAACTGAGTTGGTTTCCAAAAAAAAAAAGTTTGTCGAAACATATGCAAATGGGATCTAGTTTCGAAGATCTCGCAATTAGAGACCCAACCGTGAAAACGGATTGTAATTCGGGCAAATGGTTTAAGAGTTATGACTTTTTAAATTTTCTCCTGTATGAAATTAAATGCACACGTGATGTTTTGAGGGGATTTATATGAGCTGTAATAAACTTGGACGTGGCTAGGCAGCATCCGCCCCATCCGGGTGTTGCTTTGTGGAACCTAGCACTCGTTTTAAAAAGGAAAGGTTCCACGTCCAAAAATGGAAAGTTTGTGACAGCTCATAGAAATTGCCCGTAATCACCACACGTGCATTTAATTTCATGGAAAGAAAATTTTAAAAAGTCATAACTCTTAAACCGTTAGTCGTAATTGCATTTCGTTTTCTCCGTTGGGCCTCTCGCGATAAGATCTTCGAAACTAGATCTCATTTGTATATATTTTGACAACTTTTTTTGGAAACCAACTCAGTTGTTACGGAAAAGCAACTCGGTTGTTACAGAAAAGCAACTCAGTTGTTACGGAAAACCAACTCAGTTAGACACGGTGATACGTAAGTTCACAATAATGGAGCCCAGCTTTACCATATTAGTGCTAGCCAACACAGTACTAGCGGTACACAATTTACGTATGATGCTAGCAGATTTAGGGATGGTGCTAGCAGATTTAGGCGTGGTGTTAGTCAACTTAGTACTAGTAGTAAGCAACTTCAACACTGTGATAGCTATTTCCTTTGTAGGAAAATTAAGCAAGATGCAATTTCACATATGGGGCATGCAACTTAGCACTAGGAGTATACAATTTAGCAATAATGGTTATGAAACTTAACACCACGAGGTATACAACTTAGAAAACAATAAACAACTTAGGGGCACTTGTATGCAACTCCATGAAGAAACTACGTAACATTACAAGAGTGATGCTAGCCGACTTAGTACTACCATTATGTGGCTTAGGGATGTTGATAGGCAAGTTCACTATATTGATGTATTTTGTAGGCAACTTAGTTTTCTAGATATTCAACTCAACAATAACATTCCGCAACAATAATACCAATCTAATCGTTGGCAAGTTGGTTTTCGAGGTATCCAAATTAGTATCAACAATATACAAGTTCATATATCAAATAATGTGCAACTTAGATGCATTGGTAGACAACTTCACGACAATGGTGCCCTACTTCACAACAAATTACGGTAGCCGACTTAGTACTAAAGGTAGGCAACTTAGATGCAGGGACTTGCAAGTTCACGATGATGGTACGCAACTTCACCATAATGTTTCTACCCAACTTAGTAGTGGTGGTACAAAACTTAGACATGGTGAAACTACATTGGACACTGGATGCAACTTAATCATCGTGGGTATGCAACTGAAAAAAAGTTGATATACAACTTAGAATTAGTGGGTATGCAACTTAGCACACGTGTGAAGCAACAAATATATCGCCTACAAACAGACTTAGAAAATGTGGGACTAACCAATTTATTATGTGCAAGATACAACTTAGTTTATATGTGGAACTATTAATACCACCGACAAAATTAATGCGCAACTTAGAGGATGTGGTAGGCAAATCACAACAATGGTGCGCTACTTCACAATAAATCCTGGTAGCCAACTGAGTAGGCACCGGAACATGCAATTTCACTCGAGGCCATTCAATTATGTTCTGGTTAGGGACAATATGTGCAACTTAATTATAGTGGGTATGCAACTTAATACCAGTGGGCAGTGGGTATGCAACTTTATACTATTACATATACAACATAATACTAGTGGGTATACACCTTAATACTAGTGCGTATACAAATTAATACTAGTGGATATACAACTTAGAAATAGTGAATATTCAACTTAGAACATGTGTGAAGCAACAACAGAACACAACTTAGCAAATGTGTGAGAGTACAATCTGTATGCAAAATACAACTAAGCTCATATCTGGAACCAATGGTACCACCTACAAAATACAACTTAACATCTATGCAAAGAAATAAATTGCATCTTTGTGGAGCCACTGACATGAGGTACAACTCCACCAACACAGATGTGGCCGGTATCGTGGGCCATGATACGAGACGCAACACGAGCTGCAATAAGACGAAGAAGATGTTGTTTTTAGACCAGCGGTGCCCAACCCCAGGGAACCTAGTGCTGCAAGGTACAACTTAAAATGATCAGCCAGGATACAAGGCACAACACGAGTTGCAGGAAGCCGAAGAGGTGTCACGTGAGACTGTGTTGCAAAAGCCAAAGGGGATGTCCATTGAGATCGGCGTTGACTTGTCCAGCCGGATAAAACGCGGCCCAACGCAGCGACGCACCGCAAATGCGAATGGCCGCGGCGTCTGGAACGACGCAAACCCAGGGAGGAGGCGCCTCAGGGAGGAGGCGCATCTCCGTGCTGCCGCGGCGCCGCTTCCTCGGGCGGCTCCGGACCCCCATTCCGCCTGGGAGGAGGCCCTGAGGTCTCCGGGCCGGAGTCCCCAGCGCGGTCCAGCCACAATAGTGCCTCACCGCCCGGGGACGTCGTTGACGCCGACGACGCCCACAAGGACTAGGCGGCGCACCGGCGGCCACCGCGTCATCGACCAAACCCTAGCTTAGGGTTTTTAAATTTGTTTTAAAATTTAAAGCCCATATAGAGGGCTTTTTTTGTTAGTTATTTGCCCAAATAGGGCTATGTACAAATTTGCCCAAAATAGGGCATATGCTTAATCAAATATCGTTTGAATTTACATTTAAATTTCTTTTTTTGTTTTTATTCGAATATGCGTTGCATCCGCGCGTTGAGCGCAGCGTGCGACCCAAACGGACACGCAGACGCGGACCGCTGTCCGGGTGTCCGCGCGGCCACCCAAACAGCCCAAAACAAACGGCACAGCACGTCCGTTTGGTTCGCCGGGTTGGAGATGCCCTTAGGCTGCATCTGTTGCAGCTGGTAGTCAACACTAGGGCTGTGGTCTGTGTCCCTGCACTGTAGCGACGCGTGTGTGCTGAGTATGTTTCAGCATGGCTACAATGCGTGCATGTGTGTGAGTTTGTGTAACTGCATTCGTTGGAAAGAAACTGAACCTGCGTCTCCTCTGTATTTCCCCCGGCCTTTGCATTTCCTCGAACACCTCCTGAGCGTCGCGAGATCCACCAAATCAGACCGTGAACTCGAGTTCCAGCTGACACCGGCCAGGACAACCGTCATCTTGGAGTCTCGGCGCGGGCAAAACGGGGCTCTCTTGGGCGTGGGCATCGCGGAAGCTCAGGTAAGGAGGTCGGCCCCCAAGCAAGAGAGCGGACGGGACGGAGGCCGGCGAAGGAGGTAGAGCGACGAGAGCAGATGAGGCCTAATGAGACACGGAGAAGCCTCGCCACGCCGGCGCCGGTCCTTCAGCCTCTCTGCTGCCGCCGTCTAAGATTCAGGGCGCCGTCCCGGGCTGTGGCGATGATCCCCTATCCGGCACAGGCGGGGCAGGCGGACTCGATGTCGGCGGAATTCCAGGAGGGTGCTGCAGTGGAAATCCAACGACGGCGGCTGGAATCTGGGGGAGTGGCGGCGGCGGTAGTCCGGCGGGTCGAGGCGGAAGAACTATGCAGAGGTTGGGAAGAATGGTAGACCCCAGCCCCCAGGTGCGGGTTTGTCGGGAGGAAGGTTGATCACGCGGTGTGATCCGTATTGTTCGATCGCATCGGACGGCCAGAAATCGGATGCTCGGTTTGACAACCAGCATCCAAGCACTTTTTAGCACTTGGGAATAAACTTTCCCTTTCTAGACGTGTGATCTTTCCTTTTAGAGGTAAGTGCTAGGATGGACAAATGAGCATCCAGATAGGGTGGATGCTGCCTAGCCACGCCCTTCCCTCTATGTGCTAAGCTTCGAATGTTCTCTTAGTATAATATTTCATTAATAAATACATGTATTAGTTGCTGACAACAACTTACCACCAAATTGGTCTCTGGGAATCACACGAGGACACACTTTCTAGGCTCGTCGCAGGCCACCGCCTGTGTTCCGTATTGGTTGTTGTAATAAATGGGATGGGAGTACTAGTGCATTTGCGGATACAGTACGTGTATAGTTTGCATGGGTCCCTCCTTCTCCTCGGGATTCTTGTCCTTTACCTGCTCCACTATACGATGTGGGCACACCTGAGCTTCTTGCGCAGGCAGAGTATCACGGCAGAGTATCTAGTGCTACAATGCCTATGGATGGTACCAGTTTCCCAGTTGATCTGAGCCGTCCGACGAGATTCAAGGACAAGATCGAATATGACTTGAGCCGTTCAGCCCACCATGGAAGATAAGCACATTAGTCCCTCTCTGCAATCGAATTTATGGCACATGGTCCAATATTTACACTGCGTGTCTCATTGGTCAGAACTCACAAAGTTCGAATCAATTCCCAACTCGTCCCTTAGATTAGGGAGAGTGATGCGGCTGGAGCTCAACCTCCCGGAGGCGCCTAGCACGGAGCTGAACCACCCCTGCGTCCTCCGCAACAGCGGCGACTACTACTGCGACCAGCCGTCTCCTCCCATGTACCAAGCGGCCACATCTCTAGGTCTGCTGCATCCTCAGTGGATCCCCTCGTGACCAAAGGAATCAGTGGAAGCCTTGCGCGAATGTTTCCTTGGGAGCGCCACAAACCTTGTTGGAGCTAAGCCTTGTTTAGTGAATTTAGTTTCAATCTGGGACTAGCAATCTGTATGTTCGTATTGGAATTTCTTTTGAGAAATTGGGGGTGATGAACGACACTCACGCGAGTAAAGGGTTCTGGGGCATAATCCAAAAAACCAGGGTTTAACGTGCATACATGCCATGGTGGGAGAAGATTCCACGCCATGTTAGATCGTGTCCCTCGGTTTGGCCTGAACGGTCTGGATTTCTCTGGAATCATGTAGCACCTATATACCTGGTAGTACTAGATATGTTCTCATCACAAGCACACCGGTTCGATGCCATTGCCAACCACCCCCGGTCGTTGGTCCCGCGCATCTCCAGTTATCTCCACTGACGTCACCCTCGTTGCTCTAGATGTCATCTATAACGCCTTGGAATGGCTCATGTTGCATGACATACTCACCCTGATGACAATCTTTTGTTGCAATAACATTGATGAAAGCAGGCAATCCATCATATGCTTCAGCACCAAGGTACTTGAAGAGCATGATCGGTATGATGCTTTGATTTTTCCCATGTCCTTTGATGTGTTTGGTCCTCTTCACTGCATTTTCTTGCATGATAAGAGGGTGGGAGTTCAGTGTTTGATGCATGCATGAACTCTAGTGATGCAATACGTGTATGTTTGGTTGTCTCCATTAGTTATGTTATTTTCATGTCTTGTTAACATTGTAGACTTGCAACCTACACCACCACACTTACGAAAAATTTGTAACTACCTCATTTATGATACTGGAAGCAAAGAACTTACAACACCAGAGTTGTAGAGAACAACAATATGAAATTAACTTGTCAAAGGAAATTTGAAAAGATCAATCATGTGCCATGGATTTGATAAAATTGTGCTAAAATGATCCAAACATGAACATAAAAAATATATTTTCCAATGCCTAAACTCAAAATCGATTTTCAAAATGCAATCAAATCATCTATGTGCATATGTTTGTGTAGATGTCATCACAACGGGATGAACCAACAGAAAATGACACCTAGAGAGAGGTAGAAAGGGACGAACATACATAGCGGTTAGATATAGGTACACACTAACATAACACCTCGTAAATAAAATAAACTCATCTCGGGTCCTTCTACGGGATTCAAAATTTAAAGTTCACAATGCGAGAGTTGTGTGTAACAACAGGATGATGCTAGTGGCGAACGGAAAATTCAAACCATCGGCCAGGTGTGATGAATTTGACGGAATTCATTTAAAATATGTCTATATTGAAACATTAAACTCGGAACACATCACTTGAATAGAATCACAACATCAATACACATATTTTTCATGTGAATATTATCTCGAATTGAATCATGATTGTGCAAACTAGAAGTGGTTAACTGAAGAAGAAGAATAAATAAAATGAGGGGAGAAAATGGCATGTGTGCTTGATGGGTGTAAAATACAATCACTTTATCCAGGTTTAAACTAGATACTAATCAAGGATTTAATGTGATATCTCTCTAGACCCACCACCAATCACAAATTATTACATAGATGCGCATACTCCTTGAATTTTATCTTAGCAGAAATGGAAGCTTTTATGATGAAATATGGGATAATTAATGAAGATTTTGCGAGTTCTCAATATTCCCAAGTCAAAAAGGTCACAAAGACTAGCTTCACTGGCTTTAACGAGCATATGTATAGGTGGGCATAGCCGTACCACGCCATTCTACCGTGTGTCACCGCCCTCGCCGGGTAAACCCATGCACCTTTCATGAAGGGTCCTATATAATATTCACAACGTCTCCGCAAACAACACCAACACAAGCAGAAACATAACAAATCAATCACCAAGAAGAGAAGATCCACCGCAGAGCCGCCATCATCTCCATCACCATAGTCACACCATCATCTCCATCTCCATTCCCCATCACAACCATAGGCCAACACTTGTAGTCTTTGTCTCATTGCGATTGGCGACACTGTAATACTATTTGGTATTTATGTCAAGAATTTCTATACAGTGTTTATATTTGTTGATCTTATCATGTGTGAGTAGTCCTCGCGGGCTGAAGGCTGAGGCATATCTTGCAACAATATGTGCATCTTCTTATACGGGATTATATTGTTCGTGATTGTAGTATCTTGCCTTGATTTAAGGACTTATCAGGTACCCAATATCCCGATTGACATATGTATGACATAACAGTCCTTAACATTGTCGTCCCTGGTACAAAGCCCGGTGAGTTATACAAGAAATCTCATGAAGAAATCCAGATGTAGCCGAAGATATTACGTTAGGAAAGTTAAGGCTATATCGGGTGAATCGACTTGTATTGTAACTCGACCTCAAGGTGGACTCTGAGACCTAGTCCACTATATAAGGGCTGGGAGGAGCCACCAAGAGGATATAGATTCAATCAGACGAGACACCTTGTAACCCTAGTACGACATAATACAATCTCAGAGATTCGCCCTTGATCATAATATTCGTCAGCTGCCTAGTTTAACTGACCAGTTTGTTGATTCACCAGTATCGTCCTTCCTAGAAACTCAATTCCATCATCATGAGCATTGATAAGGTTAACCCTTTATCATTGGTATAAAAAATCAATAAAATAGGAAAAACTAATTTATGGGAGAAACTAATTAGAAAAAAAGACTGTCATGGTATACCCTTTCGGGTACCCATTATTGCTATACCCGTTATGGCCAATTATGGAGGTGGACTAGCACAATGACTCGACAAGCTGGACCCGCTTGTAATATCAACTTGGATTACAAGAAAGAGGGAGTCCAATACATAGTCGACTAGGACCCTTGTAAACGCTAGCTTGGTAGCACATATAACGCCAGACATGGCGCCCCTTAGATGAGATTCAGATAGCATATCATACTCGTAGATTAGATTAGACTAGATAAAACTCCGCCTACAATGACACCGTGTACAGAACTATGATTATATTCGATTGCTAGCAGGATGTAACGATCCACCACCGTGGGGATGTGAACCTGGGTACGTCGTGTGTCATCTCGCTCCAAGAATCTCTAATCATCGTCTTTCTCCAAAACCTAAGTCCATAACCTTGGACATTGCCGAGGGTACAACCTCGACACCGATAATCGATAAAGGTAATGGGGTGACAGGAGTGATGGTCTGCAGCTACGTCGTGAAACTCAATGATATTAAGGGAAGTAAAACAAATGTTTGAGATCCATTTGGGAATCACAGTGAAATCATAGATCTTAAGGCTTTAGTCTGTTTTGGTCCCCGTGCGATGGTGGTACAGTGGTTGGACTAGAGATGCATATTGTTTGTGGTTGAAAAACTAGCTATTGTGTTATCTACCAACATATATCTATCATTATTACATAATAATATATGTTCTTCTTAATATTATGAGAGTTTTTGGTGGAATCGGTGAACAACATGCGCTGCTTAGAAGCGTGAGGCAGAGGGCTCATATATAGTACTCCCTCCGGCCGTATTTAATTGGCGCCGGACACTTCCTATGCATGTACGCTTCCGCTTCTACTAAACATGTTTAAAGGTAGTACTTGATAGCGATGCTATGTAGTGGAAGGGAAGGATCTAAAAACCCATCTTTCTTTTTATTCACCGAACGTTAGCGGCTTAAGTTAAGCATATCACGAGCTGCATTGCAGCTTGATCAACAGCTGCAGATGAAAATCATTTGCCCTTGCCTATTTCCACCCATTGATACAAAACCCACAAAAGTTCTTTATGGTTCAGGTATGCAAGCTGAAGTACATGGATAGCACATCTAGAAGGGGGGAAGGGGTGAATAGGGGATTTCAACTATTTGCGATATTTGGAGTGAACAAATGTGAAATACAATTAAAGTTTAATTTGTCAAGAACAAGACCTTATATGGTAGGATTAACTACATGCATCAAAGAACTTACACTAAGCAATACAAGAAACTATGTGATAGGAAGATATGTAACTTCAAGCATGAATACTATCACAAGTGAAGTGCACAAGTAAATAACTTGGGTATAGGAATAACTGAGGCACGCGGAGACGACGAGGTATCCCAAAGTTCACACCCTTGTGGGTGCTACTCTTAGTTGGAGTGATATGGAGGCACAATACTCTCCGAATTCCATAATGGCTCATGATGGCGTGTAACTCACACGTTCGTTGGGAACCCCAAGAGGAAGGTATGATGCGCACAGCAGCAAGTTTTCCCTCAGAAAGAAACCAAGGTTTATCGAACCAGGAGGAGCCAAGAAGCACGTTGAAGGTTGATGGCGGCGGGATGTAGTGCGGCGCAACACCGGGATTCCGGCGCCAACGTGGAACCCGCACAACACAACCAAAGTACTTTGCCCCAAGAAAGTGAGGTTGTCAATCTCACCCGCTTGTGTAACAAAGGATTAACCGTATTGTGTGGAAGATGATTGTTTTGCAGAAAACAAAGTAGATTGTATTTCAAGAAAGAGAATTGGACCGGGGTCCACAGTTCACTAGAGGTGTCTCTCCCATAAGACGAACAGCATGTTGGGTGAACAAATTACAGGGCAATTGACAAATAAAGAGAGCATGACCATGCACATACATATCATGATGAGTAGTGAGATTTAATTGGGCATTACGACAAAGTACATAGACCGCCATCCAACCGCATCTATGCCTAAAAAGTCCACCTTCAAAGTTATCATCCGAACCCTCCGTATTAAGTCTAACAATGACAATTGCATTAAGTATTGCGCGTAATGTAATTAGTGACTACATCCTTGAACATAGCACCAATGTTTTATCCCTAGTGGCAACAAGACATCCATAACCTTAGAGGTTCTTGTCACCCCTCCATTCACGGAGACATGAACCCACTATCGAGCATAAATACTCCCTCTTGGAGTTACTAGCATCAACTTGGCCAGAGCATCTACTAATAACGGAGAGCATGCAAGATCATAAACAACACATAGACATAGCTTTGATAATCAACATAACAAGTATTCTCTATTCATCGGATCCCAACAAACGCAACATATAGAATTACGTATAGATGATCTTGATCATGTTAGGCAGCTCACAAGATCCGACAATGATAGCACAATGGGGAGAAGACAACCATCTAGCTACTGCTATGGACCCATAGTCCAGGGGTAGACTACTCACACATCACTCCCGAGGCGACCATGGCGGCGTAGAGTCCTCCGGGAGATGATTCCCCTCTCCGGTGCCGGAGGCGATCTCCGGATCCCCGAGATGGGATCGGCGTTGGCGGTGTCTCCGGAAGGTTTTCCGTATCGTGGCTCTCGCACCGGGGTTTCGTCACGAGGCTTTAAGTAGGCGGAAGGGCAAGTCAGGGGGCACAGGGCCCCACACCATAGGCCGGCGCGGCCAAGGGGGCCGCGCCGCCTAGGGTTTGGGCACCCGTGGCCCCACTTCGTTTCTTCGGACTTGGAAGCTTCGTGGAAAAATAGGCCCCGGGCTTTGATTTCGTCCAATTCCGAGAATATTTCCTTACTAGGATTTCTGAAACCAAAAACAGCAGAAAACAGGAACTGGCACTTCGGCATCTTGTTAATAGGTTAGTTCCTAAAATGCACGAATATGACATAAAGTGTGCATAAAACATGTAGATAACATCAATAATGTGGCATGGAACATAAGAAATTATCGATACGTCGGAGACGTATCAGCATCCCTGCTTAGTCTCTGCTCGTCCCGAGCAGGTAAAACGATAACACAGATAATTTCTGGAGTGACATGCCATCATAATCTTGATCATACTATTTGTAAAGCATATGTAGTGAATGCAGCGATCAAAACAATGTATATGACATGAGTAAACAAGTGAATCATAAAGCAAAGACTTTTCATGAATAGCACTTCAAGACAAGCATCAATAAGTCTTGCATAAGAGTTAACTCATAAAGCAATAATTCAAAGTAAAGGTATTGAAGCAACACAAAAGAAGATTAAGTTTCAGGTTGCTTTCAACTTGTAACATGTATATCTCATGGATATTGTCAACATAGAGTAATATAATAAGTGCAATAAGCAAGTATGTAGGAATCAATGCAATTCACACAAGTGTTTGCTTCTTGAGGTGGAGAGAAATAGGTGAACCGACTCAACATTGAAAGTAAAAGAATGGTCCTCCATAGAGGAAAAGCATCGATTGCTATATTTGTGCTAGAGCTTTGATTTTGAAAACATGAAACAATTTTGTCAACGGTAGTAATAAAGCATATGCATCATGTAAATTATATCTTATAAGTTGCAAGCCTCATGCATAGTGTACTAATAGTGCCCGCACCTTGTCCTAATTAGCTTGGACTACCTGGATTATCACCGCAATACATATGCTTTAACCAAGTATCACAAAGGGGTACCTCTATGCCGATGTACAAAGGTCTAAGGAGAAAGCTCGCATTTGGATTTCTCGCTTTTGATTATTCTCAACTTAGACATCCATACCGGGACAACATAGACAACAGATAATGGACTCCTCTTTTAATGCTTTGAGCATTCAACAACAATTAATTCTTTTCTCATTAGAGATTTGAGGATGTTTGTCCAAAACTGAAACTTCCACCATGGATCATGGCTTTAGTTAGCGGCCCAATGTTCTTCTCTAACAATATGCATGCTCAAACCATTCAACTCAGTGTAGATCGCCCTTACTTCAGACAAGACGAACATGCATAGCAACTCACATGAAATTCAACAACGAAAAGTTGATGGCGTCCCCAGAAACATGGTTATCGCACAACAAGCAACTTAATAAGAGATAAAGTGCATAATTACATATTCAATACCACAATAGTTTTTAAGCTATTTGTCCCATGAGCTATATATTGCAAAGGTGAATGATGGAATTTTAAAGGTAGCACTCAAGCAATTTACTTTGGAATGGCGGAAAATACCATGTAGTAGGTAGGTATGGTGGACACAAATGGCATAGTGGTTGGCTCAAGTATTTTGGATGCATGAGAAGTATTCCCTCTCGATACAAGGTTTAGGCTAGCAAGGCTTATTTGAAACAAACACAAGGATGAACCGGTGCAGCAAAACTCACATAAAAGACATATTGAAAACATTATAAGACTCTACACCGTCTTCCTTGTTGTTCAAACTCAATACTAGAAATTATCTAGACCTTAGAGAAACCAAATATGCAAACCAAATTTTAGCATGCTCTATGTATTTCTTCATTAATGGGTGCAAAGCATATGATGCAAGAGCTTAATCATGAGCACAACAATTGCCAAGTATCACATTACCCAAGACATTAATAGCAATTACTACATGTATCATTTTTCAATTCCAACCATATAACAATTTAACGAAGGAGAAACTTCGCCATGAATACTATGAGTAGAAACCAAGGACATACTTGTCCATATGCTACAGCGGAGCGTGTCTCTCTCCCATAAAGTGAATGCTAGGATCCATTTTATTCAAACAAAACAAAAACAAAAACAAACCGACGCTCCAAGAAAAAGCACATAAGATGTGATGGAATAAAAATATAGTTTCAGGGAGGAACCTGATAATGTTGTCGATGAAGAAGGGGATGCCTTGGGCATCCCCAAGCTTAGACGCTTGAGTCTTCTTAATATATGCAGGGGTGAACCACCGGGGCATTCCCAAGCTTAGAGCTTTCACTCTCCTTGATCATGTTGCATCATACTCATCTCTTGATCCTTGAAAACTTCCTCCACACCAAACTTAGAACAACTCATTAGAGGGTTAGTGCACAATATAAATTAACATATTCAGAGGTGACACAATCATTCTTAACACTTCTGGACATTGCATAATGCTACTGGACATTAGTGGATCAAAGAAATTCATCCAACATAGCAAAAGAGGCAATGCGAAATAAAAGGCAGAATCTGTCAAAACAGAACAGTTCGTATTGACGAATTTTAAAATGGCACCAGACTTGCTCAAATGAAAATGCTCAAATTGAATGAAAGTTGCGTACATATCTGAGGATCATGCACGTAAATTGGCTTAATTTTCTGGGCTACCTACAGGGAGGTGGACCCAGATTCGTGACAGCAAAGAAATCTGGAACTGCGCAGTAATCCAAATCTAGTACTTACTTTTCTATCAACGGCTTAACTTGGCACAACAAAACACAAAACTAAGATAAGGAGAGGTTGCTACAGTAGTAAACAACTTCCAAGACACAAAATAAAAACAAAGTACTGTAGCAAAATAACACATGGGTTATCTCCCAAGAAGTTCTTTCTTTATAGCCATTAAGATGGGCTCAGCAGTTTTAATGATGCACTCGCAAGAAATAGTATTTGAAGCAAAAGAGAGCATCAAGAGGCAAATTCAAAACAAATTTAAGCCTAACATGCTTCCTATGAAAAGGAATCTTGTACACAAATAAATTCATGAAAAGCAAAGTGACAAGATCAGGAAGATAAAACAAGTGTAGTTTCAAAAATTTCAGCACATAGAGAGGTGTTTTAGTAACATGAAAATTTCTACAACCATATTTTCCTCTCTCATAATAACTTTCAGTAGCATCATGAGCAAACTCAACAATATAACTATCACACAAAGCATTCTTATCATGAGTCTCATGCATAAAATTATTACTCTCCACATAAGCATAATCAATTTTATTAGTAATAGTGGGAGCAAATTCAACAAAGTAGCTATCATCAAATATAGGAGGCATATTGTAATCATAATCAAATTTATCCTCCATAACAGGTGGTACTAAAAGACCAATATCATTATCATAAATAGGAGGCAAAGTATCATCAAAGTAAATTTTCTCCTCAATGCTTGGGGGACTAAAAAGATCATGAAAACCAGCTTCCCCAAGCTTAGAACTTTCTATATCATTATCAACAATGGTGTTCAAAGCGTTCATACTAATATTACTACCAACATGCAAATAAGATTCCATAGGTTTTTTAATTTTCGCATCAAACAATCCATGTTTTAAATCAGGAAATAGAAATAAAAGCTCATTCTTGTCCATTATGCAAAACTAGTGAAATAAAAACATGCATGATATTAAGTAAAGTAAAACAAGTAACTAATTTTTTGTGTTTTTGATATAGCAAACAAGATAGCAAATAAAGTAAAACTAGCAACTAATTTTTTTTGTATTTTGATTTTGTGCAGCAAATAAAGTAGTAAATAAAACTAAGCAAGACAAAAACAAAGTAAAGAGATTGAGAAGTGGAGACTCCCCTTGCAGCGTGTCTTGATCTCCCTGGCAACGGCGCCAGAAAGAGCTTGATGGCGTGTAACTCACACGTTCGTTGGGAACCCCAAGAGGAAGGTATGATGCGCACAGCAGCAAGTTTTCCCTCGTAAAGAAACCAAGGTTTATCGAACCAGGAGGAGCCAAGAAGCACGTTGAAGGTTGATGGCGGGATGTAGTGCGGCACAACACCAGGGATTCCGCCAACGTGGAACCCGCACAACACAACCAAAGTACTTTGCCCCAACAAAACAAGGAGGTTGTCAATCTCACCGGCTTGCTGTAACAAAGGATTAACCGTATTGTGTGGAAGATGATTGTTTGCAGAAAAGAGAACAAAGATTACAAGAGATTGTATTTCAAGAAAGAGAATTGGACCGGGTCCACAGCTCACTAGAGGTGTCTCTCCCATAAGACTAACAAGCATGTTGGGTGAACAAATTACACTTGGGCAATTGACAAATAAAGAGAGCATGACCATGCACATACATATCATGATGAGTATAGTGAGATTTAATTGGGCATTACGACAAAGTACATAGACCGCCATCCAACTGCATCTATGCCTAAAAAGTCCACCTTCGTGTTATCATCCGAACCCCTCCGTATTAAGTTGCTAACAACAGACAATTGCATTAAGTATTGCGCGTAATGTAATTAGTGACTACATCCTTGAACATAGCACCAATGTTTTATCCCTAGTGGCAACAAGGACATCCATAACCTTAGAGGTTCTTGTCACCCCTCCAGATTCACGGAGACATGAACCCACTATCGAGCATAAATACTCCCTCTTGGAGTTACTAGCATCAACTTGGCCAGAGCATCTACTAATAACGGAGAGCATGTGTGGTGACCCGGCATACCACTGCATGGTGTAGTATGCAAGTCTGATATAACACCAATGAAACACCGTTCCACTAGTATTATATCGCTCAGAGTGGTACAACAGAAACATATGCGGGTCCAAGGCATGTCTATAGAATTACACATAGACTCTGTTACATAAGATCATCATAGCCTCCTACTTTACAATGAGGTAAAACTGCAAATAAACTCCAGAAGAACGACTCGTAGTCTAATCCTAACACGAACTCTATTTGTAGGGTATTTAACTAGCTATAGAGGCTAAGAATAGATTCTAGCTAAATAGGAGCTAAGTTTAGGAAGCTAGTTCCTTCCTATTGCTAATCTAGGTTTTCTCCTTGTTGAATGTGGTATCCGACTCTCTGACATGGTCCTGTCCCTTGAAGTAGTTGTTGACTCCTCGGCCTTCGAGTTGCACTATAGATCCTCCTTCGATGCCTCCAAATCTAAGGGGATTTAAGAGTGGGATGAGTACGAGCGTACTCAACAAGTTCATTATAGGAAAGAGGTGTTTAATGCACTAGCTACGGCATTAGACCAGAAAGTCTAATACCAATGCAAGTTTTCATAACCATTTCTTCAAAAGGTTGCTTTTATTCAGAAGAACTATGTCCGTCAGCCTTCACCGGTTTACTAGAACTTCATGGAGCTCTTTTCCTGCGCGTTCGCAGTTCCATATCCGGAAAGGAGTGACAGTCACGGTTCATTACACTCAGAGGTGTGTTGCTTTACCCATAAGAGATCTTAACCTTGGTGCCAACCGGGTGATCTTCCCGTCCACACTTCCTATGGTGTGAGGCCCGGTATAAGGTCTAGCCAATCATGTTCCTCCGCTACCTCGAACACCCACCCTTTATTGCATGCCCCGACCCTGGGTCCTCGCCGGTCCCATTATTCCCGTAATTTCAGGGTGGACCCCGACCACGACGACAGTCTGGGATTGAACCAAACTCCTTCGCCGGTAGCTGCAACCCATCATAGACCACATTACCGTGGGGAATTAGAAGGGGATCCCCACCCACCAATTGTTCCGCAAAGCAACCGTCTACGGTAAGCTATACCGTGGGGAATTAGAAGGGGCTCCCCACCCACCAATTGCTCCGCAAGATACAACCGTCTACGGTAAGCGCATCCGTTGATGAACGAGAGTTGGAAACACTTTTGACTACTCCGTCCCACTCCGGATCTTATGGTTAACACGGTATTACGGCACAAGAATCATGGCGACATTTGTTGTTTAATCCTAGATGGATATAACCCGTGCAATGGAACCTCCACCATATCAACACAATCCATGGTTCCATTGCCCACCACTTAGTCATATTCATAGTTATGAAAGTAGTGGTTTTGATTTTTGTGCAATAGTGATAACCATAATACTTTGCAAGTAATTTGATAAAAATACTCAAATGACATGAGCAAGTGATGAACTTGCCTTTCTTGACTGCAAGATTATGCAGGCAAGGTCTTCGATACGCAATAACTCCAAATTCTGAAATATCATCATCGTCCGGTAAGGACGATGTTTAAAAGATTGGCAAAGATGCAATAATGCATAAGTATGAGATGCAATCGCTCTAAGCGTGACCTAACCCCGATGATTTAGGATCAGTGAGTTGTAATGATTGGTTCAGGGTGTGTTGCACTTTTAGAGTGATTCTCATACAAGGTTCTTATTCAGGTGTGATTTACTTGGTATTATAAACAGGTAGATAATAAAGCATAATAATCAATTGAGCAGACAAAGAATGATAATTGGCATAATGTTAGCAAGTAAAGAACAGTGGTCAGTTTTAGTACTATATGGCATGGTTGATGATTAATTATCATATACTTTAAAAGAATAACTTTGGAAGAACATGTTCTTTAATAAAGAACAAGTATGATAATTAGGTTGAGGGGTTTCTATGGTTGACTATGGTTTCAGTTAGTTTCTGGAGTAAGTATTAGATGGATTACAACATAGTTGGATTCATCAATAACTAGAACTTGTAGGGTTGAGTTAAGCCTAAGCATCTTGAGCAATTTATTATAAATAGTTTCTATCAAGGTTGGTATACCTTGCTGGGGATAGCTAGTTAGGGTTTATAGGTCCTGTTAGGTAGGGTTGAGGATACTCTCTATTTTCTTCAAAAGAATAACTTTTGAAGAACATACTTCTTAAATACTAAGGAGTATAATCATTAGGTTGAGGTTGTTTAGGTTTGCTATTTAATTCCCTAAGTAAAGATTGGTTGGTTCCTAAATAGGATGTTTGATAGTTATCTAACACTTGTAAAGTTTAGTGTGTATGGGATATGATGTCAATATTAGCATGGTTGCTAATGGAGTTCATCACAATGGTGTGATGCTATATAGGTATGAGTAAGGTTGATACTTTTGATGATAGGAATTAGGGTTTAGACTTAGGTGTTCTTATTTGATCATCTAGGTTTGAGGGGATGAACACATTGAATGCTAAAGTCTTAGTGATAGGCTCCTATATTTTATGTGGACCTGGATATGCACTTAGTGGCTAATTATGGATCTAGGTATGAATACAATGTCTCTTGATCACATGTCTTAACCTAGGGTTTAGGTTTAGAAGCAAATTAAGTTTCAAATGAATTATTGGACCTGGGTTTTCTAATTGGATTAGGGTTTTAGGATTTCACATGAAATGATGAATTCATGTTTTTCTACCATATGGAACTAGGTTTTTCTAGTTACCCTATAATTCTTGGATTAATAACTTCAATAAGGAAATTGAAGTTATTAATAACTTAGAAATAAAACAATGTTGGGTTTGGCATTTTATTATTTTTAATGAATTAATAATTTGGATAATTACTAATCAGGGTTTTAAATCCTTCTAATAAGGATTTAATAAAATAATAAAGAAAAAATAGTTTTAAAGTTTTCTTTATTTATTTACTGGTTTCAATTTAATTTTTAAAGTTTTCCTTATTTATTGAATTTAATTGAATTTAGAATTAATAAATAAGGCTTAAATAACAAGTATTAAATAATTAAATTTTTATTAAAAATAAAAATTTCATTTTATATATTTATTGGATAGAGTTTACTTTTCTAAGAATTTTAATATCTTATTTATATTTTTCTGACTTAAATTGGATTTTCTAGATTTATTTGAAGTTGCAGAACTTTTCGGAATTAAATTTAAATGAATTGGCTAAACACACCCGGCCAGGGTACACCCACAGTCAATGACTGGTGGGGTCCCAGCCACGTCACCGGCCATGGTGGCTTGACTGGTCAAAATCGACCAGAGGCTCCCTGCCGGCGGGAATTTGGCGACGGCGCCGCCGATCCTGGGCTCGCGCGGATAGATTATTAGCACCTCTCGAACCAGAACGCCACGACGATCCTAATGATACTAGCGCCGCTCAAAAACGGTCGCCGGAGCTCGCTCGCCGGCGAGGCCGAGCGGCAAAGCTCACAGGTACATGGCGCGACGGTGATGCAGAGCACAAGGGAGAGGGCTAAGATGCTCTAAACGATCAGTAGCTCACCAGGAGCGCGTAGAGCGTGTCGGCGAGGCCTGGGGTGGCCTGAGTCACCGGCGGCGATGGTAACCGGCGTCGGGGAAGACGATGTCGTTGGCGACGCTACGCACCGCCTCGCCTCAATTCCTTTTGCAGGATGATCAAGTCGAAGACGGCGAACACAGTGGCGGCCACGGCGAGGCTCGGGGTTTCCCCAATCGACGGCGATAGCCGGAGACTGTACGGCTAGGGTTTCGGGTATGGGAAAAAATTGGGGCGGAGAGGAAAGAACTTCGGCTGGTTCCGTTCGGGGCCTTTATACGGCGCTGGGGAGGTCGCCACGCCACAGGAAGGGGAAGCTGCCAGCGAGAGGGAGAAGCAGAGCACGTTGTCGTGCTGTCCTCCATGCCGAAGGAGAGGATGAGGACGATCCCCCTCTCGTTGATATTTCAACGAAGGGGTATGGGCTGTTGTTGGGCTGGTGTTTGGGCCGATGCTGCTGGGCTTCTAGTGGGCTGCTCGGCCAGGTAAGGTCCAGGTGAGGCCCTTCTTCTTTTCTCTTTTTCTGTTTTCATTTTCTGTTTTATAATTCAATTTCAATTGCTTTTCTATGTTGCGGGTATTTCTTAATTGAATAATACAAGGAATAGTGCAATGGTTATTACACCATTCATCCAATTGAAGAAAGCATTTTGTATGTGCTTAATAATTCACATATGTGGGATTATTTAATATAGTAAGTAAACATGAGTTTGTGTTCTCATTTTAATTTCTTTTTCTGTATGAATCAAATCTATTTGGAGTTAATAGAGTTGATAATCTCAACTCAAAGTATTTCAGAGTTAGTTATTAGGAGTTGGTTTCTATTTGAGAAATTGGTTGTTCACATATGATTTTATGTGAGCATTAAATCTATTAGGGTTTTATGGTTTCTCTTACAAGCCCCTTGTAAAGTTAACACTATTATTATTATTGAAAGGATCTAGGGTAGGTAGTGTTCCATCATGGTTGTTCTTGATTACCAAGATAAATAGTGGATCACTACACATATGGTTTTAACCATATAATGTAGCACAAGGGTTTTTCTTATGTTGAAGAATTGAAGCATAAGATTTTAATTAGTGAGCAATTCTAGGGTTAAAAGCATATTCACCTAATAGCACATGGTTTGGAATTTTAATTGTGGCTTAGTTCATATTATGATCACCATAGTGATACATAAACTAGGGTTGAGATTTAATTCTAGGTTATAGAGATGGGGTGTCTCCATATTGCATGTGCTAGGGTTTAATCTCCCCTAACCATGGTAAAGTGTTTACTTGCTTAATATTTCATGTGCTTCCCTAATTACTAAAGATTTGAGAATTGGTTTTATCTTCTACCAATTAACTTCTTTTATTACTCCCAACTTATCATTAAGGTAACTACATTGATTTAAGTTCTTTTTATAGTTAACTTTGGTCACATGGATTTATGGTTTCTCACTACATAAAGTATAGTGTTTAACTCTAAGGTTCTCTTTGGTTCCTTAATTTAGGAAATATAGATATGGTAGGATTCTAATTGTGAGCACCAAGTGGTTCACAAGTAAGGTTGGGATATAAGCCTGGGATTGTTTACTATTGATCTCCCTATAATTTCATGTGGTGAAGAATATCTACTTATCCTATTAGGGTTTATCTTATCCTCACATATCTCAAGAGCATGATCATGGTTAGACATGATCAACTTGTTCTTGATATCATTTCCTCAAGTTCTTAGGTTTTATGATCATCATTTAATTTATAATGTTCAAGGTTTGGCTTCCTATAGTATATCTCTCCTGAGTTAAGTTTCTCCCTTTTAAGATCAAGCCTTGTCTTGATCAATCAAGGTATAGCACTTCTAATTTACCTTCTTGTATGGATCTACTATGATTGTCTCTTTAGTTTATATCCCAGGAGAATGCCTGAGATATTATATTAGGGTTCTACTTATTCGATGATGATATTATCATCTGGGTATATGGGTAGTTCTCTCCCTCAAACTCAAGTGTTGCCTCAACTAACTTGAGTGTAACACCATAATTGATCTCTCTTATATAAGGATGGATTATTCTAGGTTATGGTGTACTCCTAATACTCTAATTCAATGGTTGTCCTTTATTCTTAAATAAATAAAGCTATGTTTTGTATGATTAGTCTCACTCATTTTGGAAAGGACTTTAATACTAACTTAAGGTTAGGCTCCATAGGAATTGATGTGATCATCAATATCTATGTTTAACATAAATGGTTTCTCTCTCTAGGAATGTCTTGAATAATATCCTAGGGTTCCTCTTAAAGATGATGATTTGAATACTTGGATGTATATCCAAGGTTTAGCTCAAGGTTTGTTATTGCTTCTCTAATAATTATAATAGAACTCTCACCTCTCTAGGTTTGATACTTAATTATTTGGAATAGAGAAGAATATATATTTCTAGAGTTGATCTCCTTGTCTTGTTTCCAAGGTTGAAATAATATGACTACCATGAGTTCATGGTAGGATCATGGATTTGTTTAAGACATGGAAAAGATAAGTTAGGAATAGTTACTCCAATTATTGTTACTTGATTTCCAATTAAATGGATGTTCATATGTTGTGGCAAGGATTACCATATTATAATCTTTTATAAGATCAAGCAATTGATCATTGAGTAGAGTATGGTTGTGTTGATTAATAGTTCCATTTGATCTAACCCCTTAGATCAAATCTTCTCTACCCAAAACAAGGTTTAAGCAAAGTCACATTGAGGTTTATAGCGCTTGACTTGATGAGCTACTTCAATTCCACCAAGGTCAAGTGAAACTTCAAGTGATGTTTTACTTTAAAGCGCGAAAATTCCCCGGATTTTCTATGCATGAATGCAATGCACACATCTGTTTCCTCTATTTTTGTAACCCCATTACCTGGGATATTACAGTCTCTACCCCTTAAACTAAACTTCGTCCTCGAAGTTTGATATCTCTCACGTTTCGGAGTGTGGATCTGACTTGTGCAGACTACATCTTTTCTCAAACTCCTTGGTGATCTCACTGGATATAATTGAATATATCCCTTGTCCAGATTCTTCCTGGAATCCATTAGGGTTTGTCTCCGAACATCAGTTTCTTGCTCCATTTCTATGATTTTTCTCTGGAATCTTATAATACTTGTCTCTGAACCATGGCTCTAACTTTAATTATTTGATTTCTTTCAACTCTACAAGCTTGTTTCCTTTCTCATTGAAGAATCAATGATTGAGACTTCTTCTAGTGCTACTGGTTTTATTTGAAAGCTAATATGATAATAAACTCCTAATTGTTAAATAGGTCTTTGTTTTCCCTTACTACCAAAACTACAATAATGGTACTTGGTAAGGTACTTTCTATGGAATTGGTCGTGATGGTTTATTTTCCTAAGAATGGATTGGACTCATTTAGTCCATTCAATCATGGTTTATAGTTGATACCTATACCTATTTTAGGTTATTTAGGTTCCATGAAAGGAATCTTTCAAATAGACTTTAGTTTTGGTATGGTCAATCTCCTTCAGTCTTTGGCCTTCTTGAGCTGTATTTGGTCTACGGTATTTTCTTCGTCCAACTTCATTTACCTAAATTTACTTGAATTATCGTACTTCTGAGTAAATACTACTCACTTTCTCAAGTTATAGTCCACTTCTTATTTCTTCGAGGTATGAACCTCGGCTTCTGGTCGGACATCCTTCTGAAAGTAATGTTCAATAATCTTATGAAAATAAGATCGAACTACCTTTCAGTTCAGACCTTCTTCTTATATCTTGCTCAAAATATTGAATTATTGTACATCCAACTCAATCTTTACTCTACCCCTTAGAGTTTTCTTATGGTCTTCAACTCCTTTTCTTCCAACCATTGGATTGATGATTGGAATATTGGTCTAGGTGTAGCTTATGGTTTATATTCTTCCAAGGTCTTGTGAGGCATCTTTGTGGTGTATCCACTCAATTGTGGACATCCAATGTGAATCCTTCGACTAAATGATTACATATCTAGCTATTAGGCTGACAAGATTTTTATTTGTTCACAAACTTTTGTTACAAATAAATTAAATCGTGGACTATTTGTAATACCAACTGATACCAGCTGTGGTTATTATACCAACTGTGGCTATTTGATATCTAAAAATGAATTCTATTATAGGTTCTGATCAACTGGACGAGACATCTTCTGCTTTATCGCGCAGTATTTATCCTATACCAATTGTGGTCTTCTGATATCAATTATGGTCTCCTTATATTTTCTATGGGTTCATAGGTCATCTTCCTTTCTTCAGGGTTTATTGTTGCTACAAAACCACTAGCTGACACTATGATTATAGTATCCTAAGTGATTTCCCATGCATTCCCTCTTCTATGTGGATTATGGATCTGCTTCAGCTTCACCATAATCACCAGATTTTTCACCTTCATGCTTCTTATGTACTAAAGTACTCCTCTGTTGAGGTAAAGCATGAATTTTTTTATTGGTACTTCCTTCTGAATATTGTGGTTACTTCCCACAATTTTGCTTCCTTCTTCTGATGAACCTTCATCTTGTCTTTAGAATCTTCAGAATTCGTCACTTCCTCACACAAATACTATTACCCTCTAGATCTATAGCATCAAGTAAGGACTTGATATTGCAACATGCATTTGCATATCAAAGTCAAACTTCATGTATGGATCTAGTCAAACAATGAAAATCCAATAAAATCCAAGAAGATTCAGCTTTGTGCATATAATACACACCATCATAAGCCTGAATATAATAGTTGAGTAAGACATCTCTAAACATCGGGCTCTGATGTGTAGTATATAACACCACATAAGATAGGTTTATATCGTGATACTTAGCACGAATATATTGGATTCTATGATTTGTCTCAACTTTTACCTTAATTGCACAATTGCAATGAGATAAACTTGAAACAAAGTTGTCTAGGATAGTTAAGGTTAACCTAATTTTCTTTGGAAGTACTTCTTAACTTCCATTTTGTTGAGGACTGCCTCACATGGTATCTCTAAGTTCTATCATGTCTACTCTAAACACCTATTTATTAGGATATATCTCATATACCTCTAAGTGTTTATACTATCATAAGACTATGGTTATGATGTGCTTGGCACACTTCTTATTGTTTTGGAACACAATTCTTGCACTATTGTTGAACACCTGTCTTCTTATTGTACTCCTCAGAATTAATTATAAGATTCTAGTCCATCACATAACGATTCTCAGGTGAATCATATATGATTAGCAACTCTACCATGTAAGTAGACAAATTTTATTCTTACCTCCCATGATTAACTCATCATGGTCTACACTACCTCATATAAATTATATATATCACTTGCTATTAGTTGTTTTCACAAGTTGGGTGAATTTTACCTTCCTATTACTTGTCTTGGTATACCTATTCTACTATGCTATCTTCCTACTTTACTTATCTTTATTACTTGATATCACTCCTATTTCAAGTCTAGATAATTCTTACTTAACCATAACATTTGTTGGTACACATCTTCCAATAGGATATCTCCTTATGGTTGTATCCTCTCTTTGGACTACCATGTATTGTATACCAACTGGGGTCTACTCATCTATTGTTTAAGGCCTTCATGGTATACTACATATTTGGGATTAGCTGACTAACTTTACTTTATTTTGGTAAGCTAGGTAAGAAATGTTGACTCAAGTGTGTCAGGATTATTCTCAAGTGAATATCCATCTCAAGTCAAAAGAAGTATTTGGTTTATCTAAAACAACCTCCTATAGACACTACCAATCCTATAGGTCTCCTTTAAAGGGTTTTAATCCTAAGGTCAAAGCATTTGCTCTGATACCAACTGTGGTGACCCGGCATACCACTGCATGGTGTAGTATGCAAGTCTGATATAACACCAATGAAACACCGTTCCACTAGTATTATATCGCTCAGAGTGGTACAACAAACATATGCGGGTCCAAGGCATGTCTATAGAATTACACACACTCTGTTACATAAGATCATCATAGCCTCCTACTTTACAATGAGGTAAACTCCAGAAGAACGACTCGTAGTCTAATCCTAACACGAACTCTATTTGTAGGGTATTTAACTAGCTATAGAGGCTAAGAATAGATTCTAGCTAAATAGGAGCTAAGTTTAGGAAGCTAGTTCCTTCCTATTGCTAATCTAGGTTTTCTCCTTGTTGAATGTGGTATCTGACTCTCCTGACATGGTCCTGTCCCTTGAAGTAGTTGTTGACTCCTCGGCCTTCGAGTTGCACTATAGATCCTCCTTCGATGCCTCCATCTAAGCAGGGGATTTAAGAGTGGGATGAGTACGAGCGTACTCAACAAGTTCATTATAGGAAAGAGGTGTTTAATGCACTAGCTACGGCATTAGACCGAAAGTCTAATACCAATGCAAGTTTTCATAACCATTTCTTCAAAAGGTTGCTTTTATTCGAAGAACTATGTCCGTCAGCCTTCACCGGTTTACTAGAACTTCATGGAGCTCCTTTCCGGCCACGTTCAGTTCCATATCCCGAAGGAGTGACAGGTCACGGTTCATTACACTCGCAGAGGTGTGTTGCTTTACCCATAAGAGATCTTAACCTTGGTGCCAACCGGTGATCTTCCCGTCCACACTTCCTATGGTGTGAGGCCCGGTATAAGGTCTAGCCAATCATGTTCCTCCGCTACCTCGAACACCCACCCTTTGTTGCATGCCCCGACCCTGGGTCCTCGCCGGTCCCATTATTCCCGTAATTTCGGTGGACCCCGACCACGACGACAGTCTGGGATTGAACCAAACTCCTTCGCCGTAGCTGCAACCCATCATAGACCACATTACCGTGGGGAATTAGAAGGGGATCCCCACCCACCAATTGTTCCGCAAGCAGCAACCGTCTACGGTAAGCAACAGCTATACCGTGGGGAATTAGAAGGGGCTCCCCACCCACCAATTGCTCCGCAAGATACAACCGTCTACGGTAAGCGCATCCGTTGATGAACGAGAGGTGGAAACACTTTTGACTACTCCGTCCCACTCCGGATCTTATGGTTAACACGGGTATTACGGCACAAGAATCACTGGACGACATTTGTTGTTTAATCCTAGATGGATATAACCCGTGCAATGGAACCTCCACCATATCAACACAATCCATGGTTCCATTGCCCACCACTTAGTCATATTCATAGTTATGAAAGTAGTGGTTTTGATTTTTGTGCAATAGTGATAACCATAATACTTTGCAAGTAATTTGATAAAAATACTCAAATGACATGAGCAAGTGATGAACTTGCCTTTCTTGACTGCAAGATTATGCAGGCAAGGTCTTCGATACTTAATAACTCCAAATTCTGAAATATCATCATCGTCCGGTAAGGACGATGTTTAAAAGATTGGCAAAGATGCAATAATGCATAAGTATGAGATGCAATCGCTCTAAGCGTGACCTAACCCCGATGATTTAGGATCAGTAAGTTGTAATGATTGGTTCAGGGTGTGTTGCACTTTTAGAGTGATTCTCATACAAGGTTCTTATTCAGGTGTGATTTACTTGGTATTATAAACAGGTAGATAATAAAGCATAATAATCAATTGAGCAGACAAAGAATGATAATTGGCATAATGTTAACAAGTAAAGAACAGTGGTCAGTTTTAGTACTATATGGCATGGTTGATGATTAATTATCATATACTTTAAAAGAATAACTTTGGAAGAACATGTTCTTTAATAAAGAACAAGTATGATAATTAGGTTGAGGGGGTTCTATGGTTGACTATGGTTTCAGTTAGTTTCTGGAGTAAGTATTAGATGGATCACAACATAGTTGGATTCATCAATAACTAGAACTTGTAGGGTTGAGTTAAGCCTAAGCATCTTGAGCAATTTATTATAAATAGTTGCTATCAAGGTTGGTATACCTTGCTGGGGATAGCTAGTTAGGGTTTATAGGTCCTGTTAGGTAGGGTTGAGGATACTCTCTATTTTCTTCAAAAGAATAACTTTTGAAGAACATACTTCTTAAATACTAAGGAGTATAATCATTAGGTTGAGGTTGTTTAGGTTTGCTATTTAATTCCCTAAGTAAAGATTGGTTGGTTCCTAAATAGGATGTTTGATAGTTATCTAACACTTGTAAAGTTTAGTGTGTATGGGATATGATGTCAATATTAGCATGGTTGCTAATTGACATAGGCATCCCAAATGGGCCTGCCGAATATAGTACCCGGGGTTTATTGAAGGCCCATTACCCGAAGAATAAGAAGATTCGAGAGCCCAAGATGTATTTAAGGAAAAGATAGAGTTGTAATAGGAAGTGTTATTTGTAATCTGGCGGGATGAGTTAGAAACCGTCCCGGACTCTATAACTTGTATAGCACGAATCCCTCGGCTCCACCTCCTATATAAAGGGGGAGTCGAGGGACGAAGAAGGAATCGAATCATTGTCTGCAAACCCTAGTTTTCATATTCGTCGAGTACTTTTCCGGCTGAAACCTTCGAGATCTACTTACCCTCTACTTCCAACTAAACCCTAGCCTACAATCCATAGGCATTGACAAGTTAATACCTTGTCAATTGGCGCCGTCTGTGGGAATCTAGAGGCGTAAGGAGCTGATCTCGATGGCACGCTCAAGATCTTCGACATCGTCAACCGCAAGCAACACAATGGATCGAGGTAAACAGATCGCTGCTGGTCTTGTCGATTTTGTTCCTCACCCACCCTCCCGTTTGGATGCATATGCGTATCTGGCGGAGCCCATGGAGATGACGTTCGGAAGGTTTCACTTTCGCGTCGAGAAGGAAGGATCGTATCGTGTCGAGATTCCGATTTCGTCGGGATCGTCGGTGGTCGATTCAGATTTTTCAAGCTATGCATCGTCAACCGAGTCAGGAGAAGAAGAAACCTCGGCGACACGTTACGTCAGCACCAGAACAAGAGAGAAACTCGCCAAGATCTTCAACGACATGTCGTTTGAGTCATCTGCGGACTCATATATAAGCGATGGCTCAAGCGATGTCGACAGTTATGACTTTATCGACAAATCTATCACAGTGGGCAAGGTCTTCATCAATCTCAACGATGATGTCACCAAACCCAACGTAGATCTGAGTACAAAGTATCATCAGATTTACGCCATTGAAGATCAAGAGGAGACATCGAGGCTTTCGACGATGGGAAATCCATACGTCGATCCCTCTAATCTGCGGCAAGGCCTGGGCAACAAATACGTCGGGCCGAGCCGCGAGATAGAGTTCAACTTTCACAAGCAGCGTGGGACAGAGCCGCGAGAGCTATGAACGGCACAGAACCAATGGCTACCACGGCCACACCAGAAGAACTGCAAGCATATCAATATAGGCTCGCACGAGCTGCCAGGGAATTGGAAAAACAGACAACTGAGTTGAACAGAGAAAGGAGGCATTCTCGCATCCAGCAGGAGAAGGGCAGATTTAAGTCGACAATCTAGAACTACGGGTGATAGCCATCGGGAGGCGGAACAGAGCAAGATCAAGGCTGCAACACATACCCGAAGCAGAGAGAGCACTTGGTCCATAACCTCGACATGTCCTTCATGTCGATAGATACAAGAGGAAACATCATCCCTAAGACACCAGAGGCTGGGTATATGGCGACACATGCTTTTATCCTTGCGTCTAAACCACCTCCAGGTGATCCAAGGGAAACATTGTACAATATGGCGGTAGCAGGAGTTGAAGCTATGGGGACAGCGTTTGTATCAACGCCTCCCGAAGGAGCGGCAAGGCAAAATAGTCCACGACCCGCAGCAGCAACAGCGGTAGCACCCGAAGGGCCAAGTGGAGCAAGAGACACAGCAGCACAAGCAAGAGTCGACAGAGCGCGGCAAAGCAGAAGGGATCATCGGCAATCTCCGGAGCTGACCGACGAAGATATGTGTGGCTTGCCATGCTTTACGAGGAGAGTCCGGAAAACTCGAGTCCCCTCGGATTCAAGTTACCCGATAATTTCAAGAAGTTCGACGGCCTTCAAGATCCAGAGGATTGGCTAGTTGACTATCTGGAGACGGTGAAGCTCAGGAGGAACTAGGGCAACAGCCATGCAAAGTATCCAGGTGCATTTGAGTGGAGCCGCACGATCTTGGATAAAGAAACTCGCTCCAGGATCCATCGACAGCTAGGAAAGTTTCGAGGATGTGTTCGTCAAGAACTTTAGATCCACGTGCAAAAAACCCGCGTCGTTAGAGGAGTTGAGAGCGTGTCGACAAAAGCCAGATGAGCCAATGAGGAAGTACATCCAGAGGTGGAATATCATTAAAAACTCGGCAGAAAATATATCCGACGAGAGAGCAATAGATGCGTTTGTCGCAGGAGTCGTGGAGATTTCGTCGAAGACTTGGGAAGGACCAATCCAAAGACAGATATCGCGTTAATGGAGATAGCAAATAAATGGGCAGATGGAGAAGACGCTGTCCACAACAAACGACACAGGTCGCCGAGGAGGACCGCGGTCGAAACTATCAACCGAGGCGAAGATTTCTCGGACGTACCAAAACTACAACGCTCCAGGACAAATTTCGGCAGGTTTTCGGACAAATACAGGAGGAAGCAACAGAGATGATTACCAGAAGCAAGTGAGCAGCGAGGTGATAACAGGGATGATTCACGCAACAGGCAAAATAGCGGGCCTAGGTTCCCAAGACCTTTCGTGTCCCCTGAAGAGATGATGAACGGACCGTGCCAGATGCATTTTTTCCTCGACAAAAACAGAAAAAGACAGTCAGGGCACTTGCAGAAGGATTGTCGAAATTTTCAAGCAATGTTGCGGTATGCAAGAATGCTGCGGGCAGCACAGAAAATCCTCGAGAACCCAGAAGCGAGATTCACTTGCCGCCTCCTCCCGCGATTACACGACAATCGGCATCAGCTGAATAGCGGCAGCACCTGCACCACCACCTTATGTTGATCCTAATTCCAATGGAGCAGTGTTGATGATTCAGAAGGGAAGGCCGTCCAATAGAGCTCAGAAAGTAATCTCACGACAGGTGTTTATGGCAGAGAAAATGCCTCCACCAGTTGAGTACCTTAATTGGTCAGGACAAGATATCGGCTTCACAATAGCAGATCATCCGCAGCAAGTTCCTCGACCAGGGCAGTCAGCACTTATTCTGCCAGCAGTTATCGCGGGATTTGATGTCTCTCGAGTGTTCATAGACGGCGGCAGCAGCTTAAACCTTATGTATGCAGATACATTGAGGAAGATGAACATATCCTTAGCAAACTTGAAACCAACAGACACAAGGTTCCACGGCATCACACCGGAGAAACCAAGTTATCCATTGGGAAAGATCAATCTCGACGTTCAGTTTGGGACCCGAGAAAATTATAGAATCGAGAGGCTCGAGTTTGAAGTCGTGGATTTTCCGTCGCAATATCACGCTCTGTTGGGACGACCAGCATATGCTAGATTTATGGCACACACTATACATACTTGTTGTGGAGGTTGCCTGGACCAAAGGGACCAATCACAGTTAAAGGAAGCTTTGCCTTAGCCGATAAGTGCGACAAGGATTTCCACCGGTTGTCAGAAACCTTCGGGATGCAAGCTGAGTACTTGGCGTCAAAAAGCATGACTGATTACGACGTACTGCCAGACGTTGGAAGGCCAAACAAAGAATCAACTTTCAGTACGAGAAAAATTCAAAAGAGGTGCAGATTCACCCGTCAGACCCAAAAAAGACGACATCTATCGCAAACGACATGGATATCGCATAGGAAAGCGCGCTCGTCGAGTTCCTCCGTGAGCACCGGAAAATCTTCGCATGGTGTCCAGCTGACATGCCAGGAGTACCCAGGGAACTTGCCGAGCACCACCTAAACTTGGATCCACTAGCGAGACCAATCAAACAACCTTTGCGGCGTTTTTCGGAACCAAACCGCAAAGCCATGCTGTCAGAAATTAATCGACTACAAGAAGCTGGTTTTATCAAAGAGATATTCACAGAAGCCACATGGGTAGCAAATCCCGTGCTGGTGCCGAAGAAAAACACTAAGGTCCTTCGCATGTGCGTCGACTTTACGTGTGTCAATAAACATTGTCCAAAGGATCACTTCCCCTCCCGAGGATCGATCAAATTATCGACTCCACGGCTGGATGTGAACGTCTTTCCTTCCTGGATGCATATTCTGGTTATAACCAGATCAGATTAAAAGAAGAAGATGAAGTAAAGACGCGTTTATTACACCTTACGGCGTGTTTTGCTGAACAATGCCCTTTGGTCTAAAAATGCGGGAGCAACATATCAAAGGATGATGCAGAAGTGTTTGGCGACAGATTGGGAAGAACGTGCAAGTATACATTGATGATGTCGTCATAACATCAAAAAAGGGGGCAACGCTGATCGAGGATCTCAAGGAAACCTTCGACAACCTTGATAAGTTCTGCCTCAAACTGAACCCGACGGTGTTCCTTTAGTCCCAGCAGGAGAACTTTTGGGGTTTCTAGTCTCAGAAGAGGGATTGAAGCAAATCCCGACAAAATACAAAGCTATCGTAACAATGAGGAAGCCAACAAAGTTGAAGGAGATACAACAATAACGGGCGAGTCGCAGCCTTGAGCAGATTCGTCGCTAGGTCTGGAGAAAAGGCACCGCCGTTCTACGCTTTGATAAAACAAGGAGATAAATTTCTGGAACGAAGAAGCCGACAGAGCTTTCGAGGATTTGAAGCGCACAATTTCGACACCGCCAATTCTGGTGGCACCAAAAGAAAGGGAACCCCTCCTGCTATATATCGCAGCCACACCCCAAGTGGTGAGCACGGTGCTAGTTGTCGAAAGGGAAGAAGAAGGAAAACTCCACGCGTGCAGAGGCCATACTTCGTCAAGTTTTATCGCCATCAAAACAAAGGTATCCGCAGTACAAAAGATAGCATATGGAGTATTCACGACAAGCACGAAAATTGCGCCACTATTTTTCGGCACATCCGATCATAGTGGTCAATGAAGCTCCCTTGTCAAATATACTGAACAACCCAGAAGCTACGGGTCGTGTCTCCCTTTGGGGAATAGAACTTTCCTGGACATCATGTATGAAAAAAGAAAAGCAATAAAATCGCAAATAGCCGGACTTCATCGCAGAGTGGATGGAGTTGCAAAATACAGGACCTCCAGATTTATCGAGAACTTGGACCATGAACTTCGACGGGTCCAAAAGATCGAAGGAGCTGGCGCAGGAGTAGTACTCATATCACCTGAAGGCGACAAGTTGAAGTACATCCTTCGGATGACGTTCCCTAACGCATCTAACAATGAAGCAGAATATGAGGCTCTCATACACGGAATGAAGATGGCGCATGCGGAGCAACTCGACTAAAAATCTTGGCGACTCACACCTGGTGGCACAGCAAGTTATGAACCAATGTGACGCAGTCAATGATAGCATGATGGCATACAAGGAGGTATACAACGAACTCGAGAAGTTGTTCGATGGATGCGAAGTAAACCATATTAGCAGATTGAGCAACGACGAAGCCGATGTTCTTGCAAACATCGGGTCGCAATGCCTCGCCGCCAGGTGTATTCTGGGAAGAAATAACAGAGAGATCCACTAAGTCGACAAAATCAAAAAAGAAGGAGAAGAAACCCTCGGGGGCTACCAAGGAAAAGCAAGAGGACGAAGAAGAAGATCAGGACCTGGTCATGGTGATACAGATACCGTGGATGCAGCCGTACATATCATACATCCCGAGGAAAGAAATACCCGACGATCCAGTTGAGGCAAGGCGAGTAATTCGACGCTCCAAAGCTTTCACGGTCAAGGGAGAACTGTATAAGCGAAGTATTTCAGGCGTCTTGCAAAGGTGCGTCACACCGAAGAAGGAAGAATAATTCTGAAGGATGTACACGAGGGAATATGTGGCCACCACGCAAGTAGTCGAGCTATCGCAGCCAAAGTTTTTCGGGCAGGATTCTACGGTTGACAGCAATCGAGGACGCCAAGGACATAGTAAGAACTTGCGACGCGTGTCAAAGGTTTGCCGCAAAACCTCACTCTCCAGCAGCAGAGCTAGCACCAATACCATTGTCATGGCCCTTTGCTCAATGGGGACTTGATATGGTGGGTAAGTTACACAAATCCTGGCCAGGAGGAAAGGAGTACATGCTAGTAGCTGTCGATAAGTTTACAAAGTGGATAGAAGCGAAGCCGATAAATTCACCAGATGGAGCATCCGCAGTAAAATTCGTAAAAGGCCTCGTCTTCAGATTTGGAGTGCCCCATAGCATCGTCACGGACAACGGCAGTAACTTCACATCCCATGAATTCAAAGATTATTGCGAAGAGGTGGGTATCAAGCTGAACTTTGCGTCAGTTGCACATCCTCAAACCAATGGGCAAGTCGAGAAAGCCAATGGTATCATCTGCAATGGCATCAAGAAGCGCTTGTTAGGACCACTGGAAAAAGCTAGACATACCTGGCCAGAAGAACTACCAAGCGTGTTGTGGAGCATCCGAACAACACCAAACACAAGCAACGCAGGAAACTCCGTTTTTCTGGTTCATGGAGGTGGCGCTACCAATCGAGATAGAGCACAACTCTCCACGTGTCGCTGAATATGATGAAGAAACATCGAGAAGAGCGCTAGAGGACGACGTCGACGCACTTGATGAAGCTCGAGATGAAGTATTATCTCGGGTAACCAAATATCAACAGACTTGAAGAATTACCACAATGACGTTTATGCCAAGATCTTTTCAGGTGGGCGACCTAGTTCTTCGGCTCACGCAAAAAAGTCATGAAAAACTCGAGTCACCGTGGCTTGGCCCTTACATCGTCACGGAAGTAATCGGAGGAGGAGCATACAGATAAAGGACAAGAAGACAGGGTGGAGGAACCAAACCCCTGGAACGTGGCGCAACTTAGGCGTTCTACGCCAGAGTCGAAATATAGTCCTTGTAAAACTTCAATGTACCGAAACGCCCGCGAGTTTTCACGCACTTTTCCTTTTTCGGGGCACCGAGTGGGGCGGAGAAGGTTTTTAATGAGACGGGCTCATGCGTGCAATATAATAAAGATAGTGACAATATAATTTTTCTTCTTTATCGACATGACCAAAGTCTTTGCTCCTACGAATTTCAATATAGTTCATCGACAAAAGAAAAACCTTGCCTTGGTATTCAAATACCTCGTGAGTCAATAAAAATACAAAATAAAAAGCTCGGGGGCTCATATTCGCCTTAAATATATAAATGCCTTGGTTCAAAACCTCGCAAATATACAAATATAGTAAAGAGTCACCGAAACACTCGGGGGCTAGAAAAACAGAGAAATATAATGATTGCTTTACAATATAGTCATGGATTACAAAGAAGAAATATCTACAAGAAGAAAATAACTAGTCTTGATTCAATATGTCATCAAGAGTAACTCTGTTTTCCTCAGGAGCAGCACCAAGAAAATCGGCATAATGGCCATCGGCAAAAAAGTCGGCATCCATCCGAAGCAGGTCCTCAATCATTTCTTCGGCTATGGGCGTAACCTTCGTGTTAATCCTGTCAACACCAACTCTCCGACGTTTTACCTTTTGGTGAACCTTCTCGACAACCTGGGTAAGGTCAAGCTTCGAGTGGCAGATCTGGAGCATGATAAGAGCAAATCTGGCGCCAGCTACTAGTTGAGCTTTGACAAAATCATGGATACTGCGAGCATCCTTGAACCTTTCCATCAATTCAGGAAGAGTTTTTGGTTGGACGTTCCGAGGAAACATGGAGTTGTAAACCATGGACAAGGTCTTGGTACAGAAGTCAAGGAAATCGCGAGTTTGAGAGGCGCGATCTTGAAATCTGACAATTTGGCGGGTCCTCTCTGGGGTAGCCCAAAATAAAGAGCCATGGTCCAGGGAAAGATTAACAAGGAGGCTTGTCCTAGCATTTACCCTCTCTTCCTCGGCAGCAGCATCAGTAAAGGCACCTATCAAAACAAAGAAGTGGAAACCTTTAAGAAACAATAGCATGAAGATGAAAGATATCAGCAACATGCATACCCGACATATCTGCACTGGCTTCATTCATTAATTCGAGCATGAAATTTTCTCGAGTAGTTGCTTTTTCAGCCTCGGAAGCGGCAATTTCCTTAGCAGCCACGGCCTCGTGAGCTTGCTGAAGAGCAATTTTTTCGGCTTCAGATGACTTACGAGATTGCTCCATCATCACAAGTGTTTGTTTCTTCGCATACTGAAGCTGCTGTCGAAGTTCGTCCAGTTCTTGCCACAAGGTATCGTCGACAGGTGCAGTATCAGCAAAAGCTCCTCTCGCGAGAAGAAGAAGGCGACACATTGGAAGGAGCGGAAGTTGGAGTATAGTTATCAAATATCAACTGAAATATAAACAGGATAAAATCAAACGACAAGCAAAGATAGAGTTTTTCATTAATCTCTTGGAATAATTACAAGGGCATTACAGTGGAGCTAAGGAAATACGTGTCGCCAAACGACTACTTTGGCGACAAAAGCAAAAGAAACAAAGAAAAACAGAGGCATGCAACTAGACCTCCGGCCTTGACGAGCTAGGAGTCGACGCTGGCTTAATCCCGAGATAGGCCAAGATCTTCTTCGTGTTGGGCTTGGCTGCCTTGATCAGCGACTTCCACCTTGATTGTTCTATTTGCTCGGTGTCGCCAACTTTCATCCAGCGATAGTCTGTCGACGTCAGCAACCAAGGCGACAGTGTTTTCAACGGCAACCTTCATATTCTCTTGGCGCATCTTCAGTCCAAGGTCTTCCGGTGTATTGAACATCTTGGCAAGGTTGAGGAAAGTCGCAGGCTCCTCCTTCTTCGGGAAGAAGTAGGGGAACAATGCCGACAATACTGCGTTAGCATTCGATACACCTTCACGAATCTCGGACCCATGAAGCTCCAGATAGGAAAGTGCGTCAAGGACCGGATCATCGACAGGATTCGTCAGATCAAAATCCTGGTTTGTTTGGACTGTCAAGGAAACAAAGTATTAGTGAAAAGACAAGAAACAAAGATTCTCATAAAAATAGAAGGGAGCAGTAAAATTACCGAAAGTGCGGCGACTCTGAGTCTTCAGGCGCTTGAGGATTCCTTCTTCACGAGAGGCTTGCGCAGCTTTGTGCTCATCTAAAGCAGCTGTAGCATCCTTAAGCTTTTTTTGCAGTTCCTCGACACCAGCAGCTTTCGCCTTGGCTTCATCAGCTTCGGACTTGGCTTTGCTAGCAGCGAGGTCCGCTTTCCGAGCCGCCTCACTTTGCTCAAGTTTTCGAGAAAGTGCGTCGGCGCGTTCGTTAGCCTCCAAGTTTCTCCGAGATTTAAAAAAAAGAGAGAAGAAAGATCAAAAATCGCGACAAGCAACAGGAGTAAAAAATCAAGGAAAAACAGCAAGTACAAAAGTCGTTACCTTCGGCTCTATTAGCATATTCACGGTACCCAATAAATTGGGAACCGATGCGGAGAAGATCCTTGATCATAGGCTGTTCAACATGAACACAGAAAGAAAAACATCGGCATGAAAAAGAGAAAAGGTGTGAAAAAACAAAATAAGGAAAATATAGATGTCGACAAGCTTACATCATCTAGGAGCAGAGTCGACGAACTGCCCAACTGAGGGGCAGGTTCAATAATCTTTTCAACCCTTGCCCTTTCTGGTGAAGGAGCAAGGGGGCTTGATGGTGGAGTAGTGGTGACGACGTTTTGTTGAGGAGGCGAGGTTTCTTCTCCTTCAACTAGCGTGTCTGAGGCAAGTACAGTACGCGACGTGCTTGTGAGAGGAGCCACGTCAGTAGTTGGAACTTCTTCCTCGTCATCACTATTAATCAAAAAATCGGCAGCATAAAAAGCAAGACAAGGTAAATATTTCGAGTACAAAAATAGAGAGAAATAAAGACAACTTACGAGCTGACGAGGGATTCAACATAAGGATCGTAAGCTGCCTTCGGATGAGAAGGAACAACTTCTTCAGCCTTAGAGGTGCCAGAATCTTCAATATCAGTCCTTTTCCTTTTGTTCTTTGGAGAAACAGCAGGAGGAAGGATTGCGTCGATTCACTGGCTTCAGACTCAACTTCTTTTTCATGAGAAGCCGCAGATTTGTGAGAACCCGCGACTTCACTTTCACGAATAGAAGAACCTTGAGTATCTTCGGCAACGATGGCGTTCTTCGACTTCTCCACCCTCCTAAGAGGAGGAAGGGAAGTCATAGTAGGATGGTTCTGTAAAAATAGTGACCAGAAGGAAAATTAAAAGAGATGACAATATAATGAGATGCAGAGAAAGTGCAAAACAAGGTAAAAACTCGGCAAGACAAAATACCTCGGGGAGTGGATTGGCGGCGCTGTACGGTTCCACGCGACAAGAGGAAGGAATTGGGTCTTTACCCAGGCGAGAAAGTCTTCGAATCAACTTCTCCAAGTCCTTGGTGGAAAGATCACCGGAGATTCTGTTGGCATCATTTTTACCAGAATACGTCCAAAGGGATTCTTGCGAGCTGAAGAGGCTGCACTCTAATCCTAAGGAAGTAGGCAGTGATTTGAACACCGGTGAGCTCTTTGCCTCGAGTGTTTTGAAGTCGAGACATGAGCGCCTCTGTCGCTTTTTCTCTTCCTCCAAGCTTCGCATCCCGTGAGCGGTGGCGCTGAATTTTGGCACTTCCGTCGAAAGGAACTATGTTGTGCTCAACGGAGTTGGCGCTTTCTTCATGAATGTAGAGCCACTTTTTGCGCCATCCTTGGACAGAATCAGGAAATTTGACGTCGAAATAGTCGACATCAAAACACATATAACAACGCCACCTATGTTATAAGTGACGTTGTGGGAGCCATTGAGGCGGAGAAAATGCGTTTCCACAGAGCCCAATTGGGAGGGATTCCGAGGAAGCATTCGCAAAGTGTGATGAAAATAGAAATGTGAAGGATGGAATTGGGGTCAATTGGTGCAATTGAATCCCATAAACAAAAAGAAGACCGCGGAGGAAATCGTGGATTGGGGTCGAGAGGCGCGGATGAGATGATCAACAAAACTAACCCGATACTCCATTGGAGGCTTGGGGTAGCTCTCTTCGCTAGGAAAGCGGATGGCGTCCTCCTTCTTCATGAGGCCGAGCCTCTTCAGCATGTTGGTGTCTTGGTTGGAGATTTTGGATCTCTCCCACTCAAGATCCTCGGCGGCCATCTTGGATTCCGGAGTGTGGCGAGTCAGACGCGCGCGGTGGCACTCAACGGCAATGACAGAGCAATGTGTGTGAGTGCGGAAGATCAGAGAAAGATTGGGCGCAGGAGAAGTTTTGCGAAGAGGAACAGGTGCGGCGCAAGCGAGGGGATGAACGGAGGTTGAAGAAAGGTTTATATAAGAATCGGGTGAAGCAGCAGCCGTTGGATGAAGAAATCGTGTGGTGAAATAGATCTTCTAGATACAAGGGCAAAAAGGTATTTTTACTGAGATAGGCGTTACCGTACGTGCGCCAAAAGCGGAGGACGGTGTCCCCCACTTGCACGACGTGTCAACGTGGTGGAAGCAATGGACCCACAGGCAGAAAAATCACGACTATTCGAGAAGGATGAAGTAAATTTGGTTAAGGGAAGCATGTCGACAAGAAAAGTTAAAGAAGATTGGCGACAGGAAGAATTATTCAATACTTCGGGAGCCTTTGATCAAAAACAAGTTTTTCCCCAAATGCTCGGGGGCTACTTCGACAAAAAGTAAAATTTCGACTATGACAATATAGAAATTGCGGAGCCTACAACCAAGTACAAGTTCTTGGCTGTAGCTCGGGGGCTACTCCCATCGGGAGCGCTGTTCGCGCACCCGAGAGATAACAAAAAAAGAGAAAAGAAGAAAAAGATCATATTGGGAAATAATGACAATATAGCGACAAGGTGGACTAAAATGTTGAGCCTACAACCAAGCACAAGTTCTTGGCTGTAGCCTCGGGGACTCCCATCGAACGCTGTTCGCGTGCCCGATGAAATTAATAAAGGAAAAATAGAAAAGCAAGAGAGTATATTTTGAGTTATAGTTAACTCTACATATACTCCCATCGGAGAGCAAGATAAGTCATATTTGACTCGATAAAATGTGCCATTCCAACAGCCGAAAAGCACTCGACAATATATTCTCGAACGCCGAAGTTGCGATCAATTTCTGAATGCCGCAAATTTGCGAAGGTAAGACCCCCGTTCTGCTGGGCGTGGCATCGCCGAAGACTCGCGCTCTCACTTTTATCCGTATCAAGATACGAAGAAAATCCTAACGACGCGTTAGGTACCCGATAAATTTGACTGGGACTCGTTTAATGGTAAGACCTTAAGCGGCACTCGTCGAAGTTTACACCGTATCCCGAGATCATGTCCAGGGACGTGATTTTGAAGTAGGTTTTTGCGGATTGCCACTAGAGCAGTTAACTAGTACCTGATCCGTCGATGAACTAGCCCCAACTACCGTATCCCCTGTACAATATAGAATTTTATGTGAAGAAATATAAAAAGTTAAAGCTTTCGAGTAAACATAAACAGTGGAGATTTTCCCCGACTCTACGATTCAAGCAAAATCTCGGGGCTACGACATAGGCATCCCAAATGGGCCTCCGAATATAGTACCCGGGTTTATTAAAGGCCCATTACCCGAAGAATAAGAAGATTCGAGAGCCCAAGATGTATTTAAGGAAAAGATAGAGTTGTAATAGGAAGTGTTATTTGTAATCTGGCGGGATGAGTTAGAAACCGTCCCGGACTCTGTATAACTTGTATAGCACGAATCCCTCGGCTCCACCTCCTATATAAAGGGGGAGTCGAGGGACGAAGAAGGAATCGAATCATTGTCTGCAAACCCTAGTTTTCATATTCGTCGAGTACTTTCCGGCTGAAACCTTCGAGATCTACTTACCCTCTACTTCCAACTAAACCCTAGCCTACAATCCATAGGCATTGACAAGTTAATACCTTGTCACTAATGGAGTTCATCACAATGGTGTGATGCTATATAGGTATGAGTAAGGTTGATACTTTTGATGATAGGAATTAGGGTTTAGACTTAGGTGTTCTTATTTGATCATCTAGGTTTGAGGGGATGAACACATTGAATGCTAAAGTCTTAGTGATAGGCTCCTATATTTTATGTGGACCTGGATATGCACTTAGTGGCTAATTATGGATCTAGGTATGAATACAATGTCTCTTGATCACATGTCTTAACCTAGGGTTTAGGTTTAGAAGCAAATTAAGTTTCAAATGAATTATTGGACCTGGGTTTTCTAATTGGATTAGGGTTTTAGGATTTCACATGAAATGATGAATTCATGTTTTTCTACCATATGGAACTAGGTTTTTCTAGTTACCCTATAATTCTTGGATTAATAACTTCAATAAGGAAATTGAAGTTATTAATAACTTAGAAATAAAACAATGTTGGGTTTGGCATTTTATTATTTTTAATGAATTAATAATTTGGATAATTACTAATCAGGGTTTTAAATCCTTCTTATAAGGATTTAATAAAATAATAAAGAAAAAATAGTTTTAAAGTTTTCTTTATTTATTTGCTGGTTTCAATTTAATTTTTAAAGTTTTCCTTATTTATTGAATTTAATTGAATTTAGAATTAATAAATAAGGCTTAAATAACAAGTATTAAATAATTAAATTTTTATTAAAAATAAAAATTTCATTTTATATATTTATTGGATAGAGTTTACTTTTCTAAGAATTTTAATATCTTATTTATATTTTTCTGACTTAAATTGGATTTTCTAGATTTATTTGAAGTTGCAGAACTTTTTTGGAATTAAATTTAAACTGAATTGGCTAAACACACCCGGCCAGGGTACACCCACAGTCAATGACTGGTGGGGTCCCAGCCACGTCACCGGCCATGGTGGCTTGACTGGTCAAAATCGACCAGAGGCTCCCTGCCGGCGGGAATTTGGCGACGGCGCCGCCGATCCTGGGCTCGCGCGGATAGATTATTAGCACCTCTCGAACCAGAACGCCACGACGATCCTAATGATACTAGCGCCGCTCAAAAACGGTCGCCGGAGCTCGCTCGCCGGCGAGGCCGAGCGGCAAAGCTCACAGGTACATGGCGCGACGGCGATGCAGAGCACAAGGGAGAGGGCTAAGATGCTCTAAACGATCAGTAGCTCACCAGGAGCGCGTAGAGCGTGTCGGCGAGGCCTGGGGTGGCCTGAGTCGCCGGCGGCGATGGTAACCGGCGTCGGGGAAGACGATGTCGTTGGCGACGCTACGCACCGCCTCGCCTCAATTCCTTTTGCAGGATGATCAAGTCGAAGACGGCGAACACAGTGGCGGCCACGGCGAGGCTCGGGGTTTCCCCAATCGACGGCGATAGCCGGAGACTGTACGGCTAGGGTTTCGGGTATGGGGAAAAATTGGGGCGGAGAGGAAGAACTTCGAAGCTGGTTCCGTTCGGGGCCTTTATACGGCGCTGGGGAGGTCGCCACGCCACACTGCCGAGGAAGGGGAAGCTGCCAGCGAGAGGGAGAAGCAGAGCACGTTGTCGTGCTGTCCTCCATGCCGAAGGAGAGGATGAGGACGATCCCCCTCTCGTTGATATTTCAACGAAGGGGTATGGGCTGTTGTTGGGCTGGTGTTTGGGCCGATGCTGCTGGGCTTCTAGTGGGCTGCTCGGCCAGGTAAGGTCCAGGTGAGGCCCTTCTTCTTTTCTCTTTTTCTGTTTTCATTTTCTGTTTTATAATTCAATTTCAATTGCTTTTCTATGTTGCGGGTATTTCTTAATTGAATAATACAAGGAATAGTGCAATGGTTATTACACCATTCATCCAATTGAAGAAAGCATTTTGTATGTGCTTAATAATTCACATATGTGGGATTATTTAATATAGTAAGTAAACATGAGTTTGTGTTCTCATTTTAATTTCTTTTTCTGTATGAATCAAATCTATTTGGAGTTAATAGAGTTGATAATCTCAACTCAAAGTATTTCAGAGTTAGTTATTAGGAGTTGGTTTCTATTTGAGAAATTGGTTGTTCACATATGATTTTATGTGAGCATTAAATCTATTAGGGTTTTATGGTTTCTCTTACAAGCCCCTTGTAAAGTTAACACTATTATTATTATTGAAAGGATCTAGGGTAGGTAGTGTTCCATCATGGTTGTTCTTGATTACCAAGATAAATAGTGGATCACTACACATATGGTTTTAACCATATAATGTAGCACAAGGGTTTTTCTTATGTTGAAGAATTGAAGCATAAGATTTTAATTAGTGAGCAATTCTAGGGTTAAAAGCATATTCACCTAATAGCACATGGTTTGGAATTTTAATTGTGGCTTAGTTCATATTATGATCACCATAGTGATACATAAACTAGGGTTGAGATTTAATTCTAGGTTATAGAGATGGGGTGTCTCCATATTGCATGTGCTAGGGTTTAATCTCCCCTAACCATGGTAAAGTGTTTACTTGCTTAATATTTCATGTGCTTCCCTAATTACTAAAGATTTGAGAATTGGTTTTATCTTCTACCAATTAACTTCTTTTATTACTCCCAACTTATCATTAAGGTAACTACATTGATTTAAGTTCTTTTTATAGTTAACTTTGGTCACATGGATTTATGGTTTCTCACTACATAAAGTATAGTGTTTAACTCTAAGGTTCTCTTTGGTTCCTTAATTTAGGAAATATAGATATGGTAGGATTCTAATTGTGAGCACCAAGTGGTTCACAAGTAAGGTTGGGATATAAGCCTGGGATTGTTTACTATTGATCTCCCTATAATTTCATGTGGTGAAGAATATCTACTTATCCTATTAGGGTTTATCTTATCCTCACATATCTCAAGAGCATGATCATGGTTAGACATGATCAACTTGTTCTTGATATCATTTCCTCAAGTTCTTAGGTTTTATGATCATCATTTAATTTATAATGTTCAAGGTTTGGCTTCCTATAGTATATCTCTCCTGAGTTAAGTTTCTCCCTTTTAAGATCAAGCCTTGTCTTGATCAATCAAGGTATAGCACTTCTAATTTACCTTCTTGTATGGATCTACTATGATTGTCTCTTTAGTTTATATCCCAGGAGAATGCCTGAGATATTATATTAGGGTTCTACTTATTCGATGATGATATTATCATCTGGGTATATGGGTAGTTCTCTCCCTCAAACTCAAGTGTTGCCTCAACTAACTTGAGTGTAACACCATAATTGATCTCTCTTATATAAGGATGGATTATTCTAGGTTATGGTGTACTCCTAATACTCTAATTCAATGGTTGTCCTTTATTCTTAAATAAATAAAGCTATGTTTTGTATGATTAGTCTCACTCATTTTGGAAAGGACTTTAATACTAACTTAAGGTTAGGCTCCATAGGAATTGATGTGATCATCAATATCTATGTTTAACATAAATGGTTTCTCTCTCTAGGAATGTCTTGAATAATATCCTAGGGTTCCTCTTAAAGATGATGATTTGAATACTTGGATGTATATCCAAGGTTTAGCTCAAGGTTTGTTATTGCTTCTCTAATAATTATAATAGAACTCTCACCTCTCTAGGTTTGATACTTAATTATTTGGAATAGAGAAGAATATATATTTCTAGAGTTGATCTCCTTGTCTTGTTTCCAAGGTTGAAATAATATGACTACCATGAGTTCATGGTAGGATCATGGATTTGTTTAAGACATGGAAAAGATAAGTTAGGAATAGTTACTCCAATTATTGTTACTTGATTTCCAATTAAATGGATGTTCATATGTTGTGGCAAGGATTACCATATTATAATCTTTTATAAGATCAAGCAATTGATCATTGAGTAGAGTATGGTTGTGTTGATTAATAGTTCCATTTGATCTAACCCCTTAGATCAAATCTTCTCTACCCAAAACAAGGTTTAAGCAAAGTCACATTGAGGTTTATAGCGCTTGACTTGATGAGCTACTTCAATTCCACCAAGGTCAAGTGAAACTTCAGTTACTGTGACTGTTTTACTTTAAAGCGCGAAAATTCCTCAGATTTTCTATGCATGAATGCAATGCACACATCTGTTTCCTCTATTTTTGTAACCCCATTACCTGGGATATTACAGCATGCAAGATCATAAACAACACATAGACATAGCTTTGATAATCAACATAACAAGTATTCTCTATTCATCGGATCCCAACAAACGCAACATATAGAATTACAGATAGATGATCTTGATCATGTTAGGCAGCTCACAAGATCCCACAATGATAGCACAATGGGGAGAAGACAACCATCTAGCTACCGCTATGGACCCATAGTCCAGGGGTAGACTACTCACACATCACTCCGGAGGCGACCATGGCGGCGTAGAGTCCTCCGGGAGATGATTCCCTCTCCGGCAGGGTGCCGGAGGCGATCTCCGGATCCCCGAGATGGGATCGGCGCGGCGTCTCTGGAAGGTTTTCCGTATCGTGGCTCTCGGCATCGGGGGTTTCGTCACGAGGCTTTTTAAGTAAGGCAAGTCAGAGGGGGCACAGGGGCCCCACACCATAGGCGCGGCCGGGGGGGCCGCGCGCCCTAGGGTTTGGGCACCCGTGGCCCCACTTCGTTTCGTCTTCGGACTTGGAAGCTTCGTGGAAAAATAGGCCCCGGGCTTTGATTTCGTCCAATTCCGAGAATATTTCCTTACTAGGATTTCGAAACCAAAAACAGAAACAGCAACTCGCACTTCGGCATCTTGTTAATAGGTTAGTTAAAATGCACGAATATGACATAAAGTGTGCATAAAACATGTAGATAACATCAATAATGTGGCATGGAACATAAGAAATTATCGATACGTCGGAGACGTATCAGCTCACCATATTCTGCTCGAGACTTTCCACCAAAAGAGAAGTCCTCGATCCATTATGAGACCCTTGAGGGTGGTCATCGGATTCGTACAAAACTTGTGGCAATCTCCAAACTAAATTGGAGGCTCCCAAATAATCCACGGCTAACTTTACAACACAATGATTGAAATTTGCGGCACCACCAATCCACAAAGCCATGTAGTGTTCCAAGAGTTCAAGAGGAACAAGCTCCGGGTACAAGCACCAGCGAGTAATAATTTTCTCAGCTTTCACCAACCGAATCTCAATAGAGAACGACTCAAACTGATGCATTAGATGCACCGGAAACAACACAAGAATTCTCAAGTTATTATCTCCAAAATCCTACCACAACAACTAATTCTATGGAGGGATATGAGATGAAGAACAATCGTGGAAATCCAAAAATACTTCAAGATCTAGATCTAGTAGGATCCTCTCACTAAGAGAAGATATTGACTCGTGAAATTGTAGATATAGATCTCTTCCATATTTTCCAAAAAAATCCAAGAAGCATTGTCGAAAGAATGAGTTAGGGCAATTTGTTCAATGTAACCAATGGAAGAGAGAGAAATCGGAACAGCTATATCCACTTGGGGAAGAAGGAGGCTTTATGTAGGTCTCTCCAAAAAATATTTGTTGTGGGAATTATACCCCAAAATTTATTCCCCACCGAAGGTGCACATGATTGTTCCCACATTCATGATGATACCTCAAATATTTAGACTTGTGCATTATGTATTAATCTATGCTTTCCTATTTGAATGGACTTTCAACCACTATAAGAGTTACAAGACAAATGTATTTCAAGAATATATTCTAGACCAATAACTAGACATCACACATGCACTTCACTTGCATAAATTTGCTTCATTATTCATTAATATCTTAAAAAGGTAATTTAGTGCAAGATATCTTATTATTTCTTTACAATCTTCTTGGTCTATGTGATGTATCTACTTTATCATATGCTTTCAAATTTATGTGTACTCTCAATACTTCTTTACACTTTGAGTAGTAGTAATCATGTTAGAATTTGTATCTGTTGATAATAAACTCTGGCATCCATGTTTTTGTATCACCTTTATGCTCGAGGACGAGCATAGGATAATCTTACTAATGTTGATACATGTGAGATGTATCCATGAACTTTGTAGATTATTATATGTGAATCCTTCATATTAACATCATATCTAACATTCCTACCTTGTTTTATATTGATTTTGGGATTTTCCACCAAGTCCCCTTATTTTAACTCTGCAGAACATGAAAACTTTTTTTGCATATTTTTTAAGTTACAGGAACCTTGAGGACTCCAAAAGGATGTCAGTTTTTGCCACGTCGATTTTTATGGAAGAGAAAGAACTGAATGCAAAGAAGTACCACACAACACGGCCACCGTCCTAGACCATGCCATGGGAGCCCCCCTTTTGCCTTGGTTTGAACACCCACGTCTTTTTCTTGACCTAAAATCTTCTATATAAATCCTAAAAATCAAGAAGTCACGAGGACGCGGCTGCAAATACAGAAACCGTGAAACAAGAAAGAACATGTGAAGATTGGAGGGGGAAACCCCGCTAGTGTTTCTCCTCCGCCTCCATCATAAAGAGGGAGTAGTCCACCCCCGTGGGATATGTGTTTATGGAAGTAACATATCATCTCTCTCTATGCGTACTCCATTGATTGAAAACCACATGAGATGCCCTACATGATTATGGTCATATTTTTACTATCCATTAGTTGGATCTTTTGTTTATGAGACAAGTTATGAGATGTAATTATCAGTATGTGATTGGTGTATTTGCGGATGCATATTGTACCCCATTAATGCATGTTTTTTCTGATCAAACTTGTATGCGACAACCGATGTAGTAATATATGAATTGTGACAATAAATTTATATTCTACTAAGATTTTTACCATTTCATTGTTTACCTCACTACGGATAAATGAATGCTTATACTAGTGTTCAGCCAGTGACAATTAAATGACATTTTTTCTCGAGGTAGTATATTGTTATTCAAGATCCTGTCAATGCTTTAAGAAAGTACTTTGTTTTACTTAAACTTGGTTTTAAAAGTTTTCTATTTCGAAGGGAGTATTAGTGAGATTTGTAATGCCATCTCTATGCTAGGACATGACGCCCATATAAATGTGTATCAATAACTACATGAAGTTTCCATCACTTGTAACTTGTTATGCGAAACTATATTCATGCCACCATATTTATGAGAGAGAGGCAAGTTAAATCATGGACCCCGTCACACTAAAACTATAAGAAGCACTTCTTAATTTACTTTTTAGGGTTATACTACTATTTTTTGCTCAACCATGCCCGTGCAACATTGTGGTACAGGCCGGCCCATGTATCGCTGACAAAACTTGAAGCCGATTCTAAGATTGTAGGTGGGGATGCAATGGCGATAATGAGGTTGTGGGAGAAGGGGGGTGGATATATAGGGTCGATGGAAGAGGCTAGGAGATGTGTGTCTTACATGTGGGGTGGGGAAGTAGATTTTCCCTGTCGGACAAATAACGAGATAAATGATCAGATGAACAAGATGTCGATAAAGTGGATTGGATACTCGAGAAAAACAAGGATGACTTATGAATCCATACCATGTATAAACAAGACCCAGTAAGGGAGGCAACTATTTAGAAATAGAATATACTTTTTTTTTGCAGGTCTCACAACTTTTAGCTCCATGCGTTGTAAATCGTACCTCAATTCCTCCTCTGCCAATTAGAAAAAAGCTTGATGTAGAACTGTTAATGATGCATGGTCTCTCCTTAGATATGATGATATTTTGGCTAGTTGGAAAGTCTGAAAAGGAGTGTGAAAAGGTACATTCGAGAGCTTATATAATGTGTATTGTTTGCGCTGGAGCCTTTTAGCCTATATGAGGAGACAACGCTGCTATAAGATAAGATAAGCATACGGGTAGGATACTATTCCCTCCGTTCTGGTTTATATGATCTACATGCATCTCTAGATCGTTAATTTGATGAATATATTATAAATTATACAAGTATTCTATCATTAAAAAGTAAAATATATGACCTTTCTAATGATATATGTTTGCAGTACATATCTTGTGTTACGTTGGTCAAATTTACGATTAAGAGATACGTGCATAATAATATATAAATCCGGATAGAGGGCGTAGGAGAGTTAACAACTTGTCTTTAGAACAATCGCTCAATCATGGTAGACCAATTAGCTGGTTGCCGTGTTCCCTTCGGTAGGTGGCAATTCTTTTTCTGGTGCTTTTCTTGTTTACAATTTGGAATTGTGGAGATGGGGACAATCTGATACCAACAGTCTTGGATTTTTGTTGCCGTCATTATTTTTTGGTCAGAAATTTGGTTACTCTAATCGTAGTCGCTGTAGACTCCACCAACGTGTGTACGACGTAGAAAACAATGTCATTAACAGGAAGAAGGTCAATTAACTCCTATGAAATCGCTGCAGAATCATGAGGCCCCAGCACGTTTCTTTTCCTCTATTTGCCATGGACAGCTCATTCATGTATCTTTATGACTTTATCTTCAGTAAATTTCGTTGTCTTGTGTCCTTATTCAGGTTTTTTGTCTCTAGGGTATTGTTCGTATTTAGATGTTTTGAGCGTACACAAATTATTGATGTAAGTGGGTCAACATTATGGTATCTTCTATAATCTTACAATAATTGGAAAAAGTTGTCTTTTCGAAGCTAAAGATTGTATAGAGGGTATCTTAATAGTGATCTACTTGCATTTTTAGATAAAACGACCATCAAAAAATAAGCATCATGCCTACAGAAGAAACCCGTATTACAGATCATTTCATTTTGATGTTTTATTATGGAGATGTCACCATGGATATGCTGAGCAATGGATGGAAATGGAAATACACATGATGGATCGAATCCAATTATGTCCCGATCATGACATGATTTAACTTGTGCTCTGCAATAACCATGTGGAATTGTTTTGAGATGAAACTATCTTCGGGTGAAAACCTAAGATCTTTTGATCGGACGACGATGGTGTTAGCATCCCTTCTTGGAGGCGTGCTTTTTTTCGTGTGTTCTGGTGGATGTATTGATGTTGTTAGATACTAGAATTACTTTGTTTCTTAGTTTTATTTTCCTTTTTTGACTGTGTGCATCCGTAGTGCACGTATTGCGTTTTGGAAGTTAATTGGTATTTGATATTAATATATTCCCTTTATCGAAAAAATATAAATCGTTACATGCACGCTGTCTGACTTCTCGTTAACTGGTCATCACACACCACAGGGCAAGCCCACATGGCGATGGCGTTCACGAACCTGTCGAACAAGCCAGCGACTGAGAACGGAGATCTACGTTGGAGTTTGACTCGATTTCTAACTCGCAACCAAGAGTGAGTCCGTAGATATATCAGTTTCTCCTTTATATATATATAAACTATATACACTCAATCAATAAACGCATGTATATTATCCATAGTTGCTGGCAAATGATTTGGCAAGAAAAAAAAGGGTCTCCGGCAATCACATGACGACGCAATTGCTGGGCTCGTCGCAGACCACCATCTGCGACGGGTATGGGTGGTGGTAGTAACCGGGACCGGAGTAGCAGTGTGGCGGCGGGTACGGTAGGGGCGCAGGCGAAGCCGGCTTCGGTTCCTCCTTCTTCTTCTCCTCCGGCTTCTTGTCCTTGACCTCCTCCACCTGCACGATGTGGGCGACGCCGAGCTTCTTGCGCAGGCAGTTGACGAGGCACACAGGATCGACGCCGTCGCCGACCACCTCCAGCTGGTCCCTCGCGTCGCCGGTTATCCCCATCGAGGTCACCCCGGCTGCTCTCGCCGCCATCGATAAGGCTTTGGACCTGCTCTTGTCGCACGACATGCTCACCTTGATAACGATCTTTTGCTGCAAGAGAAAACGATCGATCAGTCCATGTTTCAGCACCAGGATAGTTGATTGCTCAAAATTGAGATGCTGAACAATCCAACATGAGAAACATTAAAAATGGAAACATAAACTGAATAGGTTCCTTACCTTCATTGTGTGCTGCTGGGTTTTTCAGATGCCGCTCAACACGATGTGGAAAGATTTGTGTTCGATCGACGCTAGCTTAGGTTGAGAAGCTACTGATCGATCTTCTGCAGCTGCAATGCAACCAGAAGCTGTGCCAGTGTCTTCGAGCTTGTGGTTTGGTGGAGGAGATGGCAGTGGCCACACCTCTTTATATACAGGCTGTGGCGGTGATGCAGATGCAGAGCAGTGACTGGTGCCACTAGTACTGAAGACTAAATTATGAGTGAACGATCCAAGATACAGGTATTCGTACTGGTAGGTGGTTGCTGCTGGAAGACTCGGAGCAGCTGCGAATGCAGGCAAAGCTCCCGGTCAGTAAACAACTAGCTAGTGGCCTAGCGAACGCGTTCCCTTCACAAGTTCTCCGTTGATTTCCCGATCGGCAGGCTACACCTACATATGGCAAGACCATTAGACAATGACCGTTGTGACGAGATCAAAATTCCAACGCGACGCGAGCAAGTTGTGTATTGGCCACGTTGACGGCTTCTCCGGAGCCGCGGCTGCGGGCGACACTAGGTAGACCGAGTCGATCGGTTTCAATAGTTTTAGTAAGCATAAATTGTTTTACTCCGTATAAAATATAGGCCATTAGGCTCGGATTTAAATTAATAAAGCTACCAACTGTCAACCGTTAAAGTTACAAGGTGCCAAGGAGAACAACAACAAAATCCTGATATATTACACGGCAAACAAGATGAAACAAGATATGCATCGATTCGCAAAAAAAAAAAAAAAAAAGATATGCATCCTCCAAACGTCTAGGTCTTCACACACCGCGAACTGACCCAGATCCGGTGGCTTGCCGCCAACTACAAGTCCAAGCCAACGATACGGCGACCCAACTCGCGGGCTCCGGTGAAGGAGAGAACACCACCAGGACCAACATGACCTTCAACGCCGAAATGGAACACATATTGAAGCTCGATTCACTGCGGTTAGGAGGAGAGGTGAGGAAAGGGGAAGCAGGCTGGAGGCTGAAGGATGCGGAGGAGGCCGACCGACAACAAGGGCGAGCGCACGGAGGAAGCAACGCTTGCGAGGAAACCTAGTCCCCCCCCCCCCGTGTCGCCCAAGATAGAATAACGCCGGGGCGTGCCCAGCTTGTTCGCTATTCTCCTCGCTATCTTCGCGGGTTTCAATTGTTAGCAACTCCAAGCGGAAAGATATAGTAGTACAGGCGGCTACGGTGCCGTAGGACGTGGCTTGGCTATGCCCCCCCGTTTGCGTGCACATGTGCACCATGGGGTGGGTGACATCAATAATCCTAGACTTATGGGAGGATTCTAAAGGATTTGAAGTTACAGGATGGTGTGGTGATGCGTGAGTGGCTTGGGATCCATGGAAGGAAAAGAAAACTGCACAAGCTCCCAGGCTCCATGTCATCCCATAAGAGTGAGCACGTAAATATCGTAGGTGTAGCATTGCTCCCGTGACATCCATGTGGTTCCCGTTTTTCTTCCTCCACACTCTTAGCATGGCGAGGTGACCGGACGCGAGCTGATCTTGAGGGCAACACGCCCAAAATAAACAGCCACCCGCGACACACTGATGGGAACACACGAGGGGCAGAGGCAAGTCGCATCGCAGATGGTAGGACAAAAATTCTCATGTCCGTAAGTTCATATTTTACAGGAGTCATCATTCATATACGATACCCATTTTGCAGGATCTCGGGTAGGGTATACGATTTTATTGAAGTCAGAAAATTATGTGGTGGAGCATTAAGTTTTCCAAGACCTGGATACTTTTTAGGTTGTACTCCCTCCCTGTACAGAAATTGTCTTAAATTTATCAAAATTTAGATATATGTAGACACTATTTAGTACGAAAATACATTCAAATTTAGTCGACCGAGGGAGTAATTCATTTGTAGCATAATTTCAGAAAAAAAAAGTGGCAGGGAGGTGTGAACGAAGCACGTTGAACGGTCGGTCTCGCTTTGACTGAATGAGTCAAATAAACTATTCGATGCAAAAAAAAGTACTAGTGCGTCGAAAAAATTTAAGTACAAATGTCAAACAAACAAACAAATTCTTTTCAGCAATTGGAACGACCCTCCTCAAGTAATCGCCCTGGCGTCACCAGTACCAGTGGACCTTTCAGGGACCCCCGGGCTGCCGGGCTTGTATGGTCAGTAATCAAACCTACGAAATCATCAGTATATACCGACCGTACGTGCAGAATTCTGTCATAGTTGACAAAGCTGATGAGTCCAAGGATGGAGTACTACTACTATGCAACATGATTTGATGTACTGTACGTATGTAGGGTCAATTTAGCGATCAAATACCAGATACGTCGTCATTGACCCGGACCAATCGAGCTTTCGACTTGTTTAATCATCTTGTTAATTATTATTCAGGTGCCGTAGGTATTATTCTTCATGTTCATATTAGTCAGCAACTCAACATGCGCCTGCGGCGGTCTGGTTTGCCCCTCTTCTAGAGCCTACTATTGCACAAAATAAAAACCGTGACAAGAGTCGATCCGGATCAAGTAACACTAGCTAAATACATGTGCGTTTCTACTGAGTAACAACAGAGCAAATATGTAGAATTAATATTTAACAAATCATTCTATTTCACAACGACAGTGTATTAGGGTTTATGTTTGTGTCACGATGCACGCATATGTACTGCCTCTGTTTATATAGTCATTTTGAAGATGGGCCCATCCGACATAATATACTGAGACATGAGTCGTCTCTCCCTCTCTTTTCTTGCTTTCTTGTAACCCCTTTCACTCACCCACTTTTACAACATTGTGAGTTACTTCTTTTCGTCTCCCTAAATCATATTCAATATAACTCAACCAGCATGGACTCTATCATGAAAGAGGGCGGAAATGCACGCCTACGCATTTCTAACGTCTCCTCTCCCGTACTACCACACTACACCACCTTGCCAATGTGTCGGCAAAAGTGTCAAGTTAGGGTGCTGCCCAAGCATCTAAATTTGAGGTGGCTAGTGTTAACGATATGACTCGATCCGAGATACTTCTCAAAACAGATCACCTTATCTGCATATTATTTTTGAGATTATGAGATTAATTAATGTTGGTAGAGTTTGCAAATTTGTAAAAGTATAGATCGAAGGAAAGTTAGGGTTAGTCACTGTCTTGCCAATCCGACGAGAATAGAGCGGAGAACTGTATTTACGTTCGGATCAGGTCCTGATGCTTTTCTTCAGGAACTTGAATTAGAACAGCTTGTAAACCCTATTGCTCAATAAAGATCTGGTTTTACCCGCAAAAAAAAGTTTGGAAGGTCATCTTGGTGACGCCAATATGCAATATCCCTCCATCTTCATCATTCTCCTCTGCCCTCGTCGTCTCTCTCTTCCTCCCTTCCTCCTCTTCACCTTCCTCCTTTTTCTTTCCATCCATGCTCCTCATCCCACCTCATCGGATGTCATCCTACTAGTTTCATACTTAGTGGCCAGATTCCTAGATATCAAAGAATTTTAATATGGCACGAGCCAACACCCGGAAGAGCCATGTGACAACATGATGTCATGGCACTGCCACCTCACCATTACTTGAAAATCCAACAATTAGCCATTTTCCACACCACGCATCAAAAAATAACAAGTTCACTCGATATAAATTCCCATATTGAAAGCAAGCACCACATCAGAAAAAGCCAGTTCCATAATGAAATATGATGGTGAATATGCGTGTGCATTGCTGACGGTTAATTTCTATTTTAAAAAATTAGGCCACGAAGAATTCAACTACTCGAGGCTATATCCTATATCAGTTATATTACGTGATGGCGGCCAACTAATAATTACTTACACAAATGATAGTATTAATACCTGAGGCATAAGCGACAAATATGCTAGAATTCATAAATGTTCGATGTTAATAAGGAGTTTCCGCAGCACAATGCAGTGAAACACAACAATTCTAAGCTTATCCTCACAGAGTGTCTAGTTCTAATATCTAGAATTGGGCTCCATGCGATGGTAATGTACTATAAAAGAAACCTAGCTCCAATAATTATTCTAGGGCGCACTGAATGATTTGATTAATCTAAGAGGCTCAATTGATCTATCTGTCCAACTCTCAGCTGCTATCCTTCTGATTCAAACCAATATTAAGTTGATCTTTGACTAAACTCAAAACATGAAGTAAATAAAAACGGAGGCAGTACACACATCATGACACAACTGCACTCTACGTACACAAGCAGAGCACTATAGTGCAAGTGATGACTAAATTAGGGTGACTCCTTGCAGCTGCTAAGCTCCCAATTAGTAAAGCCAACTTACGTGGTAAACGCCGGTCGATCACAAGTTATATCTGGAATAACTTTCAATTTGAAGGCTAGCGTAGCCAATCAGTGAGAGAGATCCAACTTGAGCCGATTCCGCAGCCCACTGGCCACGTTGTGCGTGTCCACAAAAACGCGTCTGCGTGCTGCTTTAGAGCAAGTTTAGAGCAAGTATAATAAATTCTAGTCAGCTGGCTATAAGAATTAAAATAATATATTATTGCTTAGTTCGAGGAGAGAGGAGAGGAGAGAGAAGAGGAGTGGGCTCTTATGCAAGAATCAGCTCTAGCACGTGCTCCTAGACACTACAGTATGTGAGAGTGAATGGTAAAGTAGTGCAATTTTATAGCTCACTATTGTACATATTGACTGTAAGATGACTATAGATGATATGACACTTAGTTTATAACCAACAGTTGGCTCTACTATTGAACTTGCTCTTAATAGTAAAGCCAACTGTTAGTAGCTATAAGTCATGTGACATGTCATCTGTAGCTAACATAGAGTCAACATGTATAATAGTGAGTTATAAAATTATACTATTTTATCAGTGCATAGCCCACCATTCACTCTCACAAAATGCCTAGGACCACCACTACAGGAATGGCTCGCTGCGCCGACGGCCGTGGCGTACGCCGACGGCCAAATGTCGGGGCCGTCGGCGTACGTCCGGTCCATGGCAGCGGCCCATCTAGCCCCTCGGCGTAGACATACCCTCGGCGTAGAGACGGATACGCCGACGGCCACCCTCGGCGTACTAAAGGCCGTCGGCGTAGCACTAGCATGTGCTCCGGTCCCGCTCCGGCCGTGACGGCCCGGTCACGGCGTCAGCGAGGCGCCGAGGGCCACCCTCGGCATAGGGCATCACCCACCTATGCCGACGGCCACCCTCGGCATACACTTTTTTTTCTTTTTTTCTTCTCGGTCATTAACTTTATATTATGTTTGTTTTATTTATGTACTAGTATGAATTATGTAAAAATAGTTACTTTTTTAAAGAAAAAATGGTAGATGGCTTATGTAGATCCCACGAGTGACGCTCTTCGTAGACGGGTCGACGGGATCCAGTAGGCCCAACATGTGCTATCGATGTACATATGTCCTAAAACAAAGGAAAAAAGTCCATTGCTAACCCTAACTCTAACCCTAACCCTAACCCTAGGGGTAGATTTGCGGGGTCCCCGCCCTAGGGTTTCCCTAGATACAAACCACCGGAGCGTCCGAATCGCTGGAAACTCCTGCTACGGCTCATCCGGGGCCTATTTCATTCCAAACCTATGGTTTCCATGTGCATATGTCCTAAACAAAGCAAAGAAATTAAAAAATCCATTGGTGAACCCTCGCACGAAAAAAGCTATAGGGGTAGATCTGCAAGGTCCCCGGCCTAGGGTTTCCCAAGATACAGATCACCGGAGCGTCGGAATCGCTTGAAAACTTGCATTTGTCCCTAACATATGTGTACAAGTGTGATGTAAGGTTTGTCTAACCTTGCATGTACCCCGCGTTGACGATTTCCGCATACATGGGCCGACACTTGGTAAAATCCAGGATTTGTATGTGGAAACTCCTGCTACGGCTCATCCGGGGCCTATTTCATTCCAAACCTATGGTTTCCATGTGCATATGTCCTAAACAAAGCAAAGCAAATAAAAAATCCATTGGTAAACCCTCGCACGGAGAAAGCTATAGGGGTAGATCTGCAGGGTCCCCGCCCTAGGGTTTCCCAAGATACAGATCACCGGAGCGTCGGAATCGCTTGAAAACTTGCATTTGTCCCTAACATATGTGTACAAGTGTGATGTAAGGTTTGTCTAACCTTGCATGTACCCGGCGTTGACGATTTCCGCATACATGGGCCCACACTTGGTAAAATCCAGGATTTGTATGTGGAAACTCCTGCTACGGCTCATCCGGGGCCTATTTCATTCCAAACCTATGGTTTCCATGTGCATATGTCCTAAACAAAGCAAAGCAAATAAAAAATCCATTGGTAAACCCTCGCACGGAGAAAGCTATAGGGGTAGATCTGCAGGGTCCCCGCCCTAGGGTTTCCCAAGATACAGATCACCGGAGCGTCGGAATCGCTTGAAAACTTGCATTTGTCCCTAACATATGTGTACAAGTGTGATGTAAGGTTTGTCTAACCTTGCATGTACCCGGCGTAGACGATTTCCGCATACATGGGCTAGCACTTGGTGAAATGCAGGATCTGAATGTGGAAACTCCCGCCACGGCTCAAACAGAGCCTATTTTATGGTAAAGTATGCCCAACCTATGGTTTCCATATACATATGTCCTAAACAAACCAAAGCAAGTAAAAAAGTCCATTGGTAAACCCTCACACGGAGAAAGCTATAGGGGTAGATCGGGGTCCCCGCCCTAGGGTTTTTCAAGATACAGACCATCGGATCGTCGGAATCGCTGGAAAACTTGCATATGCCCATAACATATGTGTACAAGTGTGATGTAAGGTTTGGCTAACCTTGGATGTACCCGTTGTTGACGATTTCCGCATACATGGGCTAACACTTGGTAAAATCCAGGATCTGTATGTGGAAACTCTCGCCACGGCTCAAATGGAGCCTATTTTATGGTGAAGTATGCCCAACCTATGGTTTCCATGTACATATGTCCTAAATAAACCAAAACAAGTAAAAATTACATTGGTAAACTCTCGCACGGAGGGTAGATCTACGGGGTCCCCGCCCTAGGGTTTCCCAAGATACAGATCACCGGAGCGTGGAAAACTTGCATCTGCCCCTAACATATATGTACAAGTGTGACGCGTCATTTTATGTGATAAATATTTTCCGTTTCGCGTTGGCGAACGGGTGCACGCGCGCGCCCGCACGGTCATACCGCATGTCCGGCGCCCCGTTTTGCGCAGTTGGCAAAGCAAACGGAGCCAAAATCGAGCGGAGCCGTGGCGTCATTTTATGTGTCCTAGTAACCACTGCAAAAGACGGAACTGGGATACGGCAATTATCTTGGAGAACCCTTCACGAACAGGGCTATCTCGTCCGGAGTTCTATGGCTTTTTTTTGTGAAGCAGCTACATGGTGCGCATTTCAGTATCGCGCGGGACCTCCGCGCAGCGGTAGGATACCTCCTACGCACCACCTATCACATGCCATATGCGCGCGGAAGCCATCGGGAATCCCACCCGCTTCCTGCGGTGCCCGCCGAACTGGAAACCGACCGGATTTGAACTGGGGCCACACTTTCCTTCGCTCAATAAATGGAGGGAAAATGTTTTTAGGTCTAGGACGCGTCATTTTATGTGCTAAATGTTTTCCGTTTCGCGCGTTGGCGGACGGGTGCACGCGCGCCCGCGACGGCCATACCGCATGTCCCGCGGCCCCGTTTTGCGCAGTTGGCAAAGCAAACGGAGCCAAAAATCGAGCGGAGCCGCGTGGCGTCATTTTATGTGTCCTAGTAACCACTGCAAAAGACGGAACTGGGATACGGCAATTATCTTGGAGAACCCTTCACGAACAGGGCTATCTCGTCCGGAGTTCTATGGCTTTTAGGGGAAATGAGTAGGAAACGGCCCGTTTCACCACATAGTTTGTCGGAACGAGGCCATATTTGGCACGTGCGTGGGCCTTAGGATGGGAAGCAAGGCCCGGTCGCGGATTTCCAATCCGAACCACGGGCGACGGTTTTTCCATTTTCGGGGTGCCGGAAGGGCTTTTTTGTGAAGCAGCTACATGGTGCGCATTTCAGTATCGCGCGGGACCTCCGCGCAGCGGTAGGATACCTCCTACGCACCACCTATCACATGCCATATGCGCGCGGAAGCCATCTGGGAATCCCGCCTGCGGTGCCCGCCGAATCCGCCGGAAACGACCGGATTTGAACTGGGCCACACTTTCCTTCGCTCAATAAATGGAGGGAAAATGTTTTTAGGTCTAGGACACATCATTTTATGTGCTAAATGTTTTCCGTTTCGCGCGTTGGCGGACGGGTGCACGCGCGCCCGGTACGGCCATACCGCATGTCCCGGCGGCCCCGTTTTGCGAGTTGGCAAAGCAAACGGAGCCAAAAATTGAGCGGAGCCGCGTGGCGTCATTTTATGTGTCCTAGTAACCACCGCAAAAGACGGAACTGGGATACGGCAATTATCTTGGAGAACCCTTCACGAACAGGGCTATCTCGTCCGGAGTTCTATGGCTTTTAGGGGAAATGAGTAGGAAACGGCCCGTTTCACCACATAGTTTGTCGGAACGAGGCCATATTTGGCACGTGCGTGGGCCTTAGGATGGGAAGCAAGGCCCCGGTCGCGGATTTCCAATCCGAACCACGGGCGACGGTTTTTCCATTTTCGGGTGCCGGAAGGGCTTTTTTTGTAAAGCAGCTACATGGTGCGCATTTCAGTATCGCGCGGGACCTCCGCGCAGCGGTAGGATACCTCCTACGCACCACCTATCACATGCCATATGCGCGCGGAAGCCATCTGGGAATCCCACCCGCTTCCCGGTGCCCCGCCGAATCCGCTGAAACGACCGGATTTGAACTGGGGCCACACTTTCCTTCGCTCAATAAATGGAGGGAAAATGTTTTTAGGTCTAGGACGCGTCATTTTATGTGCTAAATGTTTTCCGTTTCGCGCGTTGGCGGACGGGTGCACGCGCGCGCCCGGTACGGCCATACCGCATGTCCCGGTGGCCCCGTTTTGCAGTTGGCAAAGCAAACGGAGCCAAAAAATCGAGCGGAGCCGCGTGGCATCATTTTTTGTGTCCTAGTAACCACTGCAAAAGACGGAACTGGGATACGGCAATTATCTTGGAGAACCCTTCACGAACAGGGCTATCTCGTCCGGAGTTCTATGGCTTTTAGGGGAAATGAGTAGGAAACGGCCCGTTTCACCACATAGTTTGTCGGAACGAGGCCATATTTGGCACGTGCGTGGGCCTTAGGATGGGAAGCAAGGCCCCGGTCGCGGATTTCCAATCCGAACCACGGGCGACGGTTTTTCCATTTTCGGGGTGCCGGAAGGGCTTTTTTTGTGAAGCACATGGTGCGCATTTCGTATCGCGCGGGACCTCCGCGCAGTGGTAGGATACCTCCTACGCACCACCTATCACATGCCATATGCGCGAAGCCATCTGGGAATCCCACCCGCTTCCTGCGGTGCCCCGCCAATCCGCTGAAACCGACCGGATTTGAACGGGCCACACTTTCCTTCGCTCAATAAATGGAGGGAAAAATGTTTTTAGGTCTAGGACGCGTCATTTTATGTGCTAAATGTTTTCCGTTTCGCGCGTTGGCGGACGGTGCGCGCCCGGTACGGCCATACCGCATGTCCCGGCGGCCCCGTTTTGCGCAGTTGGCAAAGCAAACGGAGCCAAAAATTAATTTTATGAGGTTAGGATTTCATGTACCAGGGGGAATCTTCAGGTATAAGATGATATAATTAATTTTACTACTTGTTCCTATGGAGGCACCGCCGATGGAGGTCGGGGTAGACCGCCCGATCGAAGGGGCAAAAGGGAAACTGCCCTGCTGTTTCTCCCTTAGCTAACCTCTCTTAATAATTCTCCCACTAGTATATTAATTATGGTTAGAAGAAACAAGGAAAGAAAAAACAAAAAAAATAGTATGCCGAGGGTGGCCCTCGGCGTATTAGGTGGCCCTCGGCGTAGCCAGGGAAACCCTAGAGTAAACCAGGGTCCACCTGGTCGGCCCGGGCGACACACATAAGCCGAGGGTGGCCCTCGGCGTATGTGGTGGCCGAGATTTTTACATGGCCGGCCACGCTCCCGCCCGCGCCCGCCGCAAATCTCCCGCCCGCCGCGCCCGCTGCCGCGCGCGCCGCCCCCGCTGCCGTGGCCGCCTCCCGCTCGCCGCCTCTGGCCGCTCGCCCGCTCCGCCCGCCGCCTCCGCTCGCGCCTCCTCCCCCCTCCTCTCCTCCGTCTCCCCTCCTCCTCCTCGCCGCCTCCTCTCGCCGCCCTTCGCTTCCTCTCCAGTACCCGGTATGGTAAGGGGAAAGTAGTTTGGTTTACTTAAATTAGACATGATATGAAATCTGAACCCAGTAAGTTAGTAGTTTTATTTGTAGATTGTCACATATCTCTCTTTCAATAATAAGTTAGTTTAGGTCTTGAGCAATTGTAACCAGTACTCGACAATAGCAATGTCCAAACATGACTCCATTTAAATGCACGACTTTTACGGTTCAGTTAGCAAAACTAGCTTTGTTTCCCCCACTAAGCAATACCACCATACTTGAAGCAATAACAATCAAGATTTTGTACAGAATAACATCACTAACAAGAAAGCATAACCAAAAGTGCACATATGTATGGAAATGGAAATAGAAATAGAAGTAGAAACCATATGTATGTATGTATGGAAATAGAAATGCAAATTTGAATTTGTTCTAATAACATGGATTTGTAATAGGCCATGCCGTGACCGCCTCGTCGTGAGCACCCCGGATCTTGACGCGCTTCTCGACGGTCGCCGACATCGACACTCGATTGTTCGACTACTTCCTCTACAGCCGAGGGTGAGCTAAATTTCCAACTTCTTCTCCGCATTTTATTTATGTCACTAGATTCATTTTCCAAGTCAAGTTGCGTAACCTAGGTGTCACTTCCCGTCCTCAAGCGGATAAATATGCATTAGTGGTCGGCATATTTTCAACCGTAACGCTTGCGGCATTTACGGGACAGTCGGCGGATCCGTAGTTGGGTACGTTCTCCATCTGCTCCGGTCCGAGTCAGATTTCGGCAGCGCTCACCGTTGTTCTCCGGATGCACATCCTCTTGTCTTTTTGGCGAGACGTGTATCGGGAGTGCAGCGGGGAGGTGCCGAAATTTTGACTCGGACCGGGGTAGAGCATGGAGAACGTACTCAATCTACGGATCCGGCGGCTGCTAGGAGCCCACCTAGTAGAGATGTAGGTTGATGCATTCGTTTTGCCTGGTAAAAAAATTAAAATATGATGCATTTTCCTATTTGATATAAATGCTATGCTTGTCGTTTGGCTTCCAATAGAGCAGAGGATGGCTGATAATGGATGGATGTACACCGGCCGTGTTAGTGCGACTAATAAAACAGATGAGTGGATAAGGAAGACTTGGCATTTAGTGAAGGAGTTGGCGCGTGGTACAAAACAGAAGGTTCAGCCACTTTGCCCGTGCAATCGTTGCTTGAAGCATCACCGTCGTGGAAAGGATGACATGTTTAAACACCTTCTGCAATATGGGTATATGCCTCGTTACGTCACGCAGATCGACTTTGATGAGCACGAACGTGACAGAGGTGAGGTGATGCGGCAGCGGCTCAATGGCAATGAGTACGATGGGGTTAGAGACTTTCTAGATGATCTTGTCGATGCCCACATGCCAGAGTCGCCACCTTCACGGGAGGAACCGCCAGAACCGGAGGAACCTCCAGAACCGGAGGAACCAGAGCCACCGCGAAGGCCTTCTATGATATGATAGCCGCTGCTAAGACGCCTCTGTACGATGGCGCCGAGATTTCTCAGCTCGATGCCATCTCCCAATGTCTAGCCGACAAGACCCGGTACAACACCACCCGTGACGGCTTCGAAGCAAGTCTGAAAACAACTGGTAACATGTTGCCCAAAGGGCATTGTCTGCCTAAAAGCCTGCACGAGACGAGGCAACTCATGTCGGCGCTCAACATGGATTATCAATGGATAGACTGTTGTGAAAAAGGCTGTGTTCTCTTCTGGAAACAGTTTGCGGAGGACAAGTACTGTCCCATTTGTAAGGCCTCTAGGTATGAAGAGGTAACGGGAAAGGATGGTCAGGTGAGGCAGTCAAAGATCGCAAAGTCGATTCTTCGGTATCTCCCATTCATAAAAAGAATCCAGCGGCTTTACTTGACTGAGGAGACCGCCAAACAGATGACGTGGCACAAGATGGGGACTCGAATAAAGGACAATCAGGGGCGGACGAAGATGGGACATCCATCTGATGGCAATGCATGGAAGAACTTTGATAGAAAATACCCCCATAGGGCAGCAGATGCTCGGAATGTCAGAATTGCGATAGCTACAGATGGCTTCAATCCATATGGTATGTCGAATGCCAATTACAGTTGTTGGCCCGTGTTTGTAATTCCGCTCAATCTCCCTCCCGGAGTCCTAATGACGAGGAAGACCATGTTTCTGTCGCTGATCATTCTAGGGCCCCATTACCCGGGGAAGAACTTGAGTGTCTACATGCAGCCGATTGTGGAAGATTTGAACCACTCTTGGCACCACGGGACGTTGACGTACGACCGAGCATCGAAGACAAACTTCTGCATGAAAGTTTGGTTGCAGTATACCATGCATGACATGCCCGGGTACGCCCTAACATGCGGATGGTGTACAGCTGGTAAATGGCCATGCCAGTGTGCAGGCATCGACTTGAGTTCCTTTGGCTAAATAAGGGTCGCAAGTATGTTGCGTTTGACACGAATCGGCAGTACCTCAAACGGAGGCATCCGTTCAGAGAAGACAAAAGAACTTCAAGAAAGGCAAAGTTGTGCATGAAGTAACAGAGGTGCCAAAGTTCGATGGTATAGCTGTTGATGCCGAGCTACGTGCTCTCGTGCCAGCGGCATTAGAAGCTGGCCATCAATTTGAGGGATATGGTGTAACGCACAACTGGACTCACGAGGCAGCCTTAACGAAGCTCGAGTATTACAAGGACCTCGAACTTCCCCATAACATCGATGTGATGCACACCGTAAAGAATGTCGTGGAGTCCTTATTTCACACGTGCCTAAACATTCCCGGGAAGTCAAAGGATAATGTCAAGGCTAGAGTCGATGTTGAGAAGCTCTGTGATAGGAAGAAATTACACATGCAACGTCCTACTGGCCGTCGAAAGAATTGGTTCAAGCCGCACGCCGACTTCTGCCTTGATTCCATCCAAAAGAAGGAGGCATTCAAGTGGCTAAAATACGTTGTGATGTTCCCCGATGGTTATTGTTCGAATATGAGCAAGGGAGTCAATCTTTCGACGGGAAAAGTCACCGGGCTCAAGAGTCACGACTATCATATATGGATTGAGCGGCTGATGCCGGTGATGCTTCGAGGGTATCTCCCCGAGAAAATATGGCGAGTGCTCGCGGAGTTGAGCCATTTCTTCCGCACGCTCTGTGCTAAGCAGATATGTCCTAAGGTTATTGAGAAGCTGCAAGTTCAAGTGCCGGAGTTGCTATGCAATTTGGAGATGATCTTTCCGCCAGGCTTCTTTACTCCGATGGCACATCTCATTGTGCACCTCGCAAACGAGGCACTCTTGGGTGGCCCAGTGCAGTTTCGGTGGTAGTTTTGTATTGAGAGAGAGTTCAAGTATATTCGGAAGATAACTGGAAACAAAGCCAAGATTGAAGCATGCATAGCTGAGGCAACGTGCCTTCGGGAGATGGCAGATGCCGCAACAACGTACTATCCTGATGAAGTTCCCACTCTGCATAACCCGGTCTCTCGTTACAATGTCGACGTGCCCATGAATGACCCCAAGCTTCAACTATTCCAATGTCCCGGTGGCAAGGCTGGTAAAGGACAAAAATATAGATTGGAGAGGGAAGAGAAGGATTGCATAATGCTCTATGTGCTTATGAACATGAAGGAAGTGGTGGGGGGACGACGACGATGGCGGTCACGATTTCATTAGGTAACATGGTGTAATGCTTATTGTATCTAGTTTCGATCACCTACACTCAACTCGGTCTAATGCTTATTGTATCCTTTCAGCGAATTCACGGATGAACAGTGGTGGCTTCCGCGCGATCCCACGGGCGCGGAGTTGGAGACTCTACTGAAAGAGGGTGCTCCCGAAGTAAAAATAAACTTTGTGTCTTGGTTCATGAAAAAAGTAATGTCTAAGTTGTCCCTCTTACCTACCAATATGTGACTTGTCCCTGTTATTCCACGTAACTAATGCACACAACAAATTTGAACCGTGCTTGTAGGGAGCTGATGCAAACGTTGAGATGACAGATGAGTTGAGATGTGTTTCCCAAGGTTGTAACCGTGACGTCATGAAGTATGAGAAGTATGACGTGAATGGGTTTCGATTCCATACAGAGACACACCAGAAGGGCCGGGCGAATCCAAAAACGATAAATACTGGTGTCTTCACTAAAGGATCCGATACCTTTGATTACTACGGGAGGTTAGAGAATGTATACGAGCTGACCTTCAATCGTACAAACAAACAACTCAATCTCGTTGTGTTCAAGTGTCATTGGTTCGACCCAAGAGGTGGACAGAGAATTACCAAGTCCATTGGGTTAGTTGAAGTTAAGCCTTCCACCACCTATACCGGAGCCGATGTCTATATTGTTGCTCACCAAGCCAAGCAAGTTTATTATTTGCCGTACCCATGCCAGAAAGCGGCCCTCAACGGCTGGGAAGTCGTGTTCCAGGTATCGCCACATGGTAACCTACCGATTCCCTCCGAGGACGATTACAACAACATTGACCCTGTAACATACGAGGGAATTTTCTATCAAGAGGAAGAGGACTTCGGGCACTTTGAGTTAGAATGTGTTCTTGAAGAGGACCTCAGGAACGATGCAGAAACTCGTGGTGAGTCAGTGGTGGATCTAAAGGACATAGATATGCTCGAGAAGTTACAAGTGGAAGATGATAGCGATGATGAGCCTCCACCCGTCTATCAAAATCCAACTTACTACTCAAAAGATAGTGATAGTGATAGTGGCAAGGAGAAACAAAATGAGATTGACGATGAGATTGATGACGGCTGGTGAGGGTCTTTTATGTGTTTATATTTCAACATGCTTCTTATTTGTTTAGTATCTTTATGCTTAGTATTTATATTTTTTTCAACATGCTTCTTTATTGTTTAGTATCTTTATGCTTAGTATTTATATATTTTTGAACATGCTTCTTAATTGTTTAGTGTCTTTATGCTTACTATTTATATATTTTTCAACATGCTTCTTAATTGTTTTCTCTTTCTCAATGCAGGTGATTGAACAATATGAGCGGCGGCAAGGAGGACTCGTCGAGCTTGCTTAAGAAGATGCAACAACGCAAGAACAATGTTAGAAGGAGTGAGAGGGCACCGCGTCGCAATCCGCGTTACGAGGACGGCGCGGGAGGAGGAGGAGGACGAGGACGAGGACGAGGACGGGGACGAGGTGGTGGAGCTGGAGGTGGCTTGGGAGGAGGTGGAGGTGGAGGTGGAGGTGGCTGGGGAGGACCGGACTTTGAGCCACCACCCTCGGCTTCAGGCGACGTTGCTTCCGGGTTCTTTTTGGAGGGGACGTCTAGAGAGGAGGCGGAGACGGAGTCTAGAGCCGAGGAGGACTCTAGCCGCGGGTTTGAGACTCCGGAGGAGGATGGGCGGCCGAAGGCACTGAAGATTCGTGGGGAAGCGAGAGTCCCCGACGAGAGGAAGGAGCCTAAGACCCATGAGGCGAAGACCCTTATTATTCCTGCTGGCCCTGAGTAAGTGTACTAATTTGGCAATTTTGATTTTCATGTACTAATGTTTGATTTTCATGTGCTAACGTTTGATTTTCATGTGCAGCAATTGGATATTTCCTCCGGGGGTCAAGGGGCGCCTGCCTAGCAGCATGATTGGAGCTTTGCTTAGGAAGTTCTGGCCGGGCAAGTACTATCCCCTCGGCACTGTCCCAGCTGGCGAGAAGAAGCTAGCCACTACTTGGACGGACTACGAGAGTGCCCCTGGCGTAGGCTTCCCGACGGCTGCTGAGGCCGTGATGAGAAAGTTTTGGGTAAGACATATTTTCTCGAGCTTCGTTCATATTTGATGACCCCAATGTTCTAACTCATGAATCTCACAATTGTTTTTTGCATGATTGAAGTGTTTTTATCGTGTGGCGCCCGAGGTTGAGGAGACGGCCGCGAACAGGACTTTGCGGGCGACTTGTGAGAGGTTGACACCGCAGGTGTGGTACAACCAAAGGATCACGTCCGCGGGTCACTTCTGGGCAGAGAGAGGCGAGAGGGTCCATAAGCCGGACATTGTCGGTAAGAATGCTAAGGCCGAGTACGAGATGACGGTGGAGGACTACATGTCGGTGAGTAAAATGTCAATGAGATTCTACATTGCTACTAAGTTGCGATTGCATTAGATTGAGTTGAGTATTGCATTTTCAGGTTATCCCCGATTGGGCCGAGCCGCATGCCGAGGCATGGGAGGAGATGGTTAGGACGAGGTGGCTCAAGATGGACGAGGACTTTGCAGCCGTGGCGAGGCGGAACGCGGAGAACCGAGGCGACGGTGGCACACACTGTGGGGGAAACCTCAGCTACGAGCGCTACAAGGGGAAGACGGTATGTATACATTTTATTTTCCTTCAGGTTCAAAGTTGGTACTCACAACATTTCCTTTCGCGATGCAGAGGGCCGCGTTAGGACCCGAGGAGGAGATGTCTGACCTCGAGATATACAACAAGATGCGGCTTAAGAAGCCCGATCTCTCGCAGCCTCAGCCCTCGCTCCCTGAGTACTTCGGCACCTATGCCGAGGACGTCGAGAACTACTGCGAGATGGTGAGGCATCGTCACCCGGAGGTGGATGACCCCATGAGCGCGGAGGTCGACGAGGAGTCGTTGGTCCTGTCGTCCGGAGGGTTGCCGCATGGCCGTCTCGCCATGCTGAACAAGGCCGTCAAGCATACCCTCACCACGACCTTCACGCGTCTCAAGGCGGGACTCACCAAGGACAGCCCCCTCTCCTCGTCGCCGGGCTCGGCAACCCGCATACGACGTAAGTTTCCCTCATTTCCATCCTCTTTCCGACTTTCGTTCATACATTGCTAAGTGCTAACGAGACATGAATTTGTGAAATTGTAGCCTGACTTCGAGGCGGCCTACGTGGCCGCTCATCAAGAATATCAGGTGGCCTTCAACCAGCACCAGCAGCAGTTCATGGAGTACATGGCATATATACATGTAAGTTCCAACCTTTGTTTTCGCAAATGATGACAAGTCCCACTTTCCCCTAGTTTGATGCTTCATTTCTGCAAAGACTGACATCTATCTTGCAGGCGTCGTTTGTGGGTAATCAAACTGGACAGACAGTGGATTTAGGGCCGATGCCTCCCTTTCCGGGGCCGGCGCCAAACATGCCATCGAAGGAAAATTTCGCTGCGGAGTACTATGGGAGAACAACGGTAAGTTCTTCGCCAAACCGAATACTACGGCTTTCCTTTGCCTCGCAAATTGCTAACATCTCGGGAACATGTGTGTAGGGAACGGGATGTTCCGGAAACCAGGATGGTGGGAGGGACATGACACCGGTTCATCATGGTGGTCCTTCTCCCGGTGCTACACCCGGTACTTCTCCCGGTACTTCTCCCGGTCCTTCTCCCGGTGGTTCTTCCGCAGCTTCTACCGGAAGGAATCGGCCCGGGCCGGTGTTTAGCGGCGACGAGCTCCTCTAGTAGTCCCATGTATCTTATGCACACTATGGCACCATGCATGTATGCACACTATGGCACTATGTATGCATCCTATGTCACTATGACACTATGTATGCAACCTATGGCACTATGTATGCACTTGATGTTATATGTATTTGCACTTCATGCCTATGAATTTCATGTGAATTATATGTGCTTGTGTATCCTATCAAATCTGGAAAACGCGCGAAACAGCAAAAAACGAAAAAAATGTACCAAATGGTACCCTCTACGCCGACGGGTCTACCCTCGGGGTAGCTCCCAGGTTCCACCAGGGCGCGCCACGCGTCCAGAAATGGACCAAATGGTCGCCTCTACGCCGACGGTAAGGCCCTCGGGGTAGCGTCCGTCGCCCAGGGACGCCCAGGCTGCGCCACGTGTGGAGGTACCCCGACGGGGAGGCCCTCGGCGTATGGAGCAGCAGGGTCGCCCAGGTCGAGCCACGTGTGGAGGTACCCCGACGGGGAGGCCCTCGGCGTATGGAGCAGCAGGGTCGCCCAGGTCCTGCCATGTGTGGAGGTACCCCGACGGGGAGGCCCTCGGCGTATGGAGCAGCAGGGTCGCCCAGGTCCTGCCACGTGTGGAGGTACCCCGACGGGGAGGCCCTCGGCGTATGGAGCAGCAGGGTCGCCCAGGTCCTGCCACGTGTGTAGGTACCCCGACGGGGAGGCCCTCGGCGTATGGAGCAGCAGGGTCGCCCAGGTCCTGCCACATGTGGACGTATGCCGACGGTGCGCCCCTCGGCGTAGCCGTAACGGCCGTCACCTTGACGGTGCCTGTTAGCGAGCTGCGCCGACGGCCAGTACGCCGACGGGTGGGGCCTGCCGTCGGCCCTCTCCGTCTACGCCGACGGGCGGCGCTACGCCGAGGGCCACGTGGCCTCCGCCGAGGCCCACCTTCCCCGAGGAGCTACGCCGAGGGACCCCGTCGGCGTATCGTACGCCGAGGGCAAGTCTGTCCTACGCCGAGGGCCGTAGGCCGTCGGCATATTGCCGCATTCCTGTAGTGCACGTGCTAGAGCTGGTTCTTGCATGAGAGGCCACTTATCTTCTCTGTCCACCTCTCTCTCCTCCAACTAGGTAACAATATACGTAGTATTATTTTAATTCTTATAGCCAGCTGACTATAATTTATTGTACGCTCTTATGCATGTAACGGACCGAGTCTGATTGTCGTCTGAGTCCAGATCAGTTTGTTAACGACAACAACTGACAAGATATACCGGTACATTATACTCCCATTTTATGTAGTTGGCTCTTGGCTGGATCTGGTTCGCATTTTTTAGTGTAGAGTAATTTGACTAGCTTACATGAATTGTCTAGTAATTTCCTTCTTCTGAAAAACCACTTCCTATTACCATCAAACAATATGCTAGCTAGCTGCATTAGCAAAGCCATAATAATTTTGTGCAATCTTTATCTAGCAGGTCTTTTAATAACCTACAATAAATATACGATTCATAATTTCAGTTCCATTTTTTTTTCACGCTATAGCACTAGTTTTGTGGCAGCTTTTATACTTTTTAAAAATCTTGCAATATTTTACCACAATTCTATAAAGCTCAGGGTGGATCCAGGGGAGGTGCTATACACCGACCGGGTCGGTGTGGATGGGGTGCCGCACACCCCCGACCCGGCGGTTGTATAGTGGGCTGCGGCCCATCAGGTAATTTTCTTATTCCTTTTTCGTTTCTGTTTATATATTTTCCTTTTTAAAAAAGCTGAAATATTTTTAAAATCTGAATGTTTTAGTTTTTATCAATTTTAAAAAATAATAATTTTAAAAGTAATTTTTAGAAATTAAACAATTTTCAAATTTGAACTTTTTTATTTTTCTTTAAAGTTTAAACATTTTACGAACATGAACATATTTTAAATTTGAACATTTTTAGAATATGAACATTTTTCGAAGATGAACATTTTTCGAAGATGAACATTTTTCGAATATGAACAATTATTTAACTCTGAACAATTTTTAGATTTGAACATTTTTCAAATTTGAACATTTTTTAGTTTTGAACAATTTTAAAGTTTGAACAGTTTTAAAAATTGATTTTAAAAAAAATTTGAACGTTTTAGAAATTTGTAAAAAGAAGGAAAAGGAAAAAAAATGAAACAAAAAACAGGAAAAAGAAAAAAAAAGAAAGAGAAAAGCTAAACAGGAAACGGAAAAAGAAGAAAAAGGCCGAAACGGGCCGGGCCCTATACACGACCAGGGGTGTGCGGCACGCCGTACACACCGTCCTGGTCGGTGTATAGGATTTGCCTAGATATTATTCTAGGGTGAGCCAGAGCTTAATTGGGTTGGGCCTTATCAACCTTTTGCTAGAGTGGGGTAGAGCTGCGTTGGGCTAGACTAAAATCTCTTACACCTACTCGAACTACAACTGGCTCAACCTTTGGGGTTTTAATTTTTTTTTCCTTTGCGTTAAAAATCATGTCCTAGTTCTATTACCTTCTCTACCCTCTTCATTCATAATTACCCCTATCTTATGAATTTACTATAAAAAAAATTATCAAGTTTGAAAAACATATAAAGAATAGAAAATATTAAATTGCATAAAACATTACAATATACTTTATAATGATTCTATTGATATTGTTATTTATTGTACATGTTGTTATTTTAAATTTACTTTTGGGCAGAATTTACAGACAATTACTTTGAATAAATCTAGAAATCATGGTAACTAAAAACACCTGAAGTATCTATGTCAATAAACCATAATTATTTGTTACATTTGTTATAAATGCAACAAGCAACTAAGCGAAGAACGAATAAATCACACTTAGGGCATAAGATATTAACATGGAAAACCCTCTGCAACAAAGAGAGAGAAAAACCACAAACATTGGAAAACAAAATTTCACTATATTGAGAGTGTTTGCACAACGACGTGGGTTTTTCAATGAAGTGATAAACCCTATCCGATGGCTAACAATGTATTTATAGACGGAGAACGATCGCCGGCACAAGCCTCCCGACGACGAGCCACGCTCCGTTCATCAAAAATTAGCCTCCTTTTTATATAAATTTGGATCACAACATAAAAGCATTGCTTATCGACATATTATTATTTTGGCAGCACGTACATATGGATATAGCAAAACTTTGAAATATACATTCATACTCGAGCATGGAATTGTGGCGACACAACTAGTCAATGAACAATGTCGCTTTCGAAAGCTTGTTTGCACTTCGCGGGTCATGATATGAATAAATTAGAACTTTTGCCGATTGCCCTTTACAGGTTTAAACAAGCACAGTGATACGATCTCCAACGTATCGATAATTTCTTATGTTCTATGCTTGTTTTATGACAATATCTACATATTTTATACATACTTTATGTCATATTTATGCGTTTTCCGGAACTAACTTATTGACGAGATGCCGAAGTGTCAGTTCCTGTTTTCTGCTGTTTTTGGTTTCAGAAATCCTAGTAAGGAAATATTCTCGGAATTGGACGAAATCAACGCCAGCATCTTATAATTCCACGAAGCTTAACACCCGAGAGGGACCGAGGAGGGCACAGGGGCCCACACAGGTGGCTGGTGCGGCCAAGAGGGGGGCGCGCCCCCCTATTGTGTGGCGGCTCCGTAACCCCTCCGACTCCGCCTCTTCGCCTATTTAAAGGTCTCTGACCTAAATCTTCGATACGAATAAGCCACGGTACGAGAAACCTTCCGAGCCGCCGCCATCGCGAAGCCAAGATCCGGGGGACAGAGTCTCTGCCGCACGCGCCGGGACGGGGAAGTGCCCCGGAAGGCATCTCCATCGACATCACCGCCATCTTCATCAACGCTGCTGTCTCCCATGAGGAGGAAGTAGTTCTCCATCGAGGCTAAGGGCTGTACCGGTAGCTATGTGGTTAATCTCTCTCCTATGTACTTCAATACAATGATCTCATGAGCTGCCTTACATGATTGAGATTCATATGAGCTTTGTATCACTATTAATCTATGTGCTACTCTAGTGATGTTAATAAAGTACTCTATTCCTCCTCCATGATGTAATGGTGACAGTGTGTGCATCATGTAGTACTTGGCGTAGTTTATGATTGTGATCTCTTGTAGATTATGAAGTTAACTATTACTATGATGGTATTGATGTGATCTATTCCTCCTTTCATAGTATGATGGTGACAGTGTGCATGCTATGTTAGTACTTGGTATAATTGCGTTAGTCTATCATGCACTCTAAGGTTATTTAAATATGAATATCGAATGTTGTGGAGCTTGTTAACTCCGGCATTGAGGTGCTCTTGTAGCCCTACATAATTAGTGGGGTTCATCATCCAACAAGAGAGTGTAGAGTGGTTTTATTATGTGATCAATGTTGAGAGTGTCCACTAGTGAAAGTATAATCCCTAGGCCTTGTTGCCAAATACTGCAATCATCGCTTGTTTACTGTTCTACTACATCTATACTGCCTGCAATATTCCCACCATCAACCACACGCCAGTTGTAGCAGCAAGCTATTTTCTGGTGCCGTTACTACTGCTCATATTCATTCATACCACTTGTATTTCACTATCTCTTCGCCGAACTAGTGCACCTATACATCTGACAAGTGTATTAGGTGTGTTGGGGACACAAGAGACTTCTTGCATTATGATCGCAGGGTTGCTTGAGAGGGATATCTTTGACCTCTTCCTCCCTGAGTTCGATAAACCTTGGGTGATCCACTTAAAGGAAAACTTGCTGCTGTTCTACAAACCTCTGCTCTTGGAGGCCCAACACTGTCTACAGGAAAAGGAGTGTGCGTAGACATCACACAGTCAATGTACAATCGATAAATCAAAGTGCATATTTATTATTTCCAAATAGAATTACTCTTTAGAAATGAGGCAAAACCTTGTTTAGTCTATTAATCAATAAGAAGGTTACCCTGTTATTTGCGAAAAATACTAAAATGAAAAATTACTACCGCCTATGGTCTAGACAAGCTAGACCCAAAGCTGCAAAGCACGACGGGCCACAACATGACAAACTCAACACGCCGAAAGAAGAAAACTCATATGATCAGTTAGCAACTTCGTCTTCCCGTCAGATGAACACCTAAAAAACTCTTCACCTCGGACACGATGAGCCTACGCAAGTGAAATCATGTCTTAAAGACCACAAACCAACAACTGACAGCTCTGATTTACACGTTCCGGAGTAGATAAATACAAAGCTTGTGCCGAACCGACCTACATGGGTTATCTAGATGTGCAACTAGATGGACAACCTATATGAAAAGCAACACAAGAAAGATTAACAAGGATACATGTAAGTAAAGGATAGAAATAACCGCAAGGGTGGAAACAAAGATGTACTCCCAAAATTCCTTTCTTTTTAGTGGAAGTGTGTCTCTGTTGGAGAGGTGCGGCGACACAAAATTCACCAATGCCACAAAGGCGCGCCTTATTCTCCTCTTGATCACGCGACAACGGCAAGCACATGATCGACTAAGAGGTGGCCTTGAAGGTGACACCAGAACCTTTACGAACAAGGTTGAGGAAATATCTACAACTCACTTGGAGGCTCCCAACGCGATCAAGAAGCTTTACATCACCAATATTGAGCTTCAAGACAAACTCTTCCGTCTAGGGTACCCAAATACCCTGGAGTAACAACATCCGCAATGGATTGCAAGTAGGAGTCAAAATTTCTTTGGTGAAACCGTAGATCAAGGCCTTCTCCACCAAATACCAAATTATCAACAAGATTTTGGAGCTCTATGGTGGAATATCTTGCAAGACAAAGATTTTAACAACAATGGAAGTGAGAGAGACTGAAAAGGGGCAACCTCGCGTGGAAGAAGAAGCCTTTTATAGGTCCACAAAATCCAATTGATGTGCGTTGTTTTCCATGGCCACGTACTACCGGATCCATGGGCACTACAACCGAAGGATTCGGTACTACTGACCTTGATACTGGCCTTAGTACAGAAGGCTCCTGCAACTCGCTTACACTGCCTAGCCAGGGCCAAGCCCCTCCAGTGCTAACCCGCCGTACAACCTAATCCGGTGAGAAGCGTTACTACCGGGCAACACTGGTAATTGATCCAGACCTAGGAGACAATAGAGGACATGAAGATTTGGGATTTCTCTCTTAGCATAGGATGGAAAAGTGGGTGCAAAGATTTTCATGTGTACGTGCCCCCCCCCCCCTCCACACACACACAGTACGAAAGTGGACCTCCTCTTTATAGTATGGATTTCAAAAACAAAGCTTAAAAATACCGGAAACCATTTCTATCTTCTCACTTTTTGAGGGACATCAAAATGTCCTGATACTCTTGTGCCTTTTTTCAAAAAAAAAAAACTATATTGCTCAAGCACACGATTTTGAGTATATACCATAAAAGGTATGAGTTTATGCCATGCTTAATTAGTTGGTTCTTGCATAGATCTACCATGAATTTTGCTTTGAGATTTGTGCGAAATAGTTTTCTAATACGGTGAAACACGATAGTATATTTTGAAAATAAAGAAAACCTTGAGTAACTAAAATAAACCATGAATAAAAAATATGTAATATTCTAAACATCACACGCATTGAAAAAAATATAAAAGACTACATGAATCTCAAAGCGGCATCAGACTCATCGTAGATGACCATCTACGGCACCGGTGGGTACAACAGATGTCACGATAAATATATTTGCAATTGGTCCTAAATTTAGAAAGTCTTTTGTGATGAAACTTACATTACTTTTCTCAACTGTGAGTTCAGTTTAAATAGATGTCTACGTACACCGGATACCCTTAAATTTGATGAAAATAAGAAAAGGGAAATCACATACCTCCAGGTCCTCCACGGACCAAATGTGATATTGACATCAATTACATTGTATATGTATAGTTCTTAAGCATTTTGGTACTGTAGATAATTCTGAATTGTACGGCGGTCTAGACAGTATGTGGGTAGTGATTTCTAGTAATGATATATAGATGCATGAATCGCTATTTTTGTCTCGCCATGCGATGCACACAAGACACAACCAAAAACCACTTGGAAGTGTCAACAAGGGATGGCCTCTTTCTGGACATAGTACTCCCACCATTTTCTAGAAATCACATGATCGAGCAAGCAGCGGGCTCGTCGTAGACGACCATAGTCTGTGACGCCGGCGGGCAATGGTAGCAACCAGGGTAACACTGCGGCAGCGGGTGTGCGGGCACTTGCGGCGTTTTCTCCTCCGACTTCTCAGCGGGCTTCGTCTTCTCCTCTGACTTCTTCTCAGCGGGCTTCGTCTCCTCCTCCGGTTTCTTGTCCTTGACTTGAGGCTCCACCTGCAGGATCACGGCCCGGCCAACCTTCTTGCGCAGGCAGCTGACGAGGCAGACCAGATCAACGCCGTCGCCGATCACCTCCAGTCGGTCCGCGTAGTCTCCTGTTATCGCTACCGAGATCACACCTGCATTCACCTGGCCATATTAGCATCCTACAGATATGATTAGGAGTTGTTCCTGAGGACTGAGTTACAGTCACAGCAACGTGGTTCACCCGATCGAAGGGCAAATTCCACAAGAAAGACAAGCACTAAAGGCCAATACATATACCGGTTGTCCTCGCGGCGAGCTCCATGGCTTTGGCCCTGCACTTGCCGCACGGCATGCTCACCATGATAACAATCTTTTGCTGCACCAACGACGAGGACAACAACAAGCTTCAGATCAAGGCTGCTAAAGCTGCTGATTAAACAAGCGGGACGACAAGTAATTAAAACTGACGCGCCTTGCCTTCATTTAGAAGAGTCGATGTTACGGACTGGATGCCTATTGGTTAGGAATTGGGAGCTGAATTGATCGAACTTACATATCTCCCACTCTTATATAGGCGCGCGAGCAAACTATCAACCGCTAAGGGCCAACCCCATTGTCCTTTTAGTCGTCTCTCCGTGGCCCAGCCCCAGCGGACAGCTACGTACGAGGCCGTGGATATGCGGCGGCCGCAGGGAGCTGTCTCGTCTCTGCCGGCGCGCATGCCGCTGCCACTTGACAGTACGATCGAGTTGTGGCGGGGGTGGCGTGCGTAGGCCAACAGCTCTGAGAGAGCAACACGTCCGATTAGCGTGGAATCGGTCGTGGGGTGATGGTGTGTTGAGGAATTAAAACATCCCTAAGCTCCCATGTGTTTGAGCCCCTGAGAGTGTTCCAAGTATCGCTATTACGGGTCCTATTTCCGAGGAATTTGCGATAGAGTTTGCCTTCGAACACAGTCCAGCTGCGCCGGTCATTGTAAGGTCGGTTCAACGCCGTAGGCATAAGTTCCTTCGGTTAATTTGCTTCTTCCTATCCAGTCACTACAAAAAAAAAATTTGTGAATGTATTGATGATTTGCTAGTGTAAGAATGAACAAGGGACTAGAAAGACTACATTATAAAAACATTGCAAGATATAGCCGCAAAGATTGACAAAATAATATATAGCTGAAAGCAATTCTGATATACATGTGTCATTGCTCCCGTGAAATTTAGACCACTGAATTTCATTTTAAAAACAAAAGATTTGTTGGAAGATAACTTGTGAGATGATTGGCTGTGATCGGTGTGTCAAAAGAAAACATGTGAAAGAAGATAACCAAAGTGGTCGCTTAATTGGTCCGTACATTAGCTCCTCCACCATGTGCTGGATGCAGATTTCGCAGTTTCTCTTGGAGCACTTGGCCATGCCATGCGACGATGGAGTATCACAGGACACGAACGCCGGCGCCGGCGCTGGGCATGCCACCAGGTCCATGTCGTTGTCGTCGAACAGGCACGCATACGTGACCTCCTGGTATTCGTCCTCAACCAGCGGTGGCTGCTGCAGCAAGTCGCCAGAGAAGCCGGCCGGATCCACGCTTCCGATGTCGTCCTCGAGTTGTTGGAGATCTTGAAAGGAGAACCCGGCGGGATCCATGCTGCCGTAGGGGGGAATCACGTCGTCTTGGCCGGAAAGCATCGAGCGCTCGATGCTGTCCTCTGGTTCTTGGAGGTCGGAGAACCCGGCCGGCTCCATGCTGCCGTAGAGGGGCATCACGTCGTCTTGGCCGGAAAGCATCCCGCGCTCGATGTTGTCATCTGGTTCTTGGAGGTGTTGAAAGGAGAACCCGACACTGCAGTCTAATCCGTCGGCGACGGCGGGCATGGCGTGGTCGTCGGAATACAACCAGCGGCGCTCGATCTCTTGAAGCTGCTCTGTGGGTCGCTGGTCCTTTTCTTGGCAGCGCGGGATTTGGAGACGTGGAGCGTCCGGGTGTGGATCGTCGCCGGCCTTCCTCTTCTTGCAATCCACCATGGCCTTGCTCTTGTTGCAATCCGCCATGGCCTTCCTCTTGTTGCAATCCTCCATGGCCTTGATCACCAAGTCGTACGTCATCTCCGTCTTGTGGCGCGACACGCAGACCCTGCATAGGACCAGACCGGCGGCATCGTCGTCGAGGTGGTACTCGGTCATGCACCATCCGAGCCTGGTAGGCCTAGCTCGCGGCGACTCCTTGAACTGGTAGGAGAGCTCCAGCTTGTAGCCGACGCAACGACCAGTCTCGTTGTCAATAACGAGCTCCTCGCGATGCTCCGAGTGCCATGTGTAACCCTCGCCGACGGCGCGCTGCCGCCTCCCCCGGCCGTTCTTGGCCTGGCGATGACGCGCCGCTGTGAAGAAGTACCAGTGACCCCTTTTCCAGTCGTGGTTGTCGGTCCCCAACGCCTCCTCGCGCTCCTCGACGAGTTGGTCGGGTGACAAGGAGTATGCGTCAAAGTCGTGGATGTTGTGGTGGCCGTCGATCGGCAGCCCGGCCACCTTTGGCCGCAGGAACTTAGTGATGAGCTCGTGATCGGGCAGGTTGAAGACAGCTCCAGGAGGAGCACGGCCATCTTCCGCGGACGCCATGGATCGATCAGCGATGGATGCGATGCAAGGAGTGGAAGAAGAGGCCGCACGCGCGTGTGCTCTAATGGCTAATGCTGTGTGCCGTCCAGCTTATATCGGTGATCCACGTCTAGCACTTTAGCTACTCTAACAGCAATCCAGAAACGGAAACGGAGTGCAAGTAGTACCCGGTTCGATCTCGCATGCAGTACTACTCGTGTAAATCTTGAAACGAATCGAAGAATGTGCATGTATTTTACCATTGGGTGATCTTCCTGTAGTCGAAATCGTCCTCTGCCCTCAACCCTCCGCCCCCAACCCTAACCCTCTGCCCCCAACCCTCCGCCGCCGCCGCCGGTAGCGCCGCCGGGGCAAAGTCCCTCGGGGCGTGGCGGCGGTGGGGGCCTTTCCTCGTCGCCGCGTGGAGATCGGCGGCCGGATCCCCACCTCCTCGATGCTTGGCGGAGCAGACGTGCGTGGGATGGGCGACGGCGGCGGCGGCCCTCCTCCCGTCGGCTGTCCCCTGGCGGACCGGTCGGGCGGGTGGGATGGGCGGCGCTGCGGTCTCCCTCGTCTCGTCGGCTTCCCGCAGCACTCCGGCAGGGGTTGGTGGTGGGCGGCGGCCCCTCGGTCTGCGCCATGCCATCCACCCCCGCCTCTCGTTGGTGCGTGGAGGCGATCTCGGGCATCTTCCGCGACACGAGGGCGCCCGGGGCAGCAGCCTTGGGTTTGACGGAGGAGGTGGCCTCTTCTTCGCCGGAGAGGGTCGGCCTGCGGTTGGTGGTGGTGGATTTTTGATCTATCATCGCCATCCGGCGGTGAGATGGAGGTGCATGGAAGCCGGTGATGGTGCCGCCGGTGGAGGGTTGGGTTGGCCAGCCCAGGATGGTCGCCGACGGGGGTCCGGCCTGAATAAAGGCGGCGGTCCTAGGGCCTCTCTTGCGTGAAGAGGAGGACCTACCGGAGGCCTGGACTCGTGATCTGGCCGGAGGGTTGAGTTCCGGAAGGCTCCGCCGGCGAATGAGCTTTGCCTGGAGTTTGCTGGATCGGAGGTATTCGGTCGTGCGCACCCATGCGTTTATTCCGACCGTTTGGTTCGGAGGGAGCGGCGAAGCTCTTTTTCCGTGTTGACATCAAGTGACTATGGATCCATGATGAAAGTCGGAAGAAGAGAATTTCATGAAGGCCGGAGGGAGGACTAGCTAAGGGAGGTTCAAGTCTCCGCGCTGTTGAGGGGCTTGCTCGGTGTCCGGGCTTCACAGCAGCGGTATGAAAGTGGGGGCGACAACACTTGTGCCTGGCAGTGACCTTGGTGGAGGCATTGTTTTGAGAGTGGGGACTATCTTCAGGGTGAAAACCTAAGATCTTTGATCGGGCGACGACGGTGTTGGAGCACTGTTCCCTTCTTGGAGGCGTCGTTTTTGGAGAGTCTGCAATTCAGGTGTTGTCATGGTGGTGGATGTATTGCTATTGTTAGGTCCGTGATACTGTAGCGGGACTTTTGTTTCTTAGTTTTCTTTTCCTTTTTTTGGTTGTGTGCATCCGTAGTGCCATTAGGGTGGTGCGTTGTTGCAGAGGCTGGGTGTAATTGGTATCTCTCGATATTAATATATTCCCTTTATCGAAAAAATGTATTTTACCATCGGATTGTAACTGACGCGCCTCTCCGGCCGCGCGTGGGGGACGCCTACCAAGCTCCATCGTCCCAAATCAAACTGAAAAGCCACGTCATACCAAGGTACCAATACGATTTGCACATGGACTGAAGCTCATCTCCTGGACATGCATGCGCGTACAAACCGACCTAGCCAGCCACTTCTTTCATTTGTTTCAATGAAGCGGCGATAAACCTAGCCAGCCAGATGCATCTTCACCGGCGGTCTCCCAAATAGGCGCCGGCACACGCTTATGGGGGACGCCAACACTCCTTCCTCCGTTTGGGGAAGGCTTCCCCACACCAGCGGCTTCAATATTGTGGCCCCAATAAATGTGGAAAATTCGAAAACACAAAAGGACGGCGAATTTCATTCGATTTTTGTAAAACACGGTGAGTTTGTACAAAAGATGGAGAATACAAATCGTAGTCTAGGGGCGGTTAAAGGTGTTGTAGTCGCCGCTTTCTGCGCCGTTGACGCCACCGTCGTCATGGTCAGAGAACTCCCAGTCATTCTCTTCCTCTTTCGACACCGGTGGTGGAGAAGGCTCGGTGGTGGCGAGGTCGACGAAGTTAGCGGAGATCCTGGCGGACCATAGCCTGCATCCCGCACGATGTACTTCACCTGCCGGTAGTCCTCGTCAACGGAGCAGCTGATGAGCGGATGCTGTCCTGGCGAGTCCGTCAGGTCGTCGGGGCTGCGGTAGGCTGCCTACGCGTCCAGCTCCATCTTCCACCACTTTTTCGCCTGCAGGCGGCAGCGGTGGATGCATGTCTTCCTCCTTCGGGCGGTGAAGTTTGAGCCGCTGACGGGCGGGCCTGCAGATGTTTTCCAACGTGGCTAGAGGCGCCGGCGCGCCCATTCGGCACCTCACGCGAAGGGATCAACACGGGGTTGCTAGCGATTTTATTGGGATCGAAATGGCGCCGGCGCTTTATGGGCGTGCAGGTGTGAGCCAATTTTGTTGCCGGCCCCTAAATCGTTATCGGGATCGCTATTGAGCTCCCCGGTGGAGATGCTCTAAATGCATAAAGCAGCGCTCTAAAGACACTTCACTATGGTCAGCATGTTCTGCCAACTTCACCAAGTGAAAAAGATCCTCCAACTCCACAAAGAAGGGATCTACCGAGCCAAGAAAAACATGCGAAAAATATAAGAGACAAGGCAAAGAGCCACAAATACACAAGGCAAATAGACGACGAAGAATCCGACAAATCAAACTTTAGCAAATACACACTGTAAAAAAATAAATTACGGCAATCTCCTGGGGCACGTGGCTTGTTTGCCACACTTTCTTGTATTTGACGAGTGTCTCCTTTTTCAATAAAGGAAATATATTAATATCAAAAGATATTAATTACACCTAGTCTCTGCAACAACACCCCACCCTAGTGGTAGTACGGATACACAGAGCTAAAAAAGTAAATAAAACTAAGAAATAAAAGTACCGCTACAGCATTCCAGATCTAGCAACAGCAATACAACCACCACCGTGACAACATCTGAAATACGGACTCTCAAAAAACGACGCCTCCAAGAAGAAAACAATGCACGACCACCGACACCATCCGATCAAAGGTCTTAGGTTTCACCCTGAAGATAGTCTCCACTTACAAAACAATGCCTCCAACAAGGTCATTGCCAGGCACAACCAGTTAAGGCTAGACCTTGGGTTTTCACCATGAAAGGTAAGACTCTGAACTTAACATGTGCTGATGCCCCCACTTGCATACCACTGATGTGGAGCCTGAAATGCCAAGCAAGCCCCTCAGCATCACGGAGACTCGAAACTCCTTTAGCCAGTCCATCAATCCTGCCTTTATGATATTCCTTCTTCTGACTTCACCATAGACCAAAAAGTCATCTGATGTCAACACAGAATAGAGCTTCGCGCCGCTCCCTCTAGACCAAACGATCGGAATAAAAACATGGGTGCGTGCGACCGAATATCACCCGATCTAGCAAACTCCAAGCAAAAGATGCATTGTTCCATTCGCCGGCGGTGCTTTACGGAACTCATTTTTTCAGCCAGATCAAGGCAAACTGACCTCAAGAAGATCTTCATCTTCTCTTGCGAGAAATCCGAGGACCGCCACCAAAAACAAAGCAAGACCAGCAGCCCCACGCCGCCAGTCCCTCCTGCCGGATAACCAGGGAAGAAGACGGCGGCGCGGATCCTACGTACCACCGCCGAACCGCCACCGGGAGCGGAGGCCGCCACTGCTCCAAACACTCCACCCACTCCGCCATGGATACTGACGAAGGGCATCAGGCCCCGACCAAGAAGCCATGCCGCCCGACTTCCTCCACCGACGCCACATCACCTCCCATGGAGCGCTGCCGCAGAAACCCCCCTCGTCTTCAATGAAAGGGGTGCTGCCACTGCTGCCGGGGCCGGTGGCCTGAGCGGCGGCTCCGCGGGAGGGAGGAGATCCTCCATCGCCGCCCGGGAGGGGGCGGGAGAGGAGGTAGGGTTGGGGTGCGGGAGAGGAGATCGGACGAGTGTCTCCTAAGTGATATTCGGCAAAGATTCAGAGCCACATCGCATCCTCTCCTTCCCCTGCAAGGCATGATTTCGTGTCGTTTTCTTCCCGTGTGGGGGTGTTTCCAGCCCATTTCTTTGTCATATGTAACGGAAATGCACACGGAAAAATGTCATCGACCTGTCCCTCCATGGAGATTAATAGAGTTAGAGAGAAAGAGCACTGGGGTTGCACATCACCCAGGGTCCGGCGTATTCCTTCTCACTATATGGACCAAGAATTACAATACATATACAATGTGTTAGGCGTATATACCGAACACAACACGTACACATGTATAATACTAACACATATTCTATCACCCTCCCTCAATCTCAACCGGTGAGACGAAATTGAGATTGCGTCTACAATGCTCATACAAAGGCAATGTGAGTGGCTTAGTGAAGATATCAGCAACTTGGTCTTTAGAAGAGATGAACCGAATCTCGCGGACATGCATCGGGTCTATTGCAACAAAAAAAATTGTCGCAGTAGATGCCGTTTTGTGACAATATGCACCTATTGCCACGAAATGAAGTTCGTTGGCAAGCGTTGCAATTACATGTATGGTAATAGGCTATTGCAACGAAAACACGATTGTGGCAACAAAGCGATCTATTGCAACAACCATGTAGGAAGTTGCCACATGTTTTCCCGTGGCAACACTCACTTGTCTCCACAATTTGGTTTGTGGAGATAGTTTGTCGCAACATGCAGCCGTGTCGTGGCGTTTGCCAGTTTGTGGCGATAGACATTTGTGGCAATAACCTATGCCAACGAACTAAGTTTCGTGGCGCACTCTCTTTCGTGGTGATAGCGAGCCGTTGCGATAACCTATGGCAACATCTACTGGTTTGTAGCATTAGCCATTTGCTACGAACCGCTACGCTCGTGGTATTAACTTATGGCGACAATCATTCCACTCGTCGCGATAAATAGGTATGGCAACGGTAAAAAAAATTGTGGCGGGAAGGTGTTGCGACAATTGTAACATTTCGTGGCGATACTCTATTTCAACAAAATCCAGTTTTGTGGCGCCAAATGCTTATCGCAACGGGGGAAAATCTTGAAGCAAGTAGCTACTGCGACAATGCGAACTTTTCGTGGAGATACTCCGTTTCAACAAAATTCACAATTGTGGCATTACATACTTTTTGCAGCGTCCAAAATATTTGTAGCAAGAAGTTACCGCCACAATTTCAAGGTTTTGTGGCGATACTATATTTCAACAAATTTTTATTCCGTGGCGCCAAATAGTTATCACATCATGCATAAAAAATGTGGTAACAATTTATTGCAACAATAAAAAATTCTTCGTTGCTACATCCTAACGCAACAAAGCATGTAGTCATGGCGTCTAGGATTTGATGCAACACTATATTTTTCGTGGTGCTAACCTAAGGCAACAGAAAGTGAGTTGTGGCAACATCTTATCGCAACCATAAAAAAATACAACCATTGAATTACAAAATTCAAATCCACACGTATAATATGTAGGTTCATACAAATTATAATTCTCATATCAAATATCCATCAAATGCAACTAAAGTAAAATGTAGCAATCCAGCAGAGTTGAGTCCTTTGCTACCATGGTAGTTGAACTCTCTAAACTATGTGCATTTTTCGTGTACTTCAACCCTGTCCAGCTAAGTCTTTGGGTCCTGCAATCAAAAAAATGAAGAAAAAAATTACTAGAAGCCTATATTAAGTAAAACAAGTAAGTTGTGTCAACAAGCTAATACCTAATGAAATTATGTAAGGCAATATCTATGATTGAATGCCCAGGTGTTAACCATGCAACATACCCAGGTGTAAACCAAAAGGGAATGCACTGAACTGACAGAAGGCTTGTACTGTTGATGAGATAAAATTATAAAGTAAATTTTGATTACTTCACGATTCAGTGTTTCAGTTGCATGACGAACTACAATGTGAAAATAGTACAAAGATCCTATTTGAGTGAATGATTTATAGATGGTGTGACCTATACAAGTGCAAACGACCTATAGTAGTAGAATTAAAACAACCACAAAATAACATGATGTGATCTACAGAAGTGCAAACAAGATGCTCTGATTCTGCTACTTGCAATCAAATATATGCTTTGAGTATGTAATTTCAAGGAAATACTAAAATATTATATGTATTAGTTTCCGCTACTGAGATTCAGTGTTTGCTAAACAGATATCAGAGGCTGATGCTATTTATGAAAGAATAAGAAGATACAGAGTGCCAGAAACTTTGAACAATACATATCAGCTCAGTTAAGTTCATCGCTATATTTATATGTTTCAGACTTTTAAACAGCAAGTTCAATTCAGTTAAGTTATTAGATTCCGCAGTTTTAGACTTTCAAACAGCAAGTTCAGTTAAGTTTATCGCTATATGTTTCAGACCTGAAATTACAATTTTAAAAGACAAATTCACTCAGTTGAAATTGCTCTTGTATGAATTAGGATTAGCTAAATTTGAACAGCAGTATATAATGTGTTATTCAAACATTAGACAAGAAACAAGTTAGACGTTATAAAAGTGCAAACAACCTAGTAGAAATAAAACAGTGTCATATACTGCACACGAGTAGCATGTACGTAATATTTTTGGTTTCACATAGGAAAGAATCTATTTAGTAATGAATGGATTAAACCATATCTGCATGCAAGTATCCGGTTTCAGTATCAGGTTTCAAGTAGAACCAAAAAGGAGCACTGAAATTTCAGTATCAGGTTTCAAGGAGAACCAAAAAGGATAAAATGATCAGGTTGTTTAAGGCATCATAACTTTGCTTTAGTCAAATAGATGACAAAACTATTCAGAATTCCATAGTACGATTGCACACGCAGATTTTGAAAGTCTGAAAGATCACAAACTCACAATGTACAAAATGTTTAGAAGCACGGTTTAATCCAGAACATGCATTAAGCACCTATTTTCGGTTAGGAACGGGATCCTCTGACGTGAAGAAGGCAAGTCAGGGAAAATAAGGTTGGGGAGTCAGGCTCCTGTAGCATAATCACCCTGTTTTGCAATGTAATTAATTACTAAAGGTAATTACTGTAAATTAAACTAAATTTTATTACACCATAATTTTCTCAGTATGTAATTACTTCAAATGCATAACATTAATTTGTATTATGCAAACTAAACTAATTTATTTGGATTTTAATCATATGGTTTGAAAGAAGGAAAGTTAGAGCACTGTAGCTTCTCTAACTTTTCACCTGCAAGTTAGAGGATCCAGCTCCGTCCCGAGGGGAGTAAATATTACAGTACTTTTATTGCCTGATGATTGATTATGGGATAGTCATACATCCACTAAACTAAAACTAGTACTACTACTAATCAAAAATTGCAGATGTTCGTGAACCCTCTACATGGCTGGGTTGCATGTTATTTTTTAGATAAAAATTATCGCATCATTAATACTACCACTAGTTAATTAGTATAGGGCATTCACCCCTCCTTCTCGGAATGATTGTGTTGAGAAATTTTAGGAGTGAAAATTAAGGTGAGTAATTAGTGGGGAATTCAGATGCATGGGCTATCCAGACTTACCCGATTTGACGATGAAAATAGAAGGAAGAAAAGTTTAATAGGATAAAAAATTAAGAAAGTGATTAGCAGGGAAGTTAACATTTCTAGCACAAAACCTATAGCCAAATCGGCGTTTCCATCAGATCATAAATCTAGAACCACATGTTTTATTGCATCAGAAGAGTGGATCATACAGAATATCAAGCTGATGTTGAGAAAAAAATGATGACAGTAGTGGCAGTAAGACAGTAACAAAAACAAAAGGGCTGTAATGTTGCGATTCACATATATTACAGGCTTATCAGATGATTCACATACAGTACATGCTAGCTGCAATTTTTTTACTAACTTTGGCTAGAACATGTTAATTTGCTAATCCATTGCCAGAGTAAAAAAGTGGACAGGCACCAATTGAACCAAAGTGGACATGCACCAATTGCAACTGTGAACAGGCAAGAACATACACATCGAAATCTAAAAAATTCAGAACAAATAAAAGATACGGAGGTGGTCAACCAAAAGTTGAGCAATTTGGAGAAATTTCAGTACGGACGGGATATATAATAAAAAGGATCTAGAGCAGGAACTCTATCAGATCTGTTGAGATGGGTTGCAATAAAACTAATGCAAATCGGGATGTACTGTATTGGCCTACCAAGTACCAACAGAACGCGAATCAGGATGTGGAGCAGGGAATACCAATCTAGCAGTAGTCTAAAGGAATCATCTTGTCTCGTGCTAGCTATGGAGGGTCAGAGTTGCGGCTTGGTGATGAACGCGGCCGCATCTCCAACTCCGGGTCACCCATTTGGCGATGGATCCCGATTGATGCGTATGAGCGCGCGCTACCGCGGGAGGTGGGAACTTAGCTCGTGATGCAGGGAAAAATGGAGGCGGGGATGCAGGGGAAGAATAGGTGCAGGGCGGCCATCGGCGATCTAGTTGTTTTTCTGGATGGGAGGAAATAGGAAGTGAATTACCGTTTGCTGTGTTGACGCGTGACGATTCGGTGAGGAGGAACCTGCGAAGAGTCCTCAGATCCAATCGCGCGTGATGACGCCGTGATTTAGTTTAGAGCACTATATAATCGATAGTTACGGGGTAGTTTAGCGGGAAGGTTAAAATATAGGCTATTTTGGTGGGAACAAAATTTTATAAGGACAGTAATTAGGGAGCATTTAGCGGGAGGTTGGAAAATATTGGCCCAAACTACTGTGGAAGCTAAATTAGGCGGTGGGAAATTAATTCGTTTTGGAGGGAATGTTTAGAATAATAAAATAAATTGAAAAAAATGTTCCGGACCACGCGATCTCGACGGCGGTTGCGAGATGCAGCTCGCATCCTGGCCTCATGACGACCTTGATACCGGCGGCTGCGAGATGCAGCTCGCGTCCCGGCCGCCCATTCTGCAGATGGACTGGACCATGGCGACCTCGACGCCGGCGGTTGACCTGCTGCTTCGCCTTCAACCACGATGGGTTGTTGTTCGCAGAGCTGTTCGCGGAGCGGCCGCTGGCAAATTGGTCTTATGCGCCGGGGGTATATTCATATTACCGCGCGCCGGCGAATACGAAGGTGCCGGCAATAACCCCTTACCATCGGCGAGGTGATCTCCGGCGAACACGAATGCGCCATCGATATCCCAAATCCATGCGCCGACGGTAAGGATTTATGTAGTAGTGTCCTTCTTCCTCCACCGCTGTCGCGCGGTTCTGGCGATGCGACGGTCCATCTATGCCGGTTCAGATGGGTGATGCGACGGTCCATCTATTTCATTCCATATATAATGGTTTGTATCGAGAAGTATTTGTACATACACAAGGGGTCATCATGTAGATCATGGAACCAAAATGAAATGCCGCCACATATGTCGACACTTTCCAACTTGGAAAACCCTAGGTGTACTTGATGTAGGGTAATGGAGGTGATGTGGGGGGTGGGGCTACGCTCATTGACAGAAACATAATGGCACCTTCACTTTGAGGCTACTATAGGTCATAGTGTTGCCTTGAAATATGATTGTAGATGGGAGATGGTACCGTCGATCTACGCCGGTCCAGATGGGCGATGCGACGGTCGATCTATGCCATTCCATATATAACGGTTTGTATCAAGAAGTATTTGTACATACACAAGGGGTCATCATGTTGATCATAGAACCAAAATCAAATGCCGCCACATATGGCGACACTTTCCAACTTGGAAAAACCTAGGTGTACTTGACGCAGGGTAATGGAGGTGATGTGGGGGGATAGGCTCATTGAAAGAAACATAATGGCACCCTCACTTTGAGGCTACTAGGTCATAGTATGGCCTTGAATTATGATTGTAGATGGGTGATGGTATGGTCGATCCATGTCAGTCCAGATGGGCGATGCGACAGTCCATCTATGCCATTCCAGATATAACGGTTTGTATCGAGAAGCAGTTGTGCATGCAAAAGGGGTCGTCGTGTTGATTATAAAACCAAAATCAAATGCTGGTACATATGTGTCGACACTTTCCAACTTGGAAACCGTGATGCAGGGTAATGGAGGTGATGTGGGGTGGGGGGGGGGGCTACGCTCATTGACAGAAACATAATGGCACCTTCACTTTGAGGCTACTAGAGGTCATAGTGTTGCCTTGAAATATGATTGTAGATGGGAGATGGTACCGTCGATCTATGTCAGTCCAGATGGGCGATGTGACGGTCGATCTATGCCATTCCAGATATAATGGTATGTATCGAGAAGCAGCTGTACATACACAAGGGATCGTCATGCTGATCATAGAACTAAAATCAAATACCGCCACATATGGCGACACTTTCCAACTTGGAAAACCCTAGGTGTACTTGACGCAGGGTACTGGAGGTGATGTGGGGGGCTACGCTCATTAAGGAAGTTCGATGGTACATCGACATTTATTTGAAACTACCCTAATCTACTCTAAGTCCTAGTCGAAGTCCGACGAGTGGGTGGTGTCGGACACCGGAGTGGATGTCCACTCGAAGGAGGAGGAGGAGGAGGAGGAGAGGACGATCGTCGATGGCCCGGCGCCGTTTTTCTTCTCCTCCGCCTTCCTCGCGGCCTTCTCCACCCTCTCCGCCTTCCTCGCTGCCTGGCGCTGCTCGCGGTCCGCCTTCTTCTTCTCCACCGCCGCCGCCTTCTCCTCCTCCTTCTGCGCGTAGAACGCCTCCATCGCGGCGACGTCCTCCGGGAACTGCCGCGCTCGAGGCGGAGGCGCTCGTCGCGCTCCGCGATGAAGAGTCGCTGCTCGAGCTCGCGCTGGCGCCATTGCTGCTCGCGCGTGACGGTCGGCGACGGCGGCGCGAGCTCCATCGCCTGCTCATGCGTCCACACATCGTCGAAGTTCATTGTGCGGCGGGAGCGGCCGAGGCGCCAGGCGACGGCGTCGTAGGCGCGCGCCGCCTCGTGCGCCGCCTCGAATGTGCCAAGGCGGATGCGCTCCTCGCCGGAGCGGATCTCGGCATCGAAGTGGCCGCTTGGCCGCGGTAGCCGGAGGAGGAGCGACGGCGGGGAGGCATCGTGTCGGCGGAGGTGGAGCGGCGGTGCGGGCGCGACGTGGGAGGCAGAGGTGGAACGACACGCGGACGGCAGAGGTGGAACAACACGCGGGCGGCTGAAGTTTCCGGGTGGTTGGCTTGCGCGCGCGTGGCGTTTATAGCACGCGCGGCAGCCCAAGATGCAAGTTTCCTGCACGTGATAGCGCAAAAATCGTGGGCGCGGCAAAGCTTTTAGCGCGCCGCTTTTTCACGTGTCCCCTTGGGGTTCGCGCGGGCTCCCGCGCGTGCCAAACTAGCGGTTTTTATCGTGTGTTGGAGGTGCTATGATGCGAGTAGGTGAAAACACAGTTATGGCTTGACGCCTTGTCTCCCTTTACTCAGATTGATATATACAAGACCCGACCCCTGTTCTCTTTCTATTCCCCTTTCTGTATAGACCAAATCCCACCCGAGTCTCCGTCGCCAGAGGACAGAAGATGGAGATCCAGGAGGTGGTTGTACTCTTTGATAGCGACGATGAGGGAGCTTCTTGTCCATGTAAGCCGTCGCCACAATTTGTGTCTCCTATTTTCATCTAGTTGACCAACGCCCCACAAATAATACTTTCCCTTGATATATACTATGCAAGGAAGTACACGCCGCCGCCGCCGCCGCATTTTGGAAGAAACCAGAGAAGAAGAAGGTTGCAGAGGACGCCGCTCGCTGGTCCAGGAAGCGCCGCCTTGCCGGCTCCGCTGGCGGATCGAAGGCCCGCCAAGACGCCGTCCCCGGTGGCGGCTTCACGAAGCGCCGCCGTGCCGTAGGTCGCATTTCAAGCAAGCGCCACGACGCCGTCGCCGCAAGCGGATCGAGGAAGCGCGAAGATACCGTCGCCGCTGGCGGGTTGAGGAAGCGCCGTCATGCTGCCTCCGCTGCCTTACTTTGTTAAGTTGGATGACTTGGATCTTCTTTAAGTGCAAGCAAGTTTTAGAAGTGGTGTCCTATCTATACTATTATCTATACTATTATATTGGAGTTGGTCGTAGGTCATACAACGCGTTTGGTGAAGAAAATTCGGAGCATCCTGTCCGTTCAATCCGCATCCAATGTCATGAAGGTTCCACCTCACAAAAATGGTAAGTTCTATGGAAAATCACCGCACGAACGGATTCCATGCACAATTAATTATTATCCTGTTAGTACAAAATCTTTGCCTGCTTTTATTGTAGATGGACGCTCCATCCTTCTTCTTTGATTAGCGCTAGAATAGAGGACATTCTCTCTTACCGCTAATCTCAACTACTCCAGTCCAACCCGAAAAGTCAGCCCCGTCGTCATTCCCCCAAAATCCCACACAGAGAAGAAAGGGAGGGGAGCGAGGACGCTAGGGTTGGCCATCGTCATCCCTTCTCGGCGTCCTCCGGTGACGCCCGTGTTTACCAACACGACGAACACGTTGGCATCCATGTGCCCCTCCTCCTCCAGCGACCTACATCTGAGATAACGGCCGCCAAGCAAAACCACTCCCATCCAACGAGCAGGCTGCTCCTCCACGACATCTCTCGTCAATGGCGCGCAGGGTCGAGGACCACAGCCGGGTCCACCATCCACGTCGCCTTCCTCCACCCCGGCAAGCCCATGCGCCGCCGGTACGGGCATAGGGCCGTCGTCACCACTGCCATCGACGGCATCAACCAGGCCATCGCCATCTGCCTCACCGCCAACACCTGAGGTGCTACCCTCCATGCCCCTAGGACTACGCCCTCTGCGGCTCTGCGCCTTTACGCCCGTCGGTCACCGCATGGACGAAGTGAACCCAAGTCTTTTTTCCATCTAAAGGGAAGAGCATAATATCAAGGGGCAACCGTATTTGACGAAGGGTGGAGCTCGATGGTAGGTGGTGTTTGCTCCGGCGGTATCCTGCGGCTGCAGATGTGTCCGTCCCTCTCCCCGAGACACCTAGCGCCGGTCCCCATTATTTCTACTCTCCCGGGATGACTTCCTCCTAATGAAGGCTGACAAGATGGGTATCGTAAGTCCTAATAACACCACCATGTGAAATTGTTAGCTTTACATATGAGCTTTTTTGTTTATCAATTGGATTCATAGCACAAGATCAGATTTGTCAATTGCATTACCAAATTAAAGCAAGTGCTACCTATGAAATTTCGTTGTGTTTGATTGCCAGATTGGTTCTTATAATTGTTGTTATATTTCACAATCCTGTGTATCACTTCATTATTAATCTTGCTGCCAGAAAGTACTTAACATAATCTGAACCGTTTTGCAACAAAGAATACACAGGGTTTCCCACAGAAGTAAGAGACATTGTTCTATGTTTCTCATTCATGTGTGCTAACATTACTGCAACTGAGATTCATGATGTTAGAGGTGGCCTATTGACGCTTGAGCAGAGGGAGAGCAAAATGGCGTTTTCAGGCCTATTAATACTGATGAAATAATTAGTGTTGCGCTATGTGAAGAGATTACACTTTTTTCTGTTTGTCAAATACTTAACTTGCATAGGCAATATTGACCACTCATTTCTTTGAAGAAAGTTTCTTAGGATTGTTCTCTCGCAGATGCACCATTCTATTGTGAAAACCAACACCAGTCTGATATTACCAAATGAACACCAACATCTACTGCTTACATGGTTGATTACTTTGTTGATAATATATATGAACTATTTACTTTAGGAGAAAATAGGGACATAAACAACTTCTAATTGAAGGATTTTTTATGTGTGATCGAATACAGATTCCTGGTTCAACTAAAAAAACGTATTGCCGGCCTTCTGGAACCAGTGTGGTGTCATATCTGTTAGGGCCCTCGTCCCATCGGGTATCCAAAGACCGTTTCCATCATATTGCATGTTCGTCAGTAGATGTGGTGCTCTGTTCTTGTAAGCTGAGTGCCCTCTGTTATACGCGGATAATATGTTGGTTGTAAAACCTACAAAATAAGTGTGCAGTCGTGGGATTGATTAGTTTAAGTTTTAGAGAAAACCAAAGAAAATTGTGTGCCTCAAATTTGCATAAGATGGAGCTTATTTTTTTGGGGGTCTGTTTATGTTTATCTGCATATGTGACAATGCATTAGTATGGAGATATGTAAGAGCTTCCTTTTCTTTCAAGTGGTATTCTTGTCTGAATTCTGCACTGAAACAGTGTTAAGAATGGTGATGCAGTTTGCCTACCAAAATACATACTATCTTTTTGGCTCTCCATCTCCAAGAACAAGGCAATGTTCTAAGAACTTTCTTGAGTCTCTCACCTGAAAGTTGCAGTTACCATTTATTTCTTGAATTAATAAGGGTTGATTTCTGTATGTTTATTTTATGGAGCTGGATTATGAACTTATATTTGGTTCATAATGTGTTACTAACTTACTAATTATTTATGTTTTTCTATGATTTTCAGTGATTATATATACCTGATACTAGATGAAGCGGATCTTATTCCATAAGATGGCCAGGGGCACTACTGTTGCAGCATTATCTCCTTATTATTACAGTACAAGATATAATATGCTTGATTTGATGGTTTTGTGCATCTTTTGCAGATTGTGTTGAAGCATACTACAGGGAACCAAGACCCCTTCGTCCCCGCATGTTCCACGAGAGGTGAATAGCATGTAGGACTAGGGGTCTTTAAGAAAACACCAACGCATGTCCAGATCAGGTGATGACGCATCTCATCGACGCGACAAGGCGATGACCTTCCCGATCTCCAATATTAAGGCCTACAAGAGATTTTGCGGCAGATCCTGCATGGGACTGAGTCAAACCAAAGTTCACTTTTCAGCATTGGGAGTAAGTCAATCAGTGACACAGCTTCGCTTTTTTTTAATTATACGAATATTTTAGCATTGAAATTCGTAAGATGGCTCTTCTCATTACAGCTTGTACCCTGTTTGGCTCATAGAGGTCTCTTTTGCATGCATCTATAGAAAATTTGTTTTGTACACTACTCTTTCACAAAAGAATTGTCACCTGATTTTGTAGTAACACCAATTCAACTTCACCAACTGTTCTGCTGGTAGCTTTTCATAAAGATACACTCCTTGAGAAAAATAAGCTAGAGATATTAGTGAATAACATAAAATTGTCCCAGCAGATAGTCTGGGAGTAGACATAAATGAAACATGTTTTCTGTACCAAACTTGAAGCTGGTTCTCAATAGTTCTAGAGCGTAAATATACATAATTGGTAGATCACCCTGGTAGTATCTCTTCATGCACTACAGCTGTATTAAAAATAATGAATTTTCTGCATTCTATAAAACTAATGAACTATTATTGCCGGTCAAACCTTTGTTTAGCTAGAGCACTTTGGTTTAGCTTCTTTTATTCACACGCCTTGTTTGCTGAAATAATACGCCGAAATTTGGGTACATGAAACTTAACCTACTAAGTAAAATTATATGCACCACACCTCTGAAAATTTAACAGTCTAGCATCCTCTTTGATTTGAGAATAGCTAGAGTTACTCTAATGCATGCCAAATTGAAGAGCGGATCTCCAAATTATGCAAGTAAATCACAGTTACTTTCATGGTAAGTAGAACTTACTTATTTTGGGTGACCCTCTTTATCATTAAGATACATCTGATGCGTGAGATGAGATTGTTATTAAGAAATGGTGATTCTTTCATTAGTGTTTGCCCTTGTCTTCTATCTTCATATTTAGTCTTTAGTTGATCGATTTTTCTTCTTTATGTAGAAAGGATGACCCTCTCTTGCGAAAATTCCGTACAATTGCAGGGCTGAAGGTAGAGTCCACAGGAGTTTGAAGCATGTTTGTGATAGGAACATTGCTCGAGGAGGCTGGTTACTTGTGGATTCGAGAAAGGGGAAGACACGTGGTGAGGTACTACGTGGGCGACGAAAATAAGGAACTATGCCACACTTCAATAGATGAGATGGTATATTAGTTTCAAATAGGTTCTTGAAAGTTGATTGTCATGAGTTTGAGATATCATGTTGTTGAATTAGATTTCATGAGTTGCTTCTCATGGTAATTCCTCTAAATATTTCATTATAGTCACACTATGTTTTCTGTGCGTATGAATTTTCATTCGTATTACTTGACTAATCCGTAACAACGCACGGGCATTCAACTAGTTTTGTTAAGTTGGATGTTAAAGTTGTGCGCTTGAAACTTGGTTTAAGTAAGTGCAACCAAGTGGTCGCTGGTACCAACGAAATCACTTTTGGTGCTGTATAACTTTATCTTTTATTGTATATAAGTATAAGTATGCTTGTTAAACAATGAAATCACTCTTTTCCTGTTGTATAACTATATCTGTGATTGTGAGAATATCATATGCAATATGCAAGTTTGAAACTTCATAATTGTTTTGGATGAATCATCAGGTTACTTTCGTCTTACAAGTTATAGCAGCAATCAAACTTCTAATCATCTCATTCCCTAATGGGTATGCATAATTTCAATTTACTTCTAATAATCAGGTTTGTTGTTAAATTTGCCCCTAGATAGAATTGAGGAGTAGCACTGCTGCAAGCAATCTTTTTCTTAAATGGACCGCATGCAATCTTTGTAAATCACGCTAGTGTGATTGCTTTGCCCATGTACCTACCTTTTTATTTCTTTCCGTCTATCTAAATCAAGGGAGCTCCCACAAATATAAATCCTTTTAACATACATGCAGTCAGGCACACAATCCTTGTAATAACTGATGGAGAAATTTGTGTGATTTATTGACATATTCAGTGACGTTTCTGATCGGGAAAGGTAAAGGATCGTTATGGAACAGAGGGTAAGTGGTATCACCATTCCTTTAAAAAAATCTTTATTACACTTTGGGCTGAAACGGTGGGTCAAATTAGACATTAAAGAAAAAAACAAAAGTGCCAACGACAGCTCCTCCCGTCCTTCGTCTTTGACGCCGTGGCCGCCCCGTCCCTCGTCTTGCAGCGCCGCCGCTAGGGTTCTTCAACAGCGGTGCGTCCTCATCATCCCGAAAGGCAAAGTGAGGCCCCGCGTGCAATTTCATCAGTCTGGGAAGGATTTCGTTATTCCCTGCGTTCTACTCATCGAATTTGATTTGGCGTGCATCGAGGAGTAGTGTATGTGCCGTAGTGGTGTTACCAGGCAAAATTAGGGACAAATTGCTTCAGGTACTGCATATACGTCTCAATCCCAATACTCTCAATGGAGGCACAGACATGAGAAGTAATGTATGCTGTAACTGCAAAATTACCTCGCCTGATGAACTAAATGGAAAAATCCAACAGGGCTTGTTGCCTCTGAAAGTTTTATCACAATGGAAAAATCATGAACGCCTTGGCAATTAAGTTTTGTCACGATGGAAAAAATCATGATAGTTGCAAAAAGCGTGTAAACTTACTACAAAAGAGTTTTGTCCGTACTCTTTACAACAAGCAAGCCTTGGCCCGTTGGTTAGAGGCGCTTGCCTGCACATGCGAGGTGCGAGCTTTGAAACCTACTTTTTGCAATTAATTTTTTCCTTATAATAAAAAGGAAAATGAATTAATCAGCGATAATGATACCTATTGCATCTTTTTAATAAAGATTGAAAAATCCATGATTGTTGCAATATCTTATATATATTACCATGGATACGTAACTTGTTGCAATATGCAAATAATTATTGCAACGAAATGGGTTTGAGGCAAAACACTAGTATTACGACAAATTAGTATTTTGTTGCAATACAAGTTATTTTTTGCAACAATGTGAATACTAAGCGCAACATGGGGAAATGTTGCAATATCTTTTCAAATATTACCACAATTTTATGCTTTTGTTGCATTAGCTCGGCTCTATTGCAACAAGGTGTAAAGTTTATGCAACAAAGCGTAATTGTCGCAATAGGACCACCATATTACAACGCCGCTATGTTTTGTTGCAATACACGCCCTCTTTTGCAACAAAAAAGGTGACTACCGCGACAAAACTAAATTGTGGCAATATGTGGAGGCTATTACCACGAATGGGGGTTTCGTGGCAATATTGCGTTCTATTGCAACGAAAACTGGCCGTTGCAATAATTATTGTTGCAATAGATCGGATTTCCTGTAGTGGTCCGGCGTATTCCTTCTCACTATATGGACCAAGAGTTACAATACATATACAATGTGTTAGGCGTATATACCGAACACAACACGTACACATGTATAATACTAACACATATTCTATCACCCTCCCTCAATCTCAACCGGTGAGACGAAATTGAGATTGCGTCTACAATGCTCATACAAAGGCAACGTGAGTGGCTTAGTGAAGATATCAGCAACTTGGTCTTTCGAAGAGATGAACCGAATCTCGCGGACATGCATGCGCGTACAAACCAAGGTAGCCAGCCACTACTTTCATTTGTTTCAATGAAACGACGATGAACCTAGTCAGCGAGATGCCCGTCGCCCTCAGCCACTGCCGGCCGTGGCCCCGACTCCGGCGCTGGCCTCGGCCCTGGCCCCCGTGCCTCGGCCCCGACCATGGCCCCGGTACCGGCCTAGCTATGGTGGTGGTGGCGGCACCCCCTCCGTCGAATCGACGAGGGGAGAAGAGGGTTTCCGCGGCGGTGTTCCATGGGAGGTGATGTAGTGCCGGTGCAGGAAGCCGGGCGGCACGGCTACTTGGCCGGGGCCTGAGGCTCTCCGTCGGAAGCCATGGAGGATTCGGTGGAGCGGTGGCGACCTCCGCCCTCGGTAAAGGTTCGGCGGCGGTACGCATGATCCGCGTCGATGTCCTCTTCCTTGGTGATCCAGCGGGATGGATTGGCGGCGTGGGGGCTGCTGATCTTGCTTTGTTTTTTGTGGCGGTCCTCGGGTTTCTCGCATGCGAGGATGAAGATCTTCCGGAGGTCAGTTTGCTTTGTTCTGGCTGGAGAGATGAGTTCGGAAAGCTCCGCTGGCGAATGAAACAGTGCATCTTTTGCCTGCAGTTTGCTGGATCGTGTGGTATTCGATCGCGTGAACCCATGTTTTTATTCCGACCGTTTGGTTCGGCGGAAGCTCTATTCTGTGTTGACATCAGGTGACTTTTTGGTCCATGGTGAAGTCAGAAGAAGGAATATCATGAATGCCGGATTGGTGAACTGGCTAAAGGAGGTTCAAGTCTCCGTGATGATGAGGAATCTGCTTGGCGTTCCGGGTTCTGCAGCAGTGGTATGCATATGGGGGCGGTAACACAGGAGAAGTTCAGAGTTTTACCTCTGTTGGTGAAAACCCAAGGTCTGGTTGTGCCTAGAATTGTTCTTGCTGGAGGCATTGTTTTGAGAGTGTGGACTATCTTCAGGGTGAAAACCTAAGACCTTTGGTCGGGCGACGACGACGTTGGTGCACTGTTTCCTTCTTGGAGGCGTCGCTTTTGGAGAGTCTATACTTCGCGACGCCTCCGGGAAGGGATAATGAACTAGCCCATTATTGATCGCTTTCATCAAAGTGCATCAATATAAATGAGTCAAGTATTTGTCTCACGCTTACGAGAAACATATGAATCGACTCACACATAATATTCGGAAAAAAGAATATATAAACAATTTATGTGAACAAGAATTGCTTGTTCATCATCTCTTTACAATCACAACACAAGTTATGTTTGCCCAAGGCATACATCAAAGATTCAGAGCTAGACTACCATGAATCGGGGAGTATTACTATTACATTGATGTATCGACCTAATAGTAAACATTTAGCTGGTCCATAATCTGCTGCATGCAGAAATGGATCACAAGCTTTGGTCCAGCACTATAACTAGACTATATCTCGTACATTAGCTCCTCCACCATGTGCTGGATGCAGATTTCGCAGTTTCTCTTGGAGCACTTGGCCATGCCATGCGACGATGGAGTATCACAGGACACGAACGCCGGCGCCGGCGCTGGGCATGCCACCAGGTCCATGTCGTTGTCGTCGAACAGGCACGCATACGTGACCTCCTGGTATTCGTCCTCAACCAGCGGTGGCTGCTGCAGCAAGTCGCCAGAGAAGCCGGCCGCATCCACGCTTCAGATGTCGTCCTCGAGTTGTTGGAGATCTTGAAAGGAGAACCCGGCGGGATCCATGCTGCCGTAGGGGGGAATCACGTCGTCTTGGCCGGAAAGCATCGAGCGCTCGATGTTGTCCTCTGGTTCTTGGAGGTTGGAGAACCCGGCCGGATCCATGCTGCCGTAGAGGGGCATCACGTCGTCTTGGCCGGAAAGCATCCCGCGCTCGATGTTGTCATCTGGTTCTTGGAGGTGTTGAAAGGAGAACCCGACGCTGCAGTCTAATCCGTCGGCGACGGCGGGCATGGCGTGGTCATCGGAATACAACCAGCGGCGCTCGATCTCTTGAAGCTGCTCTGTGGGTCGCTGGTCCTTTTCTTGGCGGCGCGGGATTTGGAGACGTGGAGCGTCCGGGTGTAGATCGTCGCCGGCCTTCCTCTTGTTGCAATCCGCCATGGCCTTGCTCTTGTTGCAATCCGCCATGGCCTTCCTCTTGTTGCAATCCTCCATGGCCTTGATCATCGAGTCGTACGTCGTCTCCGTCTTGTGGCGCGACACGCAGACCCTGCATAGGACCAGACCGGCGGCATCGTCGTCGAGGCGGTACTCGGTCATGCACCATCCGAGCCTGGTAGGCCTAGCTCGCGGCGACTCCTTGAACTGGTAGGAGAGCTCCAGCTTGTAGCCGACGCAGCGACCAGTCTCGTTGTCAATAACGGGCTACTCGCGATGCTCCGAGTGCCATGTGTAACCCTCGCCGACGGCGCGCAGCCGCCTCCCGCGGCCGTTCTTGGCCTGGCGATGACGCGCCGCTGTGAAGAAGTACCAGTGACCCCTTTTCCCGTCGTGGTTGTCGGTCCCCAACGCCTCCTCGCGCTCCTCGACGAGTTGGTCGGGTGACAAGGAGTATGCATCAAAGTCGTGGATGTTGTGGTGGCCGTCGATCGGCAGCCCGGCCACCTTTGGCCGCAGGAACTTAGTGATGAGCTCGTGATCGGGCAGGTTGAAGACAGCTCCAGGAGGAGCACGGCCATCTTCCGCGGACGCCATGGATCGATCAGCGATGGATGCGATGCAAGGAGTGGAAGAAGAGGCCGCACACGTGTGTGCTCTAATGGCTAATGCTGTGTGCCGTCCAGCTTATATCGGTGATCCACGTCTAGCACTTTAGCTACTCTAACAGCAATCCAGAAACGGAAACGGAGTGCAAGTAGTACCCGGTTCGATCTCGGATGCAGTACTACTCGTGTAAATCTTGAAACGAATCGAAGAATGTGCATGTATTTTACCATCGGATTGTAACTGACGCGCCTCTCCGGCCGCGCGTGGGGGACGCCTACCAAGCTCCATCGTCCCAAATCAAACTGAAAAGCCACGTCATACCAAGGTACCAATACGATTTGCACATGGACTGAAGCTCATCTCCTGGACATGCATGCGCGTACAAACCGACCTAGCCAGCCACTGCTTTCATTTGTTTCAATGAAGCTCGATAAACCTAGCCAGCCAGATGCATCTTCACCGGCGGTCTCCCAAATAGGCGCCGACACACGCTTATGGGGGACGCCAACACTCCTTCCTCCGTTTGGGGAAGGCTTCCCCACACCAGCGGCTTCAATATTGTGGCCCCAATAAATGTGGAAAATTCGAAAACACAAAAGGACGGCGAATTTCATTCGATTTTTGTAAAACACGGTGAGTTTGTACAAAAGATGGAGAATACAAATCGTAGTCTAGGGGCGGTTAAAGGTGCTGTAGTCGCCGCTTTCTGCGCCGTTGACGCCACCGTCTTCATGGTCAGAGAACTCCCAGAGTCATTCTCTTCCTCTTTCGACACCGGTGGTGGAGAAGGCTCGGTGGTGGCGAGGTCGACGAAGTTAGCGGAGACCCTGGCGGACCATAGCCATGCATCCCGCACGATGTACTTCACCTGCCGGTAGTCCTCGTCGACGGAGCAGCTGATGAGCGGATGCTGTCCTGGCGAGTCCGTCGGGGCTGCGGTAGGCTGCCTACGCGTCCAGCTCCATCTTCCACCACTTTTTCGCCAGCAGGCGGCAGCGGTGGATGCATGTCTTCCTCCTTCGGGCGGTGAAGTTTGAGCCGCTGACGGGCGGGCCTGCAGATGTTTTCCAATGTGGCTAAAGGCGCCGGCGCGCCCATTAGGCACCTCACGCGAAGGGATCAGCACGGGGTTGCCAGCAATTTTATTGGGCTCGAAATGGCGCCGGCGCTTTATGGGCGTGCAGGTGTGAGCCAATTTTGTTGCCGGCCCCTAAATTGTTATCGGGATCGCTATTGAGCTCCCCGGTGGAGATGCTCTAAATGCATAAAGCAGCGCTCTAAAGACACTTCACTATGATCAGCATGTTCTGCCAACTTCACCAAGTGAAAAAGATCCTCCAACTCCACAAAGAAGGGATCTACCGAGCCAAGAAAAACATGCGAAAAATATAAGAGACAAGGCAAAGAGCCACAAATACACAAGGCAAATAGACGATGAAGAATCCGACAAATCAAACTTTAGCAAATACACACTGTAAAAAAATAAATTACGGCAATCTCCTGGGGCACGTGGCTTGTTTGCCACACTTTCTTGTATTTGACGAGTGTCTCCTTTTTCAATAAAGGAAATATATTAAAATCAAAAGATATTAATTACACCTAGTCTCTGCAACAACACCCCACCCTAGTGGCAGTACGGATACACACAGCTAAAAAATTAAATAAAACTAAGAAATAAAAGTACCGCTACTGCATTCCAGATCTAGCAACAGCAATACAACCACCACCGTGACAACATCTGAAATACAGACTCTCTAAAGACGACGCCTCCAAGAAGAAAACAATGCACGACCACCGACACCGTCCGATCAAAGGTCTTAGGTTTCACCCTGAAGATAGTCTCCACTTACAAAACAATGCCTCCAACAAGGTCATTGCCAGGCACAACCAGTTAAGGCTAGACCTTGGGTTTTCACCATGAAAGGTAAGACTCTGAACTTAACCTGTGCTGATGCCCCCACTTGCATACCACTGATGTGGAGCCTGAAATGCCAAGCGAGCCCCTCAGCATCACGGAGACTCGAAACTCCTTTAGCCAGTCCACCAATCCTGCCTTTATGATATTCCTTCTTCTGATTTCACCATAGACCAAAAAGTCATCTGATGTCAACACAGAATAGAGCTTCGCGCCGCTCCCTCTAGACCAAACGGTCGGAATAAAAACATGGGTGCGTGCGACCGAATATCACCCGATCTAGCAAACTCCAAACAAAAGATGCATTGTTCCATTCGCCGGCGGTGCTTTACGGAACTCATTTTTCCAGCCAGATCAAGGCAAACTGACCTCAAGAAGATCTTCATCTTCTCTTGCGAGAAATCTGAGGACCGCCACCAAAAACAAAGCAAGACCAGCAGCCCCACGCCGCCAGTCCCTCCTGCCGGATCACCAGGGAAGAAGACGGCGGCGCGGATCCTACGTACCACCGCCGAACCGCCACCGGGAGCGGAGGCCGCCACTGCTCCAAACACTCCACCCACTCCGCCATGGATACTGACGAAGGGCATCAGGCCCCGACCAAGAAGCCATGCCGCCCGACTTCCTCCACCGACGCCACATCACCTCCCATGGAGCGCTGCCGCAGAAACCCCCCTCGTCTTCAATGAAAGGGGTGCTGCCACTGCTGCCGGGGCCGGTGGCCTGAGCGGCGGCTGCGCGGGAGGGAGGAGATCCTCCATCGCCGCCCGGGAGGGGGCGGGAGAGGAGGTAGGGTTGGGGTGCGGGAGAGGAGATCGGACGAGTGTCTCCTAAGTGATATTCGGCAAAGATTCAGAGCCACATCGCATCCTCTCCTTCCCCTGCAAGGCATGATTTCGTGTTGTTTTCTTCCCGTGTGGGGGTGTTTCCAGCCCAGCTCTTTGTCATATGTAACGGAAATGCACACGGAAAAATGTCATCGACCTGTCCCTCCATGGAGGTTAATAGAGTTAGAGAGAAAGAGCACTGGGGTTGCACATCACACAGGGTCCGGCGTATTCCTTCTCACTATATGGACCAAGAGTTACAATACATATACAATGTGTTAGGCGTATATACCGAACACAACACGTACACATGTATAATACTAACACATATTCTATCACCCTCCCTCAATCTCAACCGGTGAGACGAAATTGAGATTGCGTCTACAATGCTCATACAAAGGCAATGTGAGTGGCTTAGTGAAGATATCAGCAACTTGGTCTTTAGAAGAGATGAACCGAATCTCGCGGACATGCATGCGCGTACAAACCAAGGTAGCCAGCCACTACTTTCATTTGTTTCAATGAAACGACGATGAACCTAGTCAGCGAGATGCCCGTCGCCCTCAGCCACTGCCGGCCGTGGCCCCGACTCCGGCGCTGGCCTCGGCCCTGGCCCCCGTTCCTCGGCCCCGACCATGGCCCCGGTACCGGCCTAGCTATGGTGGTGGTGGCGGCACCCCCTCCGTCGAATCGACGAGGGGAGAAGAGGGTGTCCGCGGCGGCGTTCCATGGGAGGTGATGTAGTGCCGGTGGAGGAAGCCGGGCGGCATGGCTACTTGGCCGGGGCCTGAGGCTCTCCGTCGGAAGCCATGGAGGATTCGGTGGAGCGGTGGCGACCTCCGCCCTCGGTAAAGGTTCGGCGGCGGTACGCATGATCCACGTCGATGTCCTCTTCCTTGGTGATCCAGCGGGAGGGATTGGCGGCGTGGGGGCTGCTGATCTTGCTTTGTTTTTTGTGGCGGTCCTCGGGTTTCTCGCATGCGAGGATGAAGATCTTCCGGAGGTCAGTTTGCTTTGTTCTGGCTGGAGAGATGAGTTCCGGAAAGCTCCGCTGGCGAATGAAACAGTGCATCTTTTGCCTGCAGTTTGCTGGATCGTGTGGTATTCGATCGCGCGAACCCATGTTTTTATTCCGACCGTTTGGTTCCGGAGGGAGCGGCATGAAGCTATATTCTGTGTTGACATCAGGTGACTTTTTGGTCCATGGTGAAGTCAGAAGAAGGAATATCATGAATGCCGGATTGGTGAACTGGCTAAAGGAGGTTCAAGTCTCCGTGATGATGAGGAATCTGCTTGGCGTTCCGGGTTCTGCAGCAGTGGTATGCATATGGGGGCGGTAACACAGGAGAAGTTCAGGGGTGCTTGGCTTTGGTTTGCTGGAGGCATTGTTTTGAGAGTGTGGACTATCTTCAGGGTGAAAACCTAAGACCTTTGGTCGGGCGACGACGACGTTGGTGCACTGTTTCCTTCTTGGAGGCGTCGCTTTTGGAGAGTCTATACTTCGCGACGCCTCCGAGAAGGGATAATGAACTAGCCCATTATTGATCGCTTTCATCAAAGTGCATCAATATAAATGAGTCAAGTATTTGTCTCACGCTTACGAGAAACATATGAATCGACTCACACATAATATTCGGAAAAAAGAATATATAAACAATTTATGTGAACAAGAATTGCTTGTTCATCATCTCTTTACAATCACAACACAAGTTATGTTTGCCCAAGGCATACATCAAAGATTCAGAGCTAGACTACCATGAATCGGGGAGTATTACTATTACATTGATGTATCGACCTAGTAGTAAACATTTAGCTGGTCCATAATCTGCTGCATGCAGAAATGGATCACAAGCTTTGGTCCAGCACTATAACTAGACTATATCTCGTACATTAGCTCCTCCACCATGTGCTGGATGCAGATTTCGCAGTTTCTCTTGGAGCACTTGGCCATGCCATGCGACGATGGAGTATCACAGGACACGAACGCCGGCGCTGGCGCTGGGCATGCCACCAGGTCCATGTCGTTGTCGTCGAACAGGCACGCATACGTGACCTCCTGGTATTCGTCCTCAACCAGCGGTGGCTGCTGCAGCAAGTCGTCAGAGAAGCCGGCCGCATCCACGCTTCCGATGTCGTCCTCGAGTTGTTGGAGATCTTGAAAGGAGAACCCGGCGGGATCCATGCTGCCGTAGGGGGGAATCACGTCGTCTTGGCCGGAAAGCATCGAGCGCTCGATGTTGTCCTCTGGTTCTTGGAGGTCGGAGAACCCGGCCGGCTCCATGCTGTCGTAGAGGTGCATCATGTCGTCTTGGCCGGAAAGCATCCGGCGCTCGATGTTGTCATCTGGTTCTTGGAGGTGTTGAAAGGAGAACCCGACGCTGCAGTCTAATCCGTCGGCGACGGCGGGCATGGCGTGGTCATCGGAATACAACCAGCGGCGCTCGATCTCTTGAAGCTGCTCTGTGGTCGTTGGTCTTTTTCTTGGCGGCGTGGGATTTGGAGACGTGGAGCGTCCGGGTGTGGATCGTCGCCGGCCTTCCTCTTGTTGCAATCCGCCATGGCCTTGCTCTTGTTGCAATCCGCCATGGCCTTCCTCTTGTTGCAATCCTCCATGGCCTTGATCACCGAGTCGTACGTCGTCTCCGTCTTGTGGCGCGACACGCAGACCCTGCATAGGACCAGACCGGCGGCATCATCGTCGAGGCGGTACTCGGTCATGCACCATCCGAGCCTGGTAGGAGAGCTCCAGCTTGTAGCCGACGCAGCGACCAGTCTCGTTGTCAATAACGGGCTCCTCGCGATGCTCCGAGTGCCATGTGTAACCCTTGCCGACGGCGCGCTGCCACCTCCCACGGCCGTTCTTGGCCTGGCGATGACGCACCGCTATGAAGAAGTACCAGTGACCCCTTTTCCTGTCGTGGTTGTCGGTCCCCAACGCCTCCTCGCGCTCCTCGATGAGTTGGTCGGGTGACAAGGAGTATGCGTCAAAGTCGTGGATGTTGTGGTGGCCATCGATCGGCAGCCCGGCCACCTTTTGCCGCAGGAACTTAGTGATGAGCTCGTGATCGGGCAGGTTGAAGACAGCTCCAGGAGGAGCACGGCCATCTTCCGCGGACGCCATGGATCGATCAGCGATGGATGCGATGCAAGGAGTGGAAGAAGAGGCCGCACGCGCGTGTGCTCTAATGGCTAATGCTGTGTGCCGTCCAGCTTATATCGGTGATCCACGTCTAGCACTTTAGCTACTCTAACAGCAATCCAGAAACGGAAACGGAGTGCAAGTATTACCCGGTTCGATCTCGCATGCAGTACTACTCGTGTAAATCTTTAAACGAATCGAAGAATGTGCATGTATTTTACCATCGGATTGTAACTGACGCGCCTCTCCGGCCGCGCGTGGGGGACGCCTACCAAGCTCCATCGTCACAAATCAAACTGAAAAGCCACGTCATACCAAGGTACCAATACGATTTGCACATGGACTGAAGCTCATCTCCTGTACATGCATGCGCGTACAAACCGACCTAGCCAGCCACTGCTTTCATTTGTTTCAATGAAGCGGCGATAAACCTAGCCAGCTAGATGCATCTTCACCGGCGGTCTCCCAAATAGGCGCCGGCACACGCTTATGGGGGACGCCAACACTCCTTCCTCCGTTTGGGGAAGGCTTCCCCACACCAGCGGCTTCAATATTGTGGCCCCAATAAATGTGGAAAATTCGAAAACACAAAAGGACGGCGAATTTCATTCGATTTTTGTAAAACACGGTGAGTTTGTACAAAAGATGGAGAATACAAATCGTAGTCTAGGGGCGGTTAAAGGTGCTGTAGTCGCCGCTTTCTGCGCCGTTGACGCCACCGTCTTCATGGTCAGAGAACTCCCAGAGTCATTCTCTTCCTCTTTCGACACCGGTGGTGGAGAAGGCTCGGTGGTGGCGAGGTCGACGAAGTTAGCGGAGACCCTGGCGGACCATAGCCCTGCATCCCGCACGATGTACTTCACCTGCCGGTAGTCCTCGTCGACGGAGCAGCTGATGAGCGGATGCTGTCCTGGCGAGTCCGTAGGGGCTTCGGTAGGCTGCCTACGCGTCCAGCTCCATCTTCCACCACTTTTTCGCCTGCAGGCGGCAGCGGTGGATGCATGTCTTCCTCCTTCGGGCGGTGAAGTTTGAGCCGCTGACGGGCGGGCCTGCAGATGTTTTCCAATGTGGCTAAAGGCGCCAGCGCGCCCATTCGGCACCTCACGCGAAGGGATCAGCACGGGGTTGCCAGCGATTTTATTGGGCTCGAAATGGCGCCAGCGCTTTATGGGCGTGCAGGTGTGAGCCAATTTTGTTGCCAGCCCCTAAATCGTTATCGGGATCGCTATTGAGCTCCCCGGTGGAGATGCTCTAAATGGATAAAGCACCGCTCTAAAGACACTTCACTATGATCAGCATGTTCTGCCAACTTCACCAAGTGAAAAAGATCCTCCAACTCCACAAAGAAGGGATCTACCGAGCCGAGAAAAACATGCGAAAAATATAAGAGACAAGGCAAAGAGCCACATATACACAAGGCAAATAGACGACGAAGAATCCGACAAAACAAACTTTAGCAAATAAACACCGTAAAAAAATAAATTACGGCAATCTCCTGGGGCACGTGGCTTGTTTGCCACACTTTCTTGTATTTGACGAGTGTCTCCTTTTTCAATAAAGGGAATATATTAATATCAAAAGATATTAATTACACCTAGTCTCTGCAACAACGCCCCACCCTAGTGGCAGTACGGATACACACAGCTAAAAAAAAGTAAATAAAACTAAGAAATAAAAGTACGGCTATAACATTCCAGATCAAGCAACAACAATACAACCACCACCGTGACAACATCTGAAATACAGATTCTCTAAAAATGACGCCTCCAAGAAGAAAACAATGCACCAGCACCGTCACCGTCCGATCAAAGGTCTTAGGTTTCACCCTGAAGATAGTCTCCACTCACAAAACAATGCCTCCAACAAGGTCATTGCCAGGCACAACCAGTTAAGGCTAGACCTTGGGTTTTCACCATGAAAGGTAAGACTCTGAACTTAACCTGTGCTGATGCCCCCACTTGCATACCACTGATGTGGAGCCTGAAATGCCAAGCAAGCCCCTCAGCATCACGGAGACTCGAAACTCCTTTAGCCAGTCCACCAATCCTGCCTTTATGATATTCCTTCTTCTGACTTCACCATAGACCAAAAAGTCATCTGATGTCAACACAGAATAGAGCTTCGCGCCGCTCCCTCTAGACCAAACGGTCGAAATAAAAACATGGGTGCGTGCGACCGAATATCACCCGATCTAGCAAACTCCAAGCAAAAGATGCATTGTTCCATTCGCCGGCGGTGCTTTACGGAACTCATTTTTTCAGCCAGATCAAGGCAAACTGACCTCAAGAAGATCTTCATCTTCTCTTGCGAGAAATCCGAGGACCGCCACCAAAAACAAAGCAAGACCAGCAGCCCCACGCCGCCAGTCCCTCCTGCCGGATCACCAGGGAAGAAGACGGTGGCGCGGATCCTACGTACCACCAAGGATGGCAATGGGCAGGGTAGAGCAATACCATACCCATACCCGTGTAGTTGATGGGTACAAATTTCTACCCATACCCGTGCCCATGGGTATGAAAGTTTACCCATACCCGGCGGGTACCCGTACCCATTGGGTACCCGGTGGGTAGGTTAAATTGTACACAAGTCACTCGCAATTTTACATTTATCAATAACAAATTTGATTAAAAAATGAATTATCTCAACTCGATAACAAGTTGTTTAGTACATCATAATTAAAAAAATATGAAAATCCCATTCTCATATAGTAACTCATAAGTAAACAAAAGTAGATGTGTCACGCAAGAAATTAACAATAAACAGGCAGGGTATGGGTATACCCGCGGGTACAAAGCTATACCCGTGCCCTACCCATGACTTAACGGGTAGGGTATGGGAACTACCCATGGGCATGAAAGTGTACCCATACCCTGCCCATGCGGGTACGGTACCCGCGGGTACCCGTACCCGTGGGTAAAATTGCCATCCTTGCGTACCACCACCGAACCGCCGCCGGGAGAGGAGGCCGCCACTGCTCCAAACACTCCACCCACTCCGCCTTGGATACTGACGAAGGGCATCAGGCCCCGAACAAGAAGCTGTGCGGCCCGACTTCCTCCGCCGGCGCCACATCACCTCCCATGGAGCGCCGCCGCAGAAACCCCCCTCGTCTTCAATGAAAGGGGCGCTGCCACCGCTGCCGGGGCCGGTGGCCTGAGCGGCGGCTACGCGGGAGGGAGGAGATCCTCCATCGCCACCCGGGAGAGGTGCGGGAGAGGAGGTAGGGTTGGGGTGCGGGAGAGGAGATCGGACGATTGTCTCCTAAGTGATATTCGGCAAAGATTCAGAGCCACATCGCATCCTCTCCTTCCCCTGCAAGGCATGATTTCGTGTCGTTTTCTTCCCGTGTGGGGGTGTTTCTAGCCCAGTTCTTTGTCATATGTAACGGAAATGCACACGGAAAAATGTCATCGACCTGTCCCTCCATGGAGGTTAATAGAGTTAGAGAGAAAGAGCACTGGGGTTGCACATCACACAGGGTCTCGCGTATTCCTTCTCACTATATGGACCAAGAGTTACAATACATATACAATGTGTTAGGCGTATATACCGAACACAACACATACACATGTATAATACTAACACATATTCTATCACCCTCCCTCAATCTCAACCGGTGAGACGAAATTGAGATTGCGTCTACAATGCTCATACAAAGGCAACGTGAGTGGCTTAGTGAAGATATCAGCAACTTGGTCTTTAGAAGAGATGAACCGAATCTCGCGGACATGCATGCGCGTACAAACCAAGGTAGCTAGCCACTACTTTCATTTGTTTCAATGAAACGACAATGAACCTAGTCAGCGAGATGCCCGTCGCCCTCAGCCGCTGCTGGCCGCGGCCCCGACCCCGGCGCAAGCCCCCGTGCCTCAGCCCCAGCCATAGCCCTGGTCCCGGCCTGGCTATGGAGGTGGTGGCGGCACCCCCTCCGTCGAATCGATGAGGGGGAGAGGAGGGTTTCCGCGGCGGCGTTCCATGGGAGGTGATGTAGCGCTGGTGGAGGAAGCCGGGCGGCACGGCTACTTGGCCGGGGCCTGAGGCTCTGCATCGGTAGCCATGGAGGATTCGGTGGAGCGGTGGCGTCCTCCGCCCTCGGTAACGGTTCGGCGGCGGTACGCATGATCCGCGTCGCTGTCCTCTTCCTTGGTGATCCGGCAGGAGGGATTGGCGGCGTGGGGGCTGCTGATCTTGCTTTGTTTTTGGTGGCGATCCTCGGGTTTCTCGCATGCGAGGATGAAGATCTTCCGGAGGTCGTTTGCTTTGTTGGTGGAGAGATGAGTTCGCCCACTGGCGAATGAAACAGTGCATCTTTTGCCAACAGTTTGCTGGATCGTGTGGTATTCGGTCGCGCGCACCCATGTTTTTATTCCAACCGTTTGGTTCCGGAGGGAGCGGCGCGAAGCTCTATTCTGTGTTGACATTAGGTGACTTTTTGGTCCATGGTGAAGTCAGAAGAAGGAATATCATGAATGCTGGATTGGTGGACTGGCTAAAGGAGGTTCGAGTCTCCGTGATGCTGAGGAATCTGCTTGGCGTTCCGGGCTCTGCAGCAGTGGTATGCATGTGGGGGAGGAAGCACATGAGAGGTTCAAAGTCTTACCTCTCAGGGTGAAAACCCAAGGTCTGGTTGTGCCTAGCAATGTTCTTGTTGGAGGCATTGTTTTGAGAGTGTGGACTATCTTTATGGTGAAAACCTAAGACCTTTAGTCGGGAGACGACGGCGCTGGTGCACTGTTCCCTTCTTGTAGGCGTCGCTTTACATCCTAAGCTCCCAGGTGTTTGAGCCGCTGAGAGTGTTCCAAGTATCGCTATTACGGGTCCTATTTCGGAGGAATTTGCGTTAGAGTTTGCCTTCGAACACAGTCCAGCTGCGCCGGTCATTGTAAGGTCGGTTCAACGCGGTAGGCATAAGTTCCTTCGGTTAATTTGCTTCTTCCTATCCAGTCACTACAAAAAAAAAATTGTGAATGTATTGAGGATTTGCTAGTGTAAGAATGAACAAGGGACTAGAAAGACTACATTATAAAAACATTGCAAGATATAGCCGCAAAGATTGACAAAATAATATATAGCTGAAAGCAATTCTGATATACATGTGTCATTGCTCCCGTGAAATTTAGACCACTGAATTTCTTTTTAAAAACAAAAGATTTGTTGGAAGATAACTTGTGAGATGATTGGCTGTGATCGGTGTGTCAAAAGAAAACATGTGAAAGAAGATAACCAAAGTGGTCGCTTAATTGGTCAATTGAGGTGGGGGTTCTACATGTTAATTTTAGGTATGAACTAGAAGGACCCTGCGCGTCATGCCGCGCCGTTTTTCTTTTTCAATCATCTATTTTTTACTATGTGTTTTGTTGTGATTTTTTTAATGGTCTGGAACAGGCACGTCCACGTGTACCAGACCACCCTTTCTCATTACTTGAATAATCGTGTCTACAATCTGGATAGTCACCACAAAGCAAAGAGAGCAACCACAATACTCCATTCTTAGGAAAACATCACTTAATTACTCCATCAGATGAAATTACAATTCAACAATGACTTAAACTTTTCTTTTCCGGACATAGCTCCAATATGTTGAATATTCAAAATTTTGCTGAATATGGCATAATGTTCTTTGTAATCGTACTTGTTTACACTTGCAAGAAGATATACATGGGCAATAAGAATCAAGTTGCTTTTAACCCTAATGATTTTTTCAACAGTCTGGATCAATATGTCATTGTGTACACCATCAGTGTACTGAATTGAAGTTTTAGCCGTGTGTCAGAAAGATAAAAGGCACATTACACTTGTATGTTTGTGCCCAACAAATATTTGTTACATGCAAAAATGTTACAGAAGAATGGATTGAGAAGTATAAACGGATGGTCCATCCTTTCTGAAATGTGGGCTAGTCACACCTACAACTATGCATGGATGAGAAGAATCACTTGAATGTTGATTCTCGGAACTTCAGGTTCCTGTTAGATACAGCAGAATATATATTACCATCAATTATTTAAAGTATAGTGGATAGCTTTAGCTCTTCATTGAGAATAAACATGCTTACTTAGCAACCATTACATGTCAGGATAGAAATTTGATACCTAAATCAATTTGTTATTTAAAAGAGTGAACATATTTTAATCAGTGGCTAACACAAAGGTCAGCTAAACATCAACTAAAATAAGACTGTTCAAAAATTAGTAAAAAAACTAAAATAAGACATAGACCAATTACCTAAGGGCACTCAAGTCTAACTTAAACATGCACGTCTAAACTGGTGGCTTCTAGTTTGATCTTTTTCTTTCACTTAAAATGAATCTTAAAACACCGTCCAGGGAGATCTACACGGAAAGAACGAACAGAAATTTGTGCCGAATATCAAAAAATTGCATAGCTTCACACAACCATCCTCATGTGCAAGCCACTATTGTTTATAAGAACCAACTGATACTTGTAGAAGACAAAGAAGAAAAATGATAGTAATAAATTCATATTTAAAATCCAAGAGATGGTATTAAATATGCTTTAGAAAACAAGCACACATATTAATTTAACTCATACTGCATGAGCTGAAACCAGACTCAGCTCACACTGAGCTCTTTGGGAGCAATTCTTCAAGCACCTCATATGAATATCATATTCGAATTTATCTTATCTGCACATAGAAATTCTAAAAAAATGTAATCATTCTAATTACCTCACGGAAAATTTGGGTGGACAAAGTAATATTTATCACACAACAAACTTAGGTGTTGGAATAGAATAGGCAATTGAACAATTCACAAAATTAACCAACCTGGATTCGTTCTCCCTGTGGCTCATAAGATTCTCTAGCAAACAAAAGTGATCTTACATTGTTTTGTTAAGCAGACAATAACCAAAGCTACCAGGAATATTTGGTTCCATAACAGGACACCCAAATGGTTCTGCGGAGAACTTCTCCTAGATTCTGTACAATTTCTGCAAGAAGGATTCAACCAATATGACATAATAAATTGTTATATACTGCCAATACAGCACCAAGAAAGTCAGTATTTCTTCATTCTTGGATGCCATTAGAAGGATATGTGTCATGGCAGATATATTAAATAATTGCTACATGGATAGCATGGCATTTAAAAGTGGGCATGGGTAATACATAAGTTGATTGATTGCCATGTTTAATCCAATCTTTGTAAGGCGTGCATATGGAATACTCCAGATTGAATTATCTTTATACTTGCACTTAGTTCTCTTTATTTTCTCAGGTTAGGTATGCCAATATTACGTTGTTCTAAGAAAAGGCCAATATTATGTTAAGCTGCTTCCATGGAATAAGAGGTGATGAGACAATTCGCTAAAACAAAAGGGTATGCAGTAGATGCCTAGCCAATTCTCATCACAACAGCCTACGTTTAGAAAAGATACCATATGAGATGATCGAAAGGACATAACCAACTTGATTCACTAATGATAATTGGTTATTTGAGTGATAAAATCTGTACTAACATCACACAAAAAACCAGAAGAGAACTCAGCAATTCATGTATACTTTGTTTTTGCTCATATTGTTTAATATATGGTAGAAAACCTAAGAATCTGAACATTTGAAATTTACTCCAAATCTAACCCAACCTTTGTATCTGCGCCATACTGTGAAATTCCAAAAGAGAGCCCGCGCTCGCTTAGTCATATGGTTATCCAGTCTCGTTAATAGTTAATACAATATTGTATTCACCTACCTACAATAGAAATATATATATGTTAGACTAAAATATAAAAAGGACGTAACCTGATGTGACAATTAAATGAACAACATCTCTGAATGGCTCCTACACTAACATCACACAATTACACACTACAAATTGACAAGTAGAAATTTCAGTGGTTCACATCAATTTCAGCAGTTCAGATAAATAGCTATACTCATCGGAGGCTTTTCGAACCTTGACGCACAAGCCAATGCCATGCCCACCTGCCTAGATCTTCACCGGAAGCAGTAATCACTAATCAGCAGCGCACGACATGGCTGCACAAGTGCACAGGCGCGGATTGGCCAGGCCAATGGTCAGCTGGCCATCCGATCCTACACAACTACATGCACATGCGCAAAAAAAAAACTACTCCCAGTCCGTGCACATCCTCGTTGCCGCCATCTGAATATAAAGTCAACAACACAGAGTCACACTGTGGTACAAATAGACCAGTTTAGGAGCAGATCAACTAAGGAAGAGAAGACTAAGAAAATAGTACTGATCTTATGTTGATGGCGATGGTACCTAGCTCCTCCACCTCGCTGGCGGCCGGCCCTGGACATTGCCTGCTTGACTGATCGTGGCGGCACGGGCACTGCGTCCCATCTGTAGCAACAGAACAGCCGAACGGGTAGAAGGAGAGGAGAGGGACGGCCCAGCTCCCGGCCTGCCGGGGAAGAGAGCACCGGAGCGGGGCGGCAATAATCGGCCTCCGCAGTCCTGGGTCTGGCAAGCGCCGTCACGGTTGGAGAAATCGGGAGTAAAGCCATCGAGAGTCTAGATCACACAGGACTATGCCTAGTTCCATTGACACGTAGCACTCCGGCGGATCCCTAAAATCCACAACAATCACGACCCGAGCAGACGCACACAAGGTAAGCCTCCACACAACCCGCTCCAATCTCATCGGGAAGCACCGCGAGAAACATGAGAGAAGGGAAGATGGGAAAAATACCAGCAAGGAGGAGCCGCCACGGAGAAGACGCGCGGCCAGCGCAGCGCCGCCGCAGCCCAGCCACCACCACAGCACCACCCAAACCAGCACGCCCCGTCGCCGCTCAGCCGACGAACTGGAAGAAAGCAAAGAGAAGGAAGAGAAAGACGGGGCGAAGAGCCGGTCAAAAGCAATCTGAAACCGACCTCGACATGGCTCTCCCCGGTTACACGTAGCGCCTAATCCTCCGCTGACGCCGAAACACGACACGCACGAACACTGTGTGGGACCCGCGAAAACGATGGGCAGAGCGCCCAGGGCTGCGCCCAACCCTGGGAGCTTAGTGCTCTTTAAGGATATGCGCAATTAGTACAGAGTAGTCTAGGCTTTGTGTTTGGCTGGATGCCGTGTTTGGGCGTGATGCCCGTAGTTTGGAGGGCGCCAGATCTCCGCCAGATCTTGTGCTGCCTGGCAACTGTGTTCTTCGTTGGTGAGCTCCGGTGGTCGGAGCAGGCGACGAAGGTATGCCGCTGCATCATGTACTCCGGAAATAAGGCGTTTCAGTGTGGCTTCTTCGGCTGGCGATGCGGGAGGTTGCAACTCTATCTTCTCTTGCGGCGAGGTGCCGACATGAAGTTGAGAGGAACGACCCTGGTGGGTGGCAAGCTGAGGAAGACGCAGGGAGGTGTTGGTGCTGAAGGATTTGCTATCGGGAGTTCACCCACGATGGTCCGATCGACCATCGGTCTTGTTAGCCGGCTGGCGGCTACTCCCGGCGCCGGAATCTTGGCGTTCTGTGTTCAACCTCCAGATGGGAGGCTCTACTGTGACTGCTCGTCGGCGCTCCACGTCTTCCTCTTCCCAAGTGGCAGGTTCCCCGGTGAAGAGGACGATGGCCGGCGACCAAGTCCATCGATGGGCGGTGACCATGGACCTGATCGCTTTTCTTTCTCCATTTTTAGGGTCCTTGATGCATATTTACGGGACTATGTTGTAATCGTTACATGTTCTAGGGTCCTCTCTGTAATTTGGCTTGTACCTGCCCTGTTTTAATGAAGCACGTTCGGGGTCCTTCGGGATCCCTCTCCCTGTTCAAAAAAAAAAAAAAAGATATGCGCAATTGTCTAGTAACATCGTGTATTAGAGCGTGTTTGGTTCCTAGGATTTTCCAAAATGTGGGAATAGGAAAAATGTAGAAACAAGTTGCGCTGCAGGAAAACATGTGTTGTTGCTCCCGTGAAATTTAGACCACCGAATTTCTTTTTATAAACAAAAGATCTGTTGGAAGATAACTTGTGAGATGATTGGCAGTGATCGGTGTGTCCTTTAAACTAAAAAAACACGTGAAAGAAGATAACCAAAGCCATAGCTTAATAGGTCAATTGAGGCGTGGTTGTAACTTGTAAGTGGGGGTTCTACATGTTAATTTTAGGTATGAATATGTGCAATTGTCGCGTATGGGGGGAGCCACACCCCAACAAGGGTTTAGATAAAATTTAAACAAACTTCAAATTTCTTACTATTTGTTATATCTTACATGAATGAAATTCAACTAAATTTAAATAAGTTTAAACCTAAACTAAACCCTAGTCGTGACGGGCGCCGATGAACCCTACCTGTTCGTGGTCGCACCTCCATGACGACGATTTTGTGCCATTGATCTTGTTGCCCTCCTGACAATGGAGGATGGAGGGATTCTAGGCGATGGAAGAAGTAGGTGATGTTGTGTGTTGCCACGTCTATTTACAGGCAAGGAGGCTGCAGTGCGCATTTCCGCCGATGTGTGGGATTCCCACAAGCCGCCACGTGAGAAAGACGCAACGACAACGAGACATGGCACCTCCCGCTGCCTAGGGAACCGGCTAGGTCTTAATTAAAGTTGACCATCGTCTTTATTTCTGGCTGACAAGCCCCATTAGAGCAATTCCAATAGTGTAGCCAGCTGCTGGCTATAAGCCAAGTGCCATGTCATTTGAAGCCAACTTAGAGTCAACATATACAATAGTGAGCTATAAAAGTGTAGTACTTTATCAATGTATGTCCCATCTTTCACTCTCACAAAGTGCATAGGAGCACGTGCTAGAGCTGGCTCTTGCATAAGAGCAATGGCAATAATATAGCCTGCTGCCGGCTACAAGTTCATGCCAAATCAGCTAAGCTTTCATGAAGTAAACACACTTCGTACAATAGTCTAGCTCTTAGGTAAGCTTTATTGAATATTTAAACATGTTGCTTTGCATGTGCATGCGAGGCATGCAAGAGTGCAGTGATGGAAAAGCCTGCCCAAAGCTCTCATGCAAGCTCCTAGTTGGCTGCAATTTTTCGTTTCCTGCGCTGTAGCCGAGCGCTTGGTGAAGAGCCCGCTTTCCTCTCTCTCCTCTCTTCTCTCTCTTCCAGCTGGGATTTTTCTGAGGTGGCATTGCTTATAGCCAGCTGACTCACCTCTATTGTACTTGCTCTAAGAGCCCACTCTCCTCCTCTCTCCTCATCTCTCTCCTCTAACTAAGCAACAATATACTATTTTAATCCTTATAGCCAGCTGACTATGACTTATTGTACTTGCTCTTAGGCTGACCATAGTGTTAGTATCATAGGTAGTATCATGCATCCTATGGGGTCGGACAATTTTATGGCCCGCTACGGACAACAAATTAGGTCTCTGTATTTCTGTCAGCACTAATATGTTGTCTTCCATTGATTGACGTAATAAGCGTCCTTTTTTGGACTCCCGGTGCACTGTAGTCACTCGCATGATAATAACCATCGCCTACCATCATAAGTCTGTCAGTCTTTTAGACTCTGACTACTCTCTCCGTCTATAAATAGATGTCTGAGATTTATTCTAAATTTAGATATATCTAGACACTAAATAGCATCTATATATATTCAGATTTAGATAAATCTCAAACGTTTATTTATGGACAAGGTAGTACTCCTACTTGTGATAGGCATGTTATCACTGTTGCCTCTCCATCGGTGTTGACTCTACAAACAGCGATATGATGACATGGTTTGATGCCATTTCCGAGAACTGTGGGCGGACAGATGTAGCTGCACATGGACTCGGATTTTTGGTTATAAATTTTGTAATTTAAGTTACGCTTTTGTTCACACTTTACACTGGTTCAGAAATCTCCCATGTTTATGAACAAACCGAAAAAAGTTTCATGAAAAGAGAGACATTCACCAGAAGTCGCCACAAGAACAAGATCCTCCTCTGAAATGGTGGAATCTGTTGGCGTCTCGGACCACGATTTCTCTTTCGAAGAGCTTCGACACTAGTTTGGTGAACTCATGGCAGTCGCCGCACACTCTTAGGTTCTTGGCGATTCTTAGAGGCGTACCTGGATGGGTGCTGATCAAACCAAATGCGATTGCGAGCCTCTCACTGTGTCTGTGCAACACATCTATCTTCTCTTCTTCACTAACGTCATGCAGGACAAACCTTGTATCCTCAATGTACCCGCCTTGTTTTCTCAGTTTTTCCGTTATTTCGGCTAGTTTGAGATGGATTCTCTCCGTGTCTCTGTGCGAATGATCTCTTGCGGTGAAAGCGTGGACTTTGTTTCTGATCTCAATCCAGCTGCACGCCGGATCTTTCCTCAACCCACGTTCTGAAATCCTGGCTCTGACCTCCTTAGCACTGTTCCACTTACCCATCTCAGCGTAAACATTTGACACAAGGACATAATTGCCTGGATTATCTGGTTCCAGCTCAAGAAGCTTATTGGCTGCAACCACAGCAAGTTCGTGGTTCCTGTGCACACGACATGCCCCAAGGAGGGCACACCACACCACCGATTTTGGTTCCGAAGGCATAGACTTGATGAACTCATAGGCATCCTCGGTCTGGCCTGAGCGGCCAAGAAGATCAACCACACAGGCATAATGTTCCTGCCATGGTTCTAGCCTGTAGATGCTCCTCATCATATCCAGATAACATTTTCCCTCATCGACAAGCTTAGAATGACTGCAAGCATACAGCAGGGCAAGAAATGAGATATGATCAGGAGCAACACCAGTTTCTAGCATTCTCTTGAAAAGGTCTAGAGCTTGCTTGCCATGACCATGCATCCCAGCAGCATTAATAATCGCTGTCCAGGTAACCACGTCTTTACATTTCGTGGCATCGAATAGTCTGAGAGCATTGCTCATGCTTCCGCAACCAGAATACATGTCTACGAGGGAACTAACCATGGCACCTTCCATACGAAAATTATTTCTGATGAGAAAGCCATGAACTTCCTTTCCTTTTGCCAAGGATGACAGATCAGCTATAGCCCCAATAATACTTACTAGTGCTACAGAATCAGGCTGAATATCTGTTTGCATTTCTGCGAACAGGGCAACAGCTTCATTTAACAGCCCGTTTCTTGTGTAACTGTTTATCATACTAGTCCAAGTCACAATGTCCCTTTCCTCTACTGTATCAAACATTTTAAGTGAATGGTAAACCTCTCCACATTCCCCGTACATATCTATCATTCTGTTCTTCTGTACCAAATCAAGCAAGCCATGTCTAATAGCATAACAATGCAGTTGCTTTGCCAGCAAAATGTTTTTCAAACCACTGGATGCTTCTAAGATGCTTCCCATCAACATAGCATCCACCTTGATCCCCTCTTTCAGTGCTTCTCTAAATTTCTCCAGTGCCTTAAGATGCTGAGAACTCTGAGCATAACAGGTAATAACTGTAGTCCATGATATGTGGTCTTTAATCCTCATCCTGTCAAATATGCGGACAGAGTACTCTAGGCAGCGACACTTCATGTACATATCCAAGAATGTATTTCCAACCTGTGTATCAGTATCAAGCCTCTGCTTTATAGCATATGCATGAGCCTCTCTGCCATTGATTAACCAACCCAAGTGACCCACTGCAGAACACAAGCTCACAATACATGCATGGTCTGGCTGAAATCCACCTTCAAGCATTTCTCCAAGAAATTTGACAGCCTCAACATATAAACCATTTTGGACGTAACAGGACAGCATCGAGTTCCATGATATGTAATCCTTCTCATCAATCTCACGGAATACTCTTCGAGCGCTATCCACACGACCACACCTAGTGTACATAACAAGTAAAGCATTGGACTGGATACTAACCTCGCTTCCAGACTTCAAAAGTGCTGCATGTAGCTCCCTGCCAAGATTTAGCTGAGCTAGCTCTGTACAAATTTGTAGCACCCCAACAGTTGTGTAAGAATTCATACTTAAACCAGCCCTCTGCATCCCTCGAAACAAGTCGAGAGCTTTCAAGGACATCCCACTCTGTAGACAACCTGATATCAGTGAATTCCATGACGCGACATCCCTCCCGCCGTGCAGCCACTCAAACACCCGAACCGCAGAATCTAGCATGTTGCACCTGGCATACATCGCGATGAGCGCATTGGCCACGAGGGTGCTCCTATCAAGCCCGTTCTTCACGGCCAGCCCGTGCACCTCGCACCCACAGCGCCAATCCCCTGCCACCCCACACGCCTTGAGCACTGACGCGAGTGTGCACCCATCAGGCACTGCACCCAACGTTGCAGACTCCCGCATCGCCTGGTACACGCCCAGGGCTTCGCCAGCGCTCCCAGAAGAAAGGTACGCCCCGATAAGCGCGTTCCAAGAGAAGACTGTTCGTCCAGACATTCCATCGAACAGGCGACGTGCGTCCGCGACCCGCCCGCACTTGCTATACATGAAGAGCAGCTTGGTCGCGAGGAAACCGTCGTCGCCATCCAAAGAACCGGTGGTCACGGCATGCGCGTGGAGCTGTACGCCCTGCGCCGCCGCCTTCTTGGCGGCGACGAGGTCGAGGACCATGCCGTAGTGGTCCTGGGGAGGGGGGCGTCCCGGCGCCGCCCGGGCAGTGAGCAGACGGAGGGCTTGCCGCAGGTTGCCTTCCTTGCATAGCTGCTTCAGGGAGGTGTGGTCGGGAGACGAGATGGCGGGTGGAGTGCGTGAGAGCCTGTTGTAGGGAATTGGTGGGAGGGAGAGCACGGTGGTAACCATGGAGGCTCTTTGGAGCCGAACGCTCATGTCAGTGTCATGACGAAACAGTGGTGTGGATTAGAATCTCGGGCAAATTTGAGAAAGAGAGCTGGCCATGAAAATTTTGCTCAGTTTGCCTGTCTATTTCTGGTGTACTGTATTTTAGAGGATCAGATGAGATTATTTCTAATCTGGAAAAATCTCGAGTAGTTTGTTTACTTCTCGAGATTTAGATGGGATAATCCCGAGAAATTTCCACAAATCCCTTCATTTTTGTTTAGATTAAAAGTTCTCCTACAGGTGTACTTTTGGGGATGAACATTAAATCCTCTCTAATCTCCAATCTTTTAAAAGGTGAAAATACGAGAGAAGTAAGCAAGAGTTGACCATGTTACGTTGAAAATCTCTGATGTGACTCAACAGTTGAAGGACAAAGAAAAAAAATCAAGAGATAGTTACCTGCCCCATCTAAATTTATCACTTTCCTAATCTCGTAGAGGATTGAAGATGACATGCCACAAGAATTCTATAGTTTTCTTGCGTCCCACTTTTGAAAATTCTGCAAATCAAAGATGCCCTAAGTGAGATGAAAGCGTTAATTGCTACTAACTATGACTGTAGGTGCCCTCCACTCCACAAAAATAGTTGAACATGGGCAATTGAAATCTTAGCGAAAACATGACACAAACACTGTCTACTGTAATGGAACATGACAACCTTGAGGGCACAACCAGCTAACCTGTCTACAAACATAGTCTACACACATGCCATTGAGGTAGTCGTGAGGTAGATCACCGACGTCATCGCCATGACTTCTCGAGTCATCAAATCTGACTTTATCCAAGACGACCACTGTAACGATCCGACCCGGTAAGGGTTGAATCTCTGTGCTTATTTGTGCTAGTCCCTGGATCAATCGCTAGCACATACAGTTTAAGATGTAATACCAAGAAACAAAGGTCTTTATTACATCGCATGATCCAAAATTACAGAATAACTTACAAATTGCATAGCACAAGGCTAGCTCAATATCAGAGTTCACAACGATCCATAATAGCATGGAGTCATTCGTCTTCATGTGCCACAGGCGAGCATGTCGAGTATAGACTCGTAACCCTAACCATCGAACCTCACTCATTCATCGGAATATCAGCAACATAAAACGTTGCAGTCACGCAGGGTCAATACATTTGGAATTGTATTGGCAAATGTCACTTTTGGTGGATATATAAATGGCACCTACAAACTACGTGCTCATTTGACAGGTGGAGTTTAAGTTCTTTTGCGGAAAGCAATAGTTTCCCTATCTTTTATAAACAGTTTTATTTTTTAAAAATCATCGTCTAGGAACATATTAGCATAACACATGCCGTCGCAAGACAGTTAGCTTCATATGCTCCTAACATCTACAGACATGCTAGCATAGGCCCATGTAAACACAAGACAACCTAGCTTTGCAGGCTCCTAAACCCATTGTTTGTCTCATCAAGTTTTATTAAGAAATTGGAATGATGAGATCCTCCAAACAGTTCCAGACTCCAGTTGCTCATAATGTCCATAACCGGGGACACGGCTAAGTACTTAGTTTGACACTCTCGAGAGGATTGTACACTTTACCCACATGACTTAGTCAGACCCTTTTACCATGATGCTCAATTTACTCAAATGGTCGGGAAAAGACTAAGTCGAGACCATTTTCAGAAGTAGGACCCCAAGCCATCTGGACGGACCCATGCCAACCTACACATCTACATCTGCTAGTCACGTCAGGTCGGGTTCCTACAACTTACTTAGTCAAGCTAGAGCCCATATGACATGCGGCTGTACACAGAAGCTACTAAACAAGAAACTTGTCCAATCTCTTTGATCCCTGGGCGGCAATCCCCACCATTGTTCACCGTGCATACGCTCCCGTCTTACCAATCCGCCCAGGTGTTTCATTATTCAGGTTGTTTTCTTTATATCAAAACATAGACTTTTATTCATCTAAACTTATCATGATAACTCAATTCACGCATCTAAGATGGCATTCCTAAGCAAACAAGAATACGGTGGCGACAAAACAATCAAGTGTTGAACATGTGGATGTTCTAATAGGTGTTCATAGCATAGCAATATATATATTTAAAACAATCGTACACATGGATAGCTACTGAAAATAACTACAAAGTGCATAGAAAAATAGTATGACAGAACGGTGTGTGACACTTGCCTTTTTGGTAATTGAAGAATTCTGCACTTCTCTCAATTAAAATAGGTAGCTCTCTGTACAACTATAACATACAAGTAACACAACATAAACACATATTCAAGCAACAACAAAATCAAGCAAGACAAACAAAGAGTTGTTATTCATTGTATTTTAGTTTCCATTTAATTTGTGAATAAATAAGAAATTGAAGGTATGGCTTGCAAGTTATGAGTTGGAGATATTGAACGGATGTGTCAGTTATTTGGAAAGGAAATGATTGATAAGAACCTATGGTCAATGGTTGTTTGCTACTCAAGATTAGGTAAATGGAATGATCCATGTGATAAAACCACATGAGTCTCAAAATGGCGCAACTTAAAATATCGTTTAGTAAAGTGTGACAACACTTACTAAGATAGTATGAGTTACACATATGCTTGGGTATAAACAAATGCTCATGGAATTACTCAAATTACTCATTTGTAAGTTGAATAGTTTTAAACTAGTCAAAGGAGTGAATGAAAAACAGTATGGATAGACACGATATTGGTTCAAGGTAAGGTGTCTAGTGGTATTGGTGTGTGGATATGATCATAAGTTTCACCTTCAAAAGAATCATGTTGAGAAAGGATTATAGGAAACAAAAATGGATACATACTCAAATTCTCGTATTTAAATTTGAGTATTTGCAAAGGGATACAAATATTTTTGGACGGTGGTGCTATTGGATGGAGTACGGTAAAACAAGACTTCTGCAATTGAGTTCACTCCAAAATTATTTTTAGAACTCAAGTTATGATTAGAATAGTGATTTAAATGAATTTGAATGCACCAAGTTTGTGCACATAACAATTTTGATATTTTCTGGTTCTATGATGTTCTACATGTTCTAAGGATTCCAAAGACTACAAATTTATGAATTTTGGAGCAGTAGATTATTTGATATAATTTTTATAGTGAAAAAGGATTAATTAAACAATTTGAATTATGATTAGAAAACTACTCCCTCCGTTCCTTTTTAATTGACTCGGATTTAGTACAAACTTGTACTAAATTTGAGTCAATTAAAAAAGAACGGAGGGAGTAATACATAACATATAGAGTATTTTTGCATATTTGGATATAAGCTTTCCAACGATACAAATTTGCAAAATTTGGACCTTTGGATGCTTTTATAATGAATGTCTAAGTTGAACACATAATCTGACATTTAAATTTAAAACGAGTTTGACCAAGTTTGACTGAGACGCTGACTGTACTGCTGACTGTACCGCTGACTGTACTACTGACTGTACCGCTGACTGTACTGCTGACTGTACTACTGACTGTACCGCTGATGTCACGATGATGTCATAGAGTTGACAGAAAAATTTGCTCAGATGGGAAAAACTTTCTACATCGAAGTTGTATAGAATTAATAGATCTATCTAACGCACAAATTACTTTTCACAATGGAATAATGGGTTTAACAAGATCTGGGTTATACCTTATAAGATCTGAATCTTGTAACTCGTTTTTCTCCTAGCTCGATGAACGAAACAAGGTGAGACTTGCGGCAATTGAAAGATCTTAACGAGAGGAATAATTTCCGTGTTGAAGTCATGACGATTCGAGATCGTTTTGAAACTCGATTTGGCTCCGGTTGACTCAAAATAGATCTGTAGATGAGCGAAAAATCGGTAGTTTAATTCGAAAAACTTCCAACGTGAAATTTGTAGAGAATGATTAGATCTACATAATCACCAAAGGAATTTGGATTTCGTGAAACGAGCACAAACTAATTGAGGATTCCCTTTGTCAGACCTAACGCCTTGCGATGCGAAATTATCCGTGTGGTGGACGAAAAGAGATGAGATTGATCGGGATTGAAAGATCTCGACGAGATCTACAACTTTCGTGTAGAGCCCGAAGCGATTTGAGGTGGTTTTGATGGTCAAAACAACGAGTTAAGATTTTGTTGACCTAGGATTTCGAGAGGAGCAAAGTAAAACGAAATTGCGACGTGGTGGTGAATTTATATAAACCATAGGTCGGTGAAAAAGGTGGACCTTAAAGTTAGGAACGCATGAAAACAAAGGGATCTGAATTTAGAGTTGTATAGATGAAGATATTAGGTTTTAAGTGAAGGTATGTTCGTTAAAAATGAAAATCCATCTGGCTGACCGCAGGATGCTCGCTCGCCCTCGGTCGGTTCGGCTGGGCTGGCCTGGCTGCCTGCTGGGCTGGCCGGCCCGTTTTTTTTTTCTTTTCCTTTTTTTATTACTTGTTTTTTTATAAAATGAGTTTTATAACTCCGATTCAGGTGAAACAAATTTCTATAAATTTGTAAATTTTTTTTTCTTAGCATAGGACAACAAAAGGACTTAAATTTTATAAATTGTTATTTTATACCATTTTATTACTATTATGCCATTATGGCCATGTGTGAATAGTTTCAACATAGGCATACCAAATAAGTTTATAAAAATTTGTAAAAACCAAAATAGTGTTTTAGATCAATAAGGAACCTGTTTAAAATCCATTTGTAAAAATAAAATAATAATTTTATGCACTTTGCCTATATAGCCACTTGGGCATTATTTGGTAAGTATAGTTCACTATAGTTTTATTTTTTTAAATAGAAATCCATTAAGGATATGAAAACCTTGAAAATCAAAATATGTTTGATTTTGAAAAATACTTTGAAACCAAAAGTCTTTGTAAATCTCATTTTCTAAAATACTTGTAAATAACCTCAAAAAGTTTTAATTCCTTGTGAATTTCCAATCAAGTGTAAACAATCAAGCATTAAATTTATTTTTATTTGACATTCCAAAATTTAGAAAATTTTGGGATGTGAAAACCACCTAAGAAGCCCTCATCATATGTGCTCGTGAAGCCTACTGCCGATGCTAAACAGTTAACCCGGTTGAGAGGATATTTTTCTTCCTAAGTGTGATTTGTGTGTTTGTTATCAACACACCTGAGTTTATCCATGTCCGTAGCTGTTTTAGGTTGTATTAATGAAAAGCGCAAGAGTGTGATCGGCCCCTCAAAAGTGAAAAGAGCAAGACGTTGTCCTTCGACTTTTGGTTGTGTAGAAAGGAGGACCACTCGATGAGGGGCTCATCGGCCCCAGGATGTTGGTGCTCGATAGGGGGGGGGGGGGGTTGGAGGTGCAAACCACGCAAGGATAACGTCGTATCAAGCCAACGATTTCTCTGAGGATTATTCGAGATATAATTTTAAGCCGACCTACGATCGGATCTGTAATATGTCATTAGGATCCACTTATCGCCATAGGTAGTAACTCGCACTACTATAAAGCGACATTAATGGGCATCCCGCCATGGAAACGACAACGATACAAACTATGGTTAAAAAATTATGTACGGACGAGGATGCCCGCATGGAATGGGTCGCGGCCGTGCAGACAACATGAGTGACAGGATTTTCTCCGGCCACCAATATATTGCAAACGAGGCTTTAGGAATCTTCGTTTGTAATATAGGACTCTATAGTATCGGTACTACAAGAATCTTGGTTTCCGATAAATTCATGCCATATATACAACACTCAACCCTTGCCATAATTCCTACGCTCACTCTCTCCCCACTCCCTCGCTGCATCTGAGCGAGGCATGGTGGCGACGCTCGAGGTGGCCTAGTGATCTTTCGCGTCGTGTCCTGTCGCGAGAGACTGCATCTTCCATTTCAAGCCATGGTTTCTCATCGTCCTCCTCTCCCCTAAGTCTAGATCTGGTCGCACTGTGTAGGATATGGTCGGATCCGGTCGGCGTCTAGCCCATACGGAATTCCCTCAGTCATGCTCGCCCGGTGGGCGATGGCCAGCACCTTCATGGAGGTATCCTCCATCTCATGGTTCGTATATATGTGGGCAGCGCAATGAGTAGTGGACCGACCGGACCTGAGGTCGGCGGTGACAGGAACTCCAACTGAATCGAAGGTAATTTTTGTTGACCAACCACAGTGCGGACAAACTAGTTGTTCATAGCTAGAGCTATTGTTCCAATCTGTTATGTTCTGATTAGCTTTCTGCCATTGCTTTTGATTAGATTATTGTCGTTGGTGTGTTCATGTTATTGTGAATGTTATTCGTAGAACAATTAGTGTACTAATCAATTTGGCATGGGTTTATCGTGAGTGTTGTTTGCAGTTTTCTATTAAGTTTTTATGTTTCGATTTCACCTATTATATTATGTTTACATTAAGAAATACATGTGGTTTCCTATAGGAGTTCATTTTAAAAAAATGTACAAATGCACCTTAGAATTGATGTGTTATAATTTGTAATCCTATATTCTCTTCTTAGTTATCAATCCGATTAAGTAAAGGCCATGTGTTTTATAATTTGGTCTATTAAAATGTATATGTGTTCCTAAGGTAACTCTGAATGTTATGGTTATGTATGTCATATATATAATTTATGATATTGGTATAGTTATCAATCTGATTAAGCTCTCTATGTGGTTCAATATAGTAGTCCATTTCAGTTACAGTGCATAAAAGAAACTTTCTTCGTAGCAAGAGGGGTCGGATGAACCATCACTCATCACATGACCTCCTTATTTTTATTTTAGGAGAAATTTCTTCTAATCTCCTGTTTCTTGCTTAAGGTAATGTTTACGGCCATGTAAGACTATATTCTCACATCAATGATTTTTTTGGAGATCCCGCTTTGTCGCAAGATAAGCAAGCTATAGCACATCTGGCGGCATCCCAAAAGAAGGAAGGAAAGATAGGAAGATAACAAAGACGAACTAAAGAAATCTCCTTGAAAGCGGCAACTAAGAAAAGTCAATAGTCCAAGTTTTCTACTAGATTTATGGTGAGATACTATATTTTTGTAACACTGTCCAAAAAGGATAAACCATGTCTCCACGCTACCGGTGAAGCAAGCTGCATGCAAGGCTTTTGGAAGGGTTTCATTAGGCTTAATTGCATCCGAGGATGTGATTAAAGTAGTTTATGGTTGAGTTTTAGACTCAACATGGTGGGAGTATCATAGGTCGTTAAATATGATTTGAAAGTAATATATGCAGTCCAATATGATTTGGGATGGTAGGCTTAATTAACTTGCATTGGCCACATGTTTTGTAACAGAACAATTATGTATGTCATGAATTGATCAGTTACATGTGCTACAAAGTATATGTGGTTGTTGTATGCACATTAAAAATACTCAATGCAAACATGTGGATCCAATAAAATCATAATTGATGACCCCGATTGTAAGGAAACAGGTAAAATTTTATACCCGTTGCCAAAAAATTGTGAAGGTTATATTAACCGTTGTCATAGAGGCCTTTCACATCAACATCAGGCTCGTGGCAAAGAGCCCTGTTTCGTTGCCGATGGGGTTTATACCCGTGTCCATATGTGAAAGGTCATTTTCCTACCCAAGTGGGTTTTGTGTGTTGGTGTCAACACAATGAAGGATCCATTTACATTTTTTGAATGGTACAAGACGGTGTTGGACGCTTAGAAGAAGATGTAGTGGCGTTAGTTGATCCCTAGTTTGTCATGGGGTGTTGGTTGCAGTGATCTCGATGTAAGGCGAGGTGGTTCTGTGTCTCGCACGTGCACAAACCAAAATCCACATCTCCACAACCTTCCCATGCCTCAAGTTTTCACTCTCCCCCACTCGTTATGCAAGTTTCTTGAAGTTCTGGAGGGCCAGAAGTAATGATCCTCGTGACCGGTAGTTCCGCCAAAGGCAGTTTGACTCCTACCCATGTCCCCTCTCCTGGCTATGGACACCGGTAGTAGGCTGGAAGTTCATACCTACCTCCGGAGCAACCTCCTAAAATGGCCTTTTGGCTCCTGGTTCGCTACCGTTAGCTATTCACATTTTTCGAAACTAGGACCGATAGTAGGCTAGAAGTTCCAGCCACCGTAACTTCTATCCTACTAACACCCATAACTACCATGCGAGGTAGACATTGGAGTAGGTTTGGTCCGACTGGAACTTCCAGCCATAGGCCCCTCTAGACTTTGTTGTTCTTGGGTACCTTGGTGCCCTTGAAGGAAGAAGTTGTTGTCTCGAAGACTTGATTTGTGTTGTAAGAGCTTAGTGGTTTGTCATTGGGAGCATTCCATTGAGCTGTGAAGATTGCCCTATGATACGTCCAAAACGTATCTACTTTCCCGAACACTTTTGCTATTGTTTTGCCTCTAATTTGTGTATTTTGAATACAACTAACACGGACTAACGCTGTTTTCAGCAGAATTGCCCCAGTGTCTTGTTTTTGTGCAGAAATTCAACTTTCGGAAAATCCTAATTTATGTCGAAGGGCTTATTTTCCAGAAGATTCACGGAGCCAGAAGGCGGCACTGGGAGGCCCAGGCCCCACACACTAGGCCGGCGCGCTGAGAGGGGGCGCGCCCTCTTGTGTGGCCGCCTCGGCCGGCCTATGACGCCCCTCGGGACTATTTAAGGGTTTCGATCTAAAAACGCGGCGGGAAGTCGAAATCGCCAAAAACCATAACGCCGCCACCATCGCGAAGCTCCGTCTCGGGACCGGAAACTCCGTTTTGGCACTCCGCCGGGACGGAATTGGAGGAGATCATCACCAGACGCCTCTCCATCGACCAGCCATGTTTCCCTCATCCATGTGTGAGTAATTCCGCCGTAGGCTGAAGGGGATGGTAGGGATTGGATGAGATTGGTCATGTAATAGCATAAGATTGTTAGGGCATAGTGCCTAGTGTCTGTAATTGGTACTTTGATGATATTGTTTCAACTTGTTATGCTTAATGCTTGTCACTAGGGCCCGAGTGCCATGATCTCAGATCTGAACATGTTATTGTTTCATGATGATATGCATTGTTTTATGATCTTACCTGCAAGTTGTATACACATTGCTGTCCGGAACCCGAGGCCCCAAAGTGATAGAAATTGGGACAACCGGAGGGGAAGGCGGTGATGTGAGGATCACATGTGTTCACAGAGTGTTAATGCTTTGCTCCGGTGCTCTATTAAAAGGAGTACCTTAATTTTTAGTAGATTCCCTAGAGGCCCGGTGATACGCGTACAGCACGCGTCCGTTGGGAACCCCAAGAGGAAGGTGTGATGTGCATGGCAAGTTTCCCTCAGTATGAAACCAAGGTTTATCGAACCGTAGGAGCCAAGAAGCACGTTGAAGGTTGATGGCGGCGGGATGTAGTGCGGCGCAACACCAAGATTCCGGCGCCAACGTGGAACCTGCACAACACAACCAAAGTACTTTGCCCCAACGAAACGGTGAGGTTGTCAATCTCACCGCTTGCTGTAACAAAGGATTAGATGTATAGTGTGGATGATGATTGTTTACGAAAACAGAGAACGATGGGAGATTGTATTTCAGATAGAGAATTGGACCGGGGTCCACAGTTCACTAGAGGTGTCTCTCCCATAAGATAAATAGCATGTTGTGAACAAATTACGTTGGGCAATTGACAAATAAAGAGGGCATGACCATGCACATACATATTATGATGAGTATAGTGAGATTTAATTGGGCATTACGACAAAGTACATAGACCGCTATCCAGCATGCATCTATGCCTAAAAAGTCCACCTTCGGGTTATCATCCGAACCCCTCCAGTATTAAGTTGCTAACAAAGACAATTGCATTAAGTATTGCGCGTAATGTAATCGGTAACTACATCCTCGAACATAGCACCAATGTTTTATCCCTAGTGGCAACAAGACATCCATAATCTTAGAGATTTTGTCACTCCCATTCACGGAGACATGAACCCACTATCGAGCATAAATACTCCCTCTTGGAGTTACAAGCATCTACTTGGCCAGAGCATCTACTAGTAACGGAGAGCATGCAAGATCATAAACAACACATAGACATAACTTTGATAATCAACATAACAAGTATTCTCTATTCATCGGATCCCAACAAACGCAACATATAGAATTACAGATAGATGATCTTGATCATGTTCACAGCTCACAAGATCCGACAATTAAGCACAATGGGGAAAAGACAACCATCTAGCTCTGCTATGGACCCATAGTCCAGGGGTAGACTACTCACACATCACTCGGAGGCGACCATGGCGGCGAGACTCCCGGAGATGATTCCCCTCTCCGGCAGGGGTGCCGGAGGCGATCTCCCGAATCCCCCGAGATGGGATTGGCGGCGGCGCGTCTCGCAAGGTTTTCCGTATCGTGGCTCTCGACCGGGGTTTCGCGACGGAGGCTTTAAGTAGGCGGAAGGGGCAGGTCGGGGCCACACGAGGGCCCCACACCACGGTCGGCGCGGCCAAGGGGCCGCGCGCCCTAGGGGTTTGGCGCCTCGTGGCCCCACTCGTCTCCTCTTCGGCTGGAAGCTTGGCAAAATAGGACTGGGCGTTGATTTCGTCCAGTCGAGAATATTTCACTAGGATTTCGAAACCAAAAACAGTGAAAACAGGAAGCGGCACTTCGGCATCTTGTTAATAGGTTAGTTCCGAAAATGCACGAATATGACATAAAGTGTGCATAAAACATGTAGATATCATCAATAATGTGGCATGGAACACAAGAAATTATCGATACGTCGGAGACGTATCAGCATCCCCAAGCTTAGGACAAAAGATGTTGTGCAAGTTTCTCATTGCGAGCACGTACGACTAAATATGGAACACATGCCTATGGATTGTTTAGTACTTGGATACCGTTTTATTATTATCTGCAAATGCCCTGCTTTGATTGTTACATGAGTTTCTCTTATCCATGCAACGTCCGTTCATCCATCCCTGTGCCTACAGTATTTTAATCCTGATGTTTACTATAATCACTACTGCTGTCTTTGTTACACTGCTGCTGTTATTTCACTACTGCTACGCTATAAAACCGTTACTGCGATAAACTCTTGCGAGCAAGTCTGTTTTGTGCATTAATTGACAACTCAACATTAAGGCTTTCAAGTATTCTTTGTCCCCCCTTGTGTCGAATCAATAAATTGGGTTTTACTTCCCGCGAAGACTATTGCGATCCCCTATACTTGTGGGTCATCAAGACTATTTTAGGCGCCGCCCGGGGAGCATAGCTTTATTTGGAAGTTCACTTGGATTGATATTGTTCGCTGCAAATTCTCCATCATGGGTAAATCTCGCGATCCTAAAGTCGCCATATTACCATCCACTACAAGAAAAGGTACAACTCTGAGTACCTCTGCGCTCTCGATTCACCATCCGTGATAAGTCAACTTGTTTCACCACCACAAGCTTCACTTGCGGTACTTTCTGAATGAAAACTCTTATAATATTGATGATGCTTCGCTGTGCTTGATGATAGTGGTTCGTTAGGATCTTTTCTAGATGCTACAATTGCTAGGTCTAGACAAATTGAAAATACTGAAACTCCTAATGAAAATGTGCTACACTGTTAATTCACTTGAGTCTGTTGAATACTCTAGTGATGATCGATGAGGATTATGTGGAACTTGATGATGATTTTATTGATAAATGCAATGCTACTACTGATGCAAGAAAAATTAAAAAGTTGCTTGCACAACATACTGTTAGATATAACTGTCTCCCGATCCTAAATTTGCCACATCTCCTATAAACATTAAGGATAAGGATTATGATTTTTCTCTTGATCTATCTCATATAGCTATTGTTGAGAAAACACCCTTTTGTGGTACTGAAAAAGAAAGTGCTGTAGAACACATGAATGAACTTTCTACTTTGAGTAGTTTGTTTTCTGATGATGTCAAGTTGCGTACTTATTTTGTTGCTAAAAATTTTCCTTTCTCATTAAAGGGTGATGCTAAAACTTGGTATAATAGTTTGCCTCCTGGTTCTATTGATAGTCCAAATGGTTTGCTTGATGTTTTCTTTCGGAAATACTTTCCTGCTAGTGCTCAACATGTTGCTTTGCAGAAAATTTATAGCTTTGACCAGGAGGATGGAGAGAAATTGCCTGAAGCATGGGCAAGATTTTGCTCTCTTATCGAGCTCGACCTGGACATGATTTGGAAAAGCATGATTTACTTGATATATTTTATAGTGGACTAACCGTTGAGTCTAGAGCATATTTGGATAGTTGTGCTGGTTGTGTTTTCAGGAAAAGAACTCCAGAAGAAGCTGAAGAATTATTGGCTAAAATAGGCCGGAATCATGATGATTGGACTACACCTGAACCAACTCCGACGCCAATATTGAAGAAGAGGGGTTTAATTAAATTAAATGATGAAGATATGAGGGAAGCCAAGAAATCTCTTAAGGAGAAAGGTATTAAATCTGAAGATGTGAAAAACTTACCTCCCATAGAAGATTTATGTAAGATAATTCCCCCTTCATCCATGATTGAGGTAAACTCTCTTCAACGCTTTACTAGGGAAGATATTCCGTATTCAAAACCTCCTGCTCAATGCTTAGATGAGTTTGATAATTATATTGTTAAGCAAGAAAATTTTAATATGAGAGTAGAGAATCATTTAATGGAAAATTCTCAAGCTATTAGTAATTTGCATGATATTGTGGAGAGAACCTCCAATGATGTTAAGATGCTTGTTAAACATTTTCATATGGTTCAAACTCAAATTGATCAACTCACTAAAGTGCAAAATGACTTGTTAAAAAATAGTTCTAAAGAGAAACATGCTTATGAAGTAACAACTAGAGGCGGTGTTTCCACTCAGGATCCTCTATATCCTGAGGGGCATCCCAAAAGAGTTGAACAAGATTCTCAATGAATTGAACCTAGTGCTCCTTCTAATAAAAGAAGAAGAAACATAAAAATGTTGTAGAATCCTCTGAACCTGTTAATGATCCTAATAGTATTTCTATTTCTGATGCTGAAACTGAAAGTGGTAATGAACATGATAAAGATAATGATAAGAATGATGCTTCTCATAAAGAAGAAGTTGAAGATGAACCTGAAAAGCATGCTAAAAATAAAAAGTATACTATAGAAGATTTTATTGCTAAGAAACATGGTAATGAAAGAGAACCTTGGGTACAAAAACAAATGGCTTTTCCTGCTAAGAAACTAAAATCAAAGGAAGAAGAACATTATAATAAATTTTGCGATTGGATGAAACCTTTATTCCTGCAAATCCCTTTGACTGATGCTATTAAATTGCCTCCTTATTCAAAGTATATGAAAGATATTGTCTCTAACAAAAGGAAAATTCCTAATGAGGAGATTTCCACTATGCTTGCTAATTACTCTTTCAATGGCAAAGTTCCAAAGAAGTTGGGCGACCAGGTATACCGACTATTCCTTGTTCTATTAAGAATAATTATGTTAGAACTGCTCTCTGTGATTTGGGAGCGGGCGTTAGCGTTATGTCTTTTTCTCTTTACAAGAGAATTTATTTAGATAAGTTGATACCGACTGATATATCTTTGCAAATGGCTGATAAATCTACTGCTATTCCTGTTGGTATATGTGAGGATGTTCTGTTCAAGTTACTAATAATTTCATATTAACCGATTCTGTTGTGTTGGAAATGCTGAAGATGATAATATGTCTATTATTCTTGGGAGACCTTTTCTTAACACCGCAGGGCTGTTATTGATTGCAATAAAGGAAAAGTTACTTTCAATGTCGATGACAAGGAGCATACCGTTTATTTTCCCAAGAGGATTGATAAAGTATGTGGAGTTAATACAATTTCTAATGTGAGAACTATCAAAGTTGGAGCTATTGATTGTCCTATATATGAGCCTAAAGAAGGATATCAAAATATTATGATTGGATCCATATCAATACAATTCAAGGTAACATGATTGATTTGAGGTTTATTTCTTCTTATGCTATGTAAAATTTATTTGGTGGCAAGACTTGATCAACCTTGTTAACAAATACATTTTATATGCATAGAGGAGCTAAACAACATTTCTTTCTTCCTCCACTTGTTCACTTGCTGTAGCACTTTTGTTTTGCAAAGTTCTTTAGTCAATTAGAGATTTCAAAATATTTTTTCTGCCCAGAAAATAATAAATTTAAATACCTTAAATGCATTTTTCAAAGTTTTCAAAAATTCACAAAATTATACCGTTGGTCTTATTTTTCGAAGAGGCACCTAGGAGCACTGGGGATGACCAGTGGGGCACCCTAGGGTGGCACCCCACCAGCCGGCGCGACCAGCAAGGGGGGCGCGCCACCCTGGTGGGCCCTGATACGTCTCCGACGTATCGATAATTTCTTATGTTCCATGCCACATTATTGATGATATCTACATGTTTTATGCACATTTTATGTCATATTTGTGCATTTTCTGGAACTAACCTATTAACAAGATGCCGAAGTGCCAGTTGCTATTTTTGCTGTTTTTGGTTTCGAAATCCTAGTAACGAAATATTCTCGGAATTGACGAAATCAACGCCTGGTTCCTATTTTGCCCGAAGCATCCAGAACACACGAGAACCGCCAGAGGGGCACAGCCCACCAAACCCTAGGCGGGCGCGGGGGCCCGCGCCCCTATAGTGTGTCGGTGCCCCTTCGACCTTCCGACGCCGCCTCTTCGCCTATAAAAGCCCCTGACCTAAACCTCGATACGAAAAAAGCCACCGACGAGAAACCTTCCGCAGCCGCCGCCATCGCGAAGCCAAGATCCGGGGGACAAGAGTCTCTGTTCCGCACGTTCACGGACGGGGAAGTGCCCCCGAAGCCTCCATCCATCCCACCGCATCTTCATCAACGCCGCTGCCCATGAGGAGGGAGTAGTTCTCCATCGAGGCTCCTGTACCGTAGCTATGTGGTTCATCTCTCTCTATGTACTTCAATACAATAACTCATGAGCTGCCTTACATGATTGAGATTCACATGATGATGCTTGTAATCTAGATGTCGTTATGTTAGTCAAGTGAATTTTACTTATGTGATCTCCGGAGACCTCCTTGTCCTGTAAGACAAAGTGTGCACCGTGGGTCTCTTAGGCTATATTTCATGAATACTTATTCACCGTTATGAATGGCATAGTGAAGTGCTTATTATATCTCTTTATGATATGTGTTTTGTATCACAATTTATCTATGTGCTACTCTAGTGATGTTATTAAAGTAGTTTTATTCCTCCTGCATGGTGTAATGGTGACAGTGTGTGCATCCGTGTTGTACTTGGCGTAGGCTATGATTATGATCTTTTGTAGATTATGAAGTTAACTATTGCTATGATGGTATTGATGTGATCTATTCCTCCTACATAGTGTGAAGGTGACAGGGTGCATGCTATGTTAGTACTTGGTTTAGTCGTGTTGATCTTTCATGCACTCTAAGGTTATTTAAATATGAACATTGAATTGTGGAGCTTGTTAACTCCGTGATTGAGGGTTCGTGTAATCCTCCTACGCAATGTTCATCATCCAACAAGAGTGTAGAGTATGCATTTATCTATTCCATATGTGATCAATGAGAGTGTCCACTAGGAAAGTGTAACTCTAGGCCTTGTTCTAAACATCCATCGTCTTGCTTACCGCTTTCCTGCAAGCACTACTACCGCGACACGCTTGTTTATCGTCTGGCAAAGCACTTTTCTAGTGCCACTACTACTTATTCATACCACCTATATTTCACTATCTCTTCGCCGAACTAGTGCACCTATTAGGTGTGTTGGGGACACAAGAGACTTCTTGCTTTGTGGTTGCAGGGTTGCATGAGAGGGATATCTTTGGCTTCCTCCCAGTTCGATAAACCTTGGGTGATCCACTTAAGGGAAACTTGTCTTGTTCTACAAACCTCTGCTCTTGGAGGCCCAACACCGTCTACAGGAAAAGGAGGGGGCGTAGACATCAAGCTATTTTCCGCGCCGTTGCCGGGGAGGAAAGGTAAAAGGCACTCATACTCCGGTCCTGGTAAAGTACTTTTTCGGCGCCATTGTGTTTGTGCTCGAAGCTATTTCCTTTAGATCCTGCAATTGCAACTTTTTGTTTCTTGTTTACACTAGTTAGGCATAATGGAAAACAACAAAAATATGAGAGATCTTTATGAACTTTATCTTGAATTAGGACATGATGTGTTTGAAGAGAGAATTAAAAAACCCATGGAACTTTATATGCATGCTAATGGGAATGTTATTAGATATGAATGCTTTGAACACTATTGTTGCTAATGCTATGGAAAATTCTAAGCTTGGGGAAGCTGGCTTTGATGAGCATGATATTTTTACCCAAGCATTGAGGAGGAAATTTACTTTGATGATACTTTGCCTCCTATTTATGATGATTATAATGATAGAAGTCTTTTGTTGCCACCTGTTATGGAGGATAAATTTGATTATGATTACAATATGTCTCCTATATTTGATGATGAGAATAATAATGATAGCTACTTTGTTGAATTTGCTCCCACTACAACTAATAAAATTGATTACGCCTATGTGGAGATTAATAATTTTATGCATGAGACTCATGATAAGAATGTTTCATTTGATAGTTATATTGTTGAGTTTGCTCATGATGCTACTGAATATTATTATGAGAGAGGAAAATATGGTTGTAGAAATTTTCATGTTACTAAAACACCTCTCTATGTGCTGAAATTTTTTAAGCTACACTTGTTTTATCTTCCTATGCTTGTCACTTTGCTCTTCATGAACTTGTTTATTTACAAGATTCCTATGCATGGAAGCATGTTAGACTTAAATGTGTTTTGAATTTGCCTCTTGATGCTCTCTTTTGCTTCAAATACTATTTCATGCGAGTGCATCATTGAAACTGCTGAGCCCATCTTAATGGCTATAAAGAAAGCACTTCTTGGGAGATAACCCATGTGTTATTTTGCTACAGTACTTTGTTTTATATTTGAGTCTTGGAAGTTGTTTACTACTGTAGCAACCTCTCCTTATCTTAGTTTTGTGTTTTGTTGTGCCAAGTAAAGTCGTTGATAGTAAAGTTCATACTAGATTTGGATTACTGCGCAGAAACAGATTTCTTTGCTGTCACGAATCTGGGCTAATTCTCTGTAGGTAACTCAGAAAATTATGCGTGAGTGATCCTCAGATATGTACGCAACTTTCATTCAATTTGAGCATTTTCATTTGAGCAAGTCTGGTGCCCCAATAAAATTCGTCAATACAAATTGTTCTGTTTTGACAGATTCTGCCTTTTATTTCGCATTGCCAGTTTTGTTATGTTCGATGGATTTTTTCGATTCCATTGACTTTCAATAGCTTTGTGCAATGTCCAGAAGTGTTAAGAATGATTATTTCACCTCTAAACATGTATATTTTGATTGTGCACTAACCCTCTAATGAGTTGTTCTAAGTTTGGTGTGAGGAAGTTTTCAAGGATCAAGAGAGGAGTATGATGCAATATGATCAAGGAGAGTGAAAGTCTCAAGCTTGGGGATGCCCCTGGTTCATCCCTCCATATATCAAGAAGACAAAGTTCAAGCTTGGGGATGCTCCTGCATCCCCTTCTTCATCGACAACATTATCAAGTTCCTCCCCTGAAACTATATTTTTATTCCATTACATCTTATGTACTTTGCTTGGAGCGCTGCTTGTTTTTGTTTTTGTTTTGTTTGAATAAAATGGATCCTAGCATTCTTTGTGTGGGAGAGAGACTCCGCTGTTGCATATGGACAAGTATGTCCTTAGTTTCTACTCATAGTATTCATAAGTTTCTTCTTCGTTAAATTGTTATATGGTTGGAATTGGAAAATGATACATGTAGTAATTGCTATAAATGTCTTGGTAATGTGATACTTGGCAATTGTTGTGCTCATGTTTAAGCTCTTGCATCATATGCTTTGCACCCATTAATGAAGAAATACATAGAGCATGCTAAAATTTGGTTTGCATATTTGGTCTCTCTAGAGTCTAGATAATTTCTAGTATTGAGTTTGAACAACAAGGAAGATGTAGAGTCTTATAATGTTTTCAATATGTCTTTTATGTGAGTTTTGCTGCACCGCTTCATCCTTGTGTTTGTTTCAAATAGCCTTGCTAGCCTAAACCTTGTATCGAGAGGGAATACTTCTTATGCATCCAAAATACTTGAGCCAACCACTATGCCATTTGTGTCCACCATACCTACCTACTACATGGTATTCCTACCATTCCAAAGTAAATTGCTTGAGTGCTACCTTTAAATTTCCATCATTCGCCTTTACAATATATAGCTCATGGGACAAATAGCCTAAAAACTATTGTGGTATTGAATATGTACTTATGCATTTTATCTCTTATTAAGTTGCTTGTTGTGCGATAACCATGCTTCTGGGGACGCCATCAACTCTTTGTTGAATATCATGTGAGTTCCTATGCATGTCCGTCTTGTCTGAAGTAAGAGAGATCTACCACTTTAATGGTTAGAGCATGCATATTGTTAGAGAAGAACATTGGGCCGCTAACTAAAGCCATGATTCATGGTGGAAGTTTGCTTTGGACATATATCCTCAATCTCATATGAGAATAATAATTGTTGCCACATGCTTATGCATTAAAGAGGAGTCCATTATCTGGGGTCCATGTTGGCTCAATGTCTAAGTTGAGAATAATCAAAAGCGAGAAATCCAAATGCGAGCTTTCTCCTTACCTTTGTACAGGGCGGCATGGAGGTACCCCATTGTGACACTTGGTTAAAACATGTGTATTGCGATGATCCCGGTAGTCCAAGCTAATTAGGACAAGGTGCGGGCACTATTAGTATACTATGCATGAGGCTTGCAACTTGTAAGATATAATTTACATAACTCATATGCTTTATTACTACCGTTGACAAAATTGTTTCATGTTTTCAAAATAAAAGCTCTAGCACAAATATAGCATCGATGTTTTCCTCTTTGAAGGACCATTCTTTTTACTTTTATGTTGAGTCGTCACCTATTTCTCTTCACCTCAAGAAGCAAACACTTGTGTGAACCGTGCATTGATTCCTACATACTTGCATATTGCACTTATTATATTACTCTATGTTGACAATATCCATGAGATATACATGTTACAAGTTGAAAGCAACCACTGAAACTTAATCTTCCTTTGTGTTGCTTCAATGCTTTTACTTTGAATTATTGCTTTATGAGTTAACCTTATGCAAGACTTATTGATGCTTGTCTTAAAGTACTATTCATGAAAAGTCTTTGCTTTATGATTCAGTTTGTTTACTCATGTCATTACCATTGTTTTGGATTGCCGATTCATTACATGTGTTTACAATATTATGATCAAGTTTATGATGGCATGTCACCTGAAATTATCTTTGTTTATCGTTTACCTGCTCGGGACGAGCAGAAACTAAGCTTGGGGATGCCGACACGTCTCCGACGTATCGATAATTTCTTATGTTCCATGCCACATTATTGATGATATCTACATGTTTTATGCACATTTTATGTCATATTCGTGCATTTTCTGAACTAACCTATTAACAAGATGCCGAAGTGCCATTGCTGTTTTCTACCGTTTTTGGTTTCAGAAACCTAGTAACGAAATATTCTCGAATTGACGAAATCAACGCCTAGGTTCCTATTTTGCCCGAAGCATCCAACACACGAGAACCGCCAGGAGGGGCACAGGCCCACCAAACCCTAGGCTTGCCATGCTGTGGGGCCCGCGCCCTATAGTGTCGTGCCCTTCGACCTTCCCGACGCGCCTCTTCGCCATATAAAGCCCCGGACCTAAACCTCGATACGAAAAGCCACGGTACAGAAACCTTCCGTAGCCGCCGCCATTGCGAAGCCAAGATCCGGGGACAGGAGTCTCTGTTTCCGCACGCCGCCGGACGCGGAAGTGCCCCCGGAAGGCTCCTCCATCGACACCACCGCCATCTTCATCAACGCTGCTGTCCCATGAGGAGGGAGTAGTTCCTCCATCGAGGGGCTGTACCGGTAGCTATGTGGTTCATCTCTCTCTATGTACTTCAATACAATAATCTCATGAGCTGCCTTACATGATTGAGATTCATATGATGATGCTTGTAATCTAGATGTCGTTATGCTAGTCAAGTGAATTTTACTTATGTGATCTCCGGAGACTCCTTGTCCCACGTGTGTAAAGGTGACAGTGTGTGCACCGTGGGTCTCTTAGGCTATATTTCATAGAATACTTATTCACTGTTATGAATGGCATAGTGAAGTGCTTATTTATATCTCTTTATGATTGCAAGTGTTTTGTATCACAATTTATCTATGTGCTACTCTAGTGATGTTATTAAAGTAGTTTTATTCCTCCCGCACGGTGTAATGGTGCACCGTGCGAGTACTTGGCGTAGGCTATGATTATGATCTCTCGTAGATTATGAAGTTAACTATTGCTATGATGGTATTGATGTGATCTATTCCTCCTACATAGTGTGAAGGTGACAGTGTGCATGCTATGTTAGTACTTGGTTTAGTCGTGCTGATCTTTCATGCACTCTAAGGTTATTTAAATATGAATATTGAATTGTGGAGCTTGTTAACTCCGGATTTGAGGGTTCGTGTAATCCTACGCAATGGTGTTCATCATCCAACAAGAGGTAGAGTATGCATTTATCTATTCTCTTATGTGATCATCGTTGAGAGTGTCCACTAGTGAAAGTGTAATCCCTAGGCCTTGTTCCTAAATATCGCTATCGCTGCTTGTTTACCGTTTTCCTGGTGCTACTACTGCTGCGTTACTACCGCTTGTTTACGTCTGCAAAGCACTTTTCTGGTGTCGTTGTTACTACTTATTCATACCACCCGTATTTCACTCTCTCTTCGCTCGAACTAGTGCACCTATTAGGTGTGTTGGGGACACAAGAGACTTCTTGCTTTGTGGTTGCAGGCTGCATGAGAGGATATCTTTGACCCTTCCTCCCCGAGTTCGATAAACCTTGGGTGACCCACTTAAGGGAAACTTGTCAGCCGTTCTACAAACCTCTGCTTCTGGAGGCCCAACACTGCTCACAGTGAAAAGGGGGCGTAGACATCACCCTCCTTGCCCCACTACTTCTCGTCCTCCCATCTCATTCTCTCCCGGAAAAACTCGCACCAAGTTTCTCTCACACTCGCGTTTCTGCTGAAGAGCTCAAGATTTCTCGATCTCTTTGCTCAGCCCAGATTTCTGTCTGAAATTTGACACATTTGCTCTCCGAGAATGGAGTGGAATAGTCATCAACTAAACCAACAAGAACTGGAGGTGCAACAAGTTATGAGAGTTCTCCGCGAAGAGGAGTATACCCTCTTACTACCCGTGCACGATTTTATGAGGAGTGCAGGAATCTTGCGAGATGTTCAAAATCTAATTTCCAGTGCAGGGTTGGATGGTTTTGTTGTTGGTGAACCATACTGATGTGCGTAGTTGACTTTATGTCTTTTCGTTCAACACGCGTCCGTTGGGAACCCCAAGAGGAAGGTGTGGATGCGCATTCGCCCAGCAGTTTCCCTCGCAGAAACCAAGGTTTATCAACCAGGAGGGGGAGTCAAGAAGCACGTTGAAGGTTGATGGTGGCGAGATGTAAGTAAGGGCACTGTGATGTAGGACAACGCTGTACAGAAAACAAAAATTTCCTACCACAAGACGCACTACAAGCCAAGATGCAATCTAGAAGACGGTAGCAACGAGGGGGTATCGAGTCTCACCCTTGAAGAGATTCCAAAGCCTACAAGATGAGGCTCTGTTGCTGCGGGTGAGACGATCACTTGCCGCTTGCAAAAGCGCGTAGAAGATCTTGATCACGACTCTGCCCGCGCCACGAACGGGCAGCACCTCCCGACTCGGTCACACGTTCGGCTGTTGACGAATGATGACGTCCACCTCCCCGTTCCAGCGGGCAGCAAAGGTGTGGTAGCTCTGAATCCGACAAAGACGACGGCGTGGTGTCGTTGGCTATGAAGAAGTCCTGGCTGGAGTTTCTCGCTTAAGCTACGTGCAATATGGAGGAGAGGGGGCGGTTAGGTTTGGGGAGAGGGGGGCCGGCCACTCTATGGGGGCGGCCAGCTTGTGGTCTTGGGGTGGCCGGCCTCCTTGGCCCCTCATTATATAGGTGGATCCCAAGTGTTGGTGTCCAAGTCTTCGAATAAGACCAAAACAAAACCTTCCATAAGAGGGAAACCTAGCCCAACTAGGACTCCCACCCAAAGGTGGATTTCCACCTCCCATGTAAGTGTGTCAGCCCCTAAGTATGAGTCCACTTGGACTCCACCTCATCTAGGGCTGGCTGCCATGGAGGTGGAGTCCCTTGTGGACTCCACCTTCCTTGGTGGCTTCTTCCGACTTTTCTAGAACCTTCTAGAACCTTCCATAGAACCTCCGCGACATTTTATTTCACATAAAATGACATCCTATATATGAATCTTATTCCCAGGACCATTCCGGAACCTTGATGTCCGGGTTCCCATCCGGGACTCCGAACAAATATTCGAACTCCATTCCATATTCAAGTACTACCATTTCAACATCCAACTTTAAGTGTGTCACCCTACTGTTCGTGAACTATGCGGACATGGTTGAGTACTCACTCCGAATTAACAATCAATAGCGGATCCTGAGATCCATAATGGCTCCCACATATTCAACGATGACTTTAGTGATCGAATGAACCATTCACACACAATACCAATTCCCTTTGTCTCGCGATATTTTACTTGTCCGAGGATCTATCACTCTTATACCTTATTCAACCTCGTCTCCTGACAAGTACTCTTTACTCGTACCGTGGTATGTGGTCTCTTATGAACTCATTCATATGCTTGCAAGACATTAGACGACATTCCACCGAGAGGGCCTGCTGGCGTGAAGTTGGCGTGGGAGATAGAAATCTTTGTGGTGCAACTTTTCTTCAGATCGTCCCCTCCATACTTAATCCCACCTTTATAGCCACCCATTTACGCAAAGGGTGTTTGGTGTAATCAAAGTACCTTTCCGGTGCAAGTGATTTACATGATCTCATGGTCATAAGGACTAGGTAACTATGTATCGAAAGTTTATAGCAAATAACTTAATGACGAGATCTTATGCTACGCTTAATTGGGTGTGTCATTACATCATTCACACAATGATATAACCTTGTTATTAATAACATCCAATGTTCATGATTATGAAACCAATCATCCATTAATCAACAAGCTAGTTTAAGAGGCATACTAGGGACTACTTGTTTGTTTCCATATCACAACATGTACTAATGTTTCTAAGAATACAATTCTAGCATGCTATATAAACATTTATCATAACATAAAGATATAAATAATAACCACTTTATTATTGCCTCTAGGCATATCTCCTTCAGAAGTCCTCCACTTGCACTAGAGTCAATAATCTAGATTACATTGTAATATACCTAACACCCATGGCACTCCGAAGTTGGTCATGCTTTGCCCTAGGGAGAGCTTTAGTCAATCTGGATTCACATATCTGGGGATCAGTGTGTACTTTGCAAATTTTACTTCTCCATCTTCGATGTACTCGCGAATCGAGTGGTACCAGCTTGGATATGCTTCTGCCTTCTTGTGTGACCTGGCTCTTGTGCATCGTTTATGGCACCCATGTTATCACAATGAATGATTAATGGGTCCAATGCACTAGGAACCACACCGAGCCCCACAATGAACCTCTTTCATCCATACCGCTCCTTCATGAAGCCTCCGGGCCGCTATGTACTCTGATTCCGTTGAAGACTTCGCCACCGTGCAATGCTTCGAGCTTGCACCAGCTTATCGCAGCACCATTCAATATAAACACGGACCCAGACTGAGTTAGAGTCATCAAGATCGTTGTTCCAACTTGCATTCTGTAAATCTCACAACGAGCCCTTGGTCACCTCCATAACAAAGAAACATATCCTTAGTTCTTTCAAGTACTTCAGGGGATATTCTTGACCGTCGTCCAGTTGTTCCATTCCGGATCACTTTGATATCTCATGAAGTCAAACTAACAAAGATGTGCTAGTATCCGTCTAGTACATAGCATGGCATATATGATAGATCCTACCGCCGAGGCATAGGGGATGTTACTCATCCTTTCTCTTTCTTCCGCCGTAGCCGGTCCCTGAGTTTTACTCAATACCTTGCCCGGTAACATAGGTAAGAACCCCTTCTTACTTTCGTCCATTCTAAACTTCTTTAGAATTTTGTCCAGATATGTACTTTGTGAAAGCCCTATTAGGGCGTCTTGATCTATCTCTATAAATCTTGATGCCTAATATATATGATGCTTCACCAAGGTCTTTCATTGAAAACTATTATTCAAATAACCCTTAACACTCTAATAGTTCTATATCATTCCCGATCAATAACATGTCATCTACATATAATATCGGGAATGCTACATAGCTCCCACTCACTTTCTTGTAAATACAGGCCTTCCATGACACCGTATAAACCCGAAGTCTTGATCACCTTTATCAAAGCGCTTGCCC